>VWZD01003790.1:204962-236864 GCA_013396695.1 Sakesphorus luctuosus | reverse complement strand
CAGGACCCACACACAACTCCCACAGGAGCCACACACAACTCCCACAGGAGCCACACACAACTCCCACAGGAGCCACACACAACTCCCACAGGACCCACACACAACTCCAATAGGACCCACACACAACTCCAACAGGACCCACACACCACAACTCCCACAGGAGCCACACACACCTCCAACAGGAGCCACACACACAACTCCAACAGGAGCCACTCACACCTCCCACAGGACCCACACACTTCCAACAGGACCCACACAGCTCCAACACAACACCCCCAACTTCCACACAACACCCTCAACTTCCCCCTTTTGGCCAATTTGTGAGATGTGAGAGAGTGAGTGGAAATCAGGGAAACACAAATCGCCTTTAACAATTTAACACTAATAGTTCCTCATGTCTTCTCTTTTGTCCCTTCCCTTCTGTCTCAGTTTTACCCTCTCCCTCCATGTTTAAGGTTCCAGATTTCAAACTGTCATTGTTTGTGCTTCCCTTCAGTCATCACATCCACGACAATATACCCCAAAAATTAAAAAGTTGTAATTCAGGTTCCAAGCCACTACCAACAAAAATCAATCAATGAAACAACCCCAGGAACAGTCACATTTTAGGGTGATGAGGCACCAACCCACTGATCAGCTGAGTCCCCCACAACACAGAAAAGACTTCTAAAGAATTTTGCATCTTGAAATCTGGAGGTTTGGGAGTTTCCTATTAAGCCTTCACTTGTAATTCACCCTCAGTTTAAATACTCTCAGTATTAATTGTAATTTGGATTTGGAATAGCACAGGACAACCAGAGTGGCTGGGGTGAAACAGGCCAAGTCCTGCTGGTTTCATTGGGACTTTTCTGCTTTGTGGTGTCTTTTGGGGTTGGGATGACTTTTGCCATCACAAACCAAAGGTTTCATTTAGTCCAGAAATCCTTCAAATGTGGCCTCCCCAGGCCCAGAGGAGGCAAAATGGACATGGAGAAGAGATGGCAGCACAGACAGAACCTCCCTGCCCATTCCTCAGGCCACTGAAATGTTGGACTCAGATTATATTTCTCTATTTCATTTCTACTCTATCTTTCTTTCCCTCATTTTGACACATCAGACCAGAGAAATAAAACCAGACAATCCGGAGAAGGGTTTGTGCAATTAAATTAGGATAAAAAGGGGTTTTATTCAATTTAAATGCCCTGAAACAGCACCAGGATTTTTTGGGTCTTTAAGTTAAAAATTCTCCTGAAATACGAGAGTTCATTTGGCTTCTCCATTTCTTTTTTTTAAATAAATATCATATTATCATCCCATTTATTTACTAACAACATTCCTGTGTTTATGAGCTACTCAAACATGGATCCAGCAATAGGGTTCACTGATTATTTATTATTCTATTCTTCACAATAAATTTATAGTTGAAAGGGTGAAGCATCTTGGGGCAGCCCAAGAGTTTTGGTGGCATTTGCCTGACTGATAATTCTTGTTCTGCCACATTGTCCTGCAGAGTTTGTCAGATATTTCCCAACCTTTGATATCTTAATATGTTATTAAAACCAAGACTCTTTGTGTAGCCCTAAAAATATTTGCAAGAGGGGAAAAAACTGTTCAGGTGATTGTACTATATTTATATATATATACAATCTATATGAAATTCATCCTACATATTTCATTAACTCCACTCACCTGAGCTCCTTTGGATCAAACACTAATTTCACATCATTCACAATAGCTGGCAAGTATTTAAGTGCTGCCCCCTAAAAAAAAAAACAAAAACAAATTAAAAACACACTGAAATTTATGTCTTTTAAAGTGACACAAAACCTGCAAGAAGAGAATCCACATCTGAGCAGGTTGATTTGGCTTCACTCAAGCCTTGTGGTCTGACCTTCTGCGTGTTTTGGGGGGTAAATCACCTAAACTGAAACTCAATTTCCCTGCAGAAAATTCCTCTTAACCACTCATGAACCTGCAGCTCTTCCTAATTCCCCTTGAACTTGCAGCTGTCCCTCCATTCCACAGCCAAGAATTCAGGTGACACAAACAGATGGTCAATATTTTAACTATTTTTAGGAATTTTAATTCATTTTTCTTTCCATTTTTTTTGAACAATTAGTAGGTATTTATTTCTTTATTCATTGAGCCAACTTTGTCTTACAGGCACCAAGAGCAATAATCCAACAGCACAAAATTAGTGCAAAATGCAAATATGTCAGAATACACTTTGGGTTAAAACCCAGTAATATTCCAGATAACAATCTCATAGTCTGCACAGGCATTTCAAAGAGATAAAGTCAAGGGGTTCTTTCTTTCATATTTTTAGTGACTTTCCTGAAGTTGTTGCCTGCAGTGAGCACCAGACTAGGAAAAAAATACCCAGTAATTCAAATATAAACTACAACAGCCAGACTTGTCTCAATTGGTTGATGAAAATCAAATTATTTGATTAGAGGTGTATTTTGGCCTCAAAAGGGGGATGTTTATTGCCCACTCAGGGCATTTCTGTTGGGGTTCAGTGCTCAGCATTCCCAGTTTCATTCAGAGCTCCATGTGCTCCCTGCCCTTTGGAATTGGAAGGACTTTACTTTTTTTAAGGAATTCTTTTCTAGAGTGAAGTTCATCAGGTCAGACAATCCCAACACAAAAAGGAAACCTTAGAGCCAAAATCCAACATTCCCAGGGATGCTCAAAGGGCTCCCTCCACAATCCAACATTCCCAGGGATGCTCAAAGGGCTCCTTCCAGGTTCCAACATTCCCAGGGATGCTCAAAGGGCTCCCTCCACAATCCAACATTCCCAGGGATGCTCAAAGGGCTCCCTCCACAATCCAACATTCCCAGGAATGCTCAAAGGGCTCCCTCCACAATCCAACATTCCCAGGGATGCTTAAAGAGCTCCCTCCACAATCCAACATTCCCAGGGATGCTTCAAGAGCTCCCTCCACAATCCAACATTCCCAGGGATGCTTCAAGGGCTCCTTCCACAATCCAACATTCCCAGGGATGCTCAAAGGGCTCCTTCCACAATCGAACATTCCCAGGGATGCTTCAAGGGCTCCTTCCAGGTTCCAACATTCCCAGGGATGCTCAAAGGGCTCCCTCCACAATCCAACATTCCCAGGGATGCTTAAAGAGCTCCCTCCACAATCCAACATTCCCAGGGATGCTCAAAGGGATCCCTCCACAATCCAACATTCCCAGGGATGCTTCAAGGGCTCCTTCCACAATCCAACATTCCCAGGGATGCTCAAAGGGCTCCCTCCACAATCCAACATTCCCAGGGATGCTTCAAGGGCTCCTTCCAGGTTCCAACACTCCCAGGGATGCTCAAAGGGCTCCCTCCACAATCCAACATTCCCAGGGATGCTCAAAGGGCTCCTGCCACAATCCAACATTCCCAGGGATGCTCAAAGGGCTCCCTCCACAATCCAACATTCCCAGGGATGCTTAAAGAGCTCCCTCCACAATCCAACATTCCCAGGGATGCTTCAAGGGCTCCTTCCAGGTTCCAACATTCCCAGGGATGCTCAAAGGGCTCCTTTTGTTCTCATTCCAAATCACAAAGCACTAAATGTTTGGTAACACATCCTAAAAGGAGCCTGAATTTTATATCTCGGATTAAAATTCCACAGAGGCAGAAAAATGAACTCTTTGATGAACTGCTGGGGGGTCAAACCCCACTTACAACATGCTGTAGTTACAACAATTAGAGGCAATTTCAGTTCTGCTTTCTGGACAAACCAGTCAAAGTTTCATGTTTAAAGTTGGACGAAAATTGTGGAAGTGTATTCCTTAATTTCCCACCTAAACTGGCTTGGTTAATATGACAAGAGATCAGCCCTGTGGTTAAACCTGTCTCTGTCTGATCCAAAGGGCTCCCCAGATCCCTTTTTTTGGGAATTAAGTCACGGAAAGAGCAGCCCCCACTGCAGATTTCACTCTGTTCAAGCTGCAGCTGAAGGAAGATTTTCTTTATTAGGAGGAGCTCAGTGGCAATGCTGGTTATTCCCAGGGTACTGGGATACAGAAATGAGGAGTCTGAAATTCAGCACAGAAAAAAAAAGCCTCTTCTTGTCCTTTTGAAATAACATCAGGGAAAAAACAAATGAGCATCTGTTTTGTTGTGCTCTGGTTGGGTTTTTTTTTCCACTTAAAGAAATTCAATTAATTGCTTTTCACTCTTGATCACCACTGGACAAAGGCTCAAACTCCTCATTTCCTCAAGAAGTACGTGGCAAACTGAGTCAAAATCTGAATTTCACAGCGACACTGTGATGCCTCCATGTGAATATTCCAAACAGCTTTAGAAGAGCCAACAATGGAGGAGCTTCCTTTTTAATCAAACAGGTTTTTGCAGTAATTTCCCTGTGATCACACAAGAAGAACATACAAAGCTGCAAATCTCAGGCTCACACGCACAGGCAATAATTACCCACCATTTCAAGCTGGGCTACAATAAAAATTTCACTGCCTGGAGGGGCTTCTCTCTTTGTGCAAAACAAGTGACAAATTATTACCACTCTTATCAAGTTACAAAATCATCAATTTTCACTCCTACAAAGCACACAAATAAAGCAGCAAAGGGGAAGGATAAAAAGGCAGAACGAGGCAGAGCAGCCCATGAATAATGGATGGCTTTTCCCTGAGTTCCATCTCCCTGCTGGAATTGTCTCTGCCTTCCCAGGAGGTGCTCACATGGTTTAGGACATCACTCTGCTCTTCCCTGGTCCCTCTCCCAACCACACACTCACAGATTATCCAAGAATTTCCCCCTTTGGAATATCTGTGTGTGCATAAAGGGAGTTCCACGCAGCCAAAGGAGATCCAGATGGGAAGAACCAGCTGCCAAGAGAACCTCTGGAATTCCTCAGCACCTCAAGGATCCTCCCAAACTATAAAAAAAAGGCAATTAACTGCACCAAGAAATAAAACTCACCAAGTGAAAATAATAAGGGCCAGGAAAGTCAAAAGCTTTGCTTTAACTGGAATAAATTAAGCAGTAATTGATGGCCACAGTTCCCTGCACAGCCAATCCAGAGGATGAGAATTCCCAGGTTTTATCAGTGCAGCTTGTTCCTTAAATCAGCCCAACCAGCCACCCTGTGCAACCTTTCAGATAAATTCATTGATGGGGTTTTAATGACTTAAGGGCTAATTGTGTTTTCCCAAACTCCTTCAGGGCTGGCAGTGAAAAAAAAAAAACTTGTGCTGAAGGAACAAACTCACTGATGGGCTGTGTCAGAAGATTAGCTGGGAAAAAAAGACCCTTCAGACATGGGAAGAATTGCAGAATAAATAAGATCAAGTGCAGTGGAGGTTTTATTCTCTGCACATCAGCACTGCCCACACTGCCACAGCTCTTTGCTTTGCTGAAAGTTCATTTCCAGCCAGGTTTAATGAGACAAAAATGGGTAAGAAATGGCATCTACCAAGAGGAAAACCAGCACATTGCTTAGGTCTAAAAGTAAAGGGAGTTCCTATGACTGAACATTCATCTGAATTATTTATCTTTATTCTGAAAGGAATTTTTTCTGCTATTTTTTATAGGGGAGAACCTCAAAAAACTTCCATGTAGGTATTTATAAACTCTGGAAAAGAAGAGTTTATTTATTGGAACATCAGACAGAATTCCAACTGCTACAATGACCTGGAAGTGCTGCTTTACAGAAAATCATCCCAATGAAGGAAAAATCATCCCAAGAAAGGGGGAAAACCATCCCAGGAAAGGGGGAAAACCATCCCAGGAAAGGGGAGAAAAGCATCCCAGGAAAGGGGGAAAAGCATCCCAGGAAAGGGGGAAAAGCATCCCAGGAAAGGGGGAAAAGCATCCCAGGAAAGGGGGAAAAGCATCCCAGGAAAGGGGGAAAACCATCCCAGGAAAGGGGGAAAACCATCCCAGGAAAGGGGGAAAACCATCCCAGGAAAGGGGAGAAAATCATCCCAAGAAAGGGGGAAAATCATCCCAACAACACCCACAAAAGCTTCTTGGAGTAGGAGTTTAAACCCCAGCAACAGTAACTTCAGGTTGTCATCAGACTGAACAAATGGCATTTGCAGGGTGTCAAACTGAACAACACACTCCGGGTTTTGTCTGGGGTTTTTGTTCAGCTCTTTCTGCTCCATAAAAGCCCAAACACTTCATTTAAACCCGTCATTTCCATCAGCATTTCCATCTCTCTGCCAAATACAGGATATTCTTAAGAACTCTTTTCTTTGACAAAGCAATAAATTTGTTTTACCCAACTCCATTTGAACGTTATTTCAATGTTAATTGTCACCTTTTGTTCCCCAGCACAAAGGACCTGCTCTCAACACAAGATGCCATTCTATTAAACTCATCAGCTCAGCCAAATTAAGCCCAGTCAGCAGCTGGATGAAAAACATCCAGAAACACCTAAACACTCTTTTTTAATAGCTCCACTCTCCAGCAGTTCTTCAGTCCCCAAACTAAACCAGTTTTCATCCCAGTTATTCCTTCCCAACCAGCACCTCTGGCACAGAATTCAGTGTAAAACACCCCAAAGTAAATCTCTTCTAGAGATATTTCCCATCAAGGTTTCAGACACACAGAAACCTCAATCCATGATTGCATTTTGTTATTCAACTAACTTTTAGGGATGATTATTAAGCATTTAACCCACTGGAAAAGCTCTGCAGTCTCTTGTTTTCTTCCCAGGTACCGCAGCAGCTGGTGATGTATTTCCCTGTCTTCATTTAAATCCTTTTCTGTGGCTGTGGGGTGATCACAGAATCCCAGACTATTCTGAGTTGGGAGGGACCCACAAGGATCATCAAGTCCAACTCTTAAGCCAATGGCCCACACAGGGGATTGAACCCATGACCTTGGTGTTATTACAACCAAGTTTTAACCAACTGAGCTGATCTCAGGGTCCTGAAAAGCCTGGATGGGTTGAGGAAAACACCTCAGCCCCCTGGAGGGGCTCCCAGCAGAAGACAAAAGCTTCCAAACTGATAAGTGGTGGGCGTTACCAGAGGATGGAATGTTATTAAATTAGGATGGCCTTTCTTTGCCCCATCCTGTCCCTGCAGACTCAAGGGGCCACCCCCCTCAGGCATCTGTATCACCCCCTAGAACACTGACTTTAGTCACACAACCCCCTGAAGAAAAAAAAGGTATAAAAAGAGATGCAGTTTTAACTGCAGGAGAGAGGGAGCAATGCCATGTCTGTGTTGGGGGAGCTGCTGGCACCTCCTCCCACCTCCTGGAACAATGTAGGGATAAGAAGACCACGTGCTTTCTATTTTTCTATACTTTACTTCCTTAACTTTACTTTCTTACAAAGCTCATTCCTTTATACATTCTATCTTACACCTTATGCTAACAGCTGCTTTGATTCTTACTTTATAAGCACCTTTTTTTACTGTGTTTTGCTGCCTTAATACTAATAACAGTAACTTGCTTTACACTTTGCTATCTTATATTAATTTTGGGGGGGGGTTGCCATGTGCAGTTTCCTCTTCAACATGTGTGTTGATAAGAAGCAGTTCTGTTCTTTCCTTTTGCTTTGTGTTAAAGAGAGAGTGCTGTGCAAGATATTTTATTGTCCTATATTATTCAGAGAGTGTCTAAATAAGTGGTTTAGGTGGCTGTGTTTTTAGTTAGTAGTTCTTTGTTGTTGGTTTCTGTCTGTTGTGAAAATGGGATCCATTGCTGCATCGTAACTTGAGTTTGGTGTGTTTGTCTCTGTAAAATGTGTTTTGTGCTGGTTTCTTTTTGGGGTCTTTTATTATCAAGGAAATACAATCTTGCAGCTGAACGTTCTCACCGGCAAAGCAGAACCCACAAGAACTGTCACATATTTGTATGGATAAATGTTATTTTGGGAGCTGTTGTGGGGAAAGTTCTTTTCATAGAATCACACAGAATTATAGAATGGATTGGGTTGGAAAAGCCCTCCGAGATCATCAAGTCCAACCCTTGGGCCAACTCCAGTCCAGTCTAGCTCTTAAGTGTGGTCCTCATAGCAGAGGTTGGAAACCCTTCCAGCCTGTGTTCTGTCCAAAGGTTGGGCAGGCAGTGCTGGGTTCAGAAGGCTCTCATTTTTCTGGAGCTGTTTATTGCTAATAATTTCTCTCTCCTCATAGGGAGTCAAAACTCTTTCCAGCCTGTGTTCTGTCCTAGTTGGGCAGGCAGTGCTGGGGTCATAAACGTTATAGCTTATAGCTCTTAACTTTCTATTAATACAGTTAAGACTAGAAATCTTTGCATTTCTGCCTCCCTCCTCCCTTTCACGTGCCAGTGCCTTTAGCACTAAAGCTTAATATTAGAATAGAGAAAACTACAGTGTGGATGCTGAGAAATGTATTAAAAGTGATAAAGGTTATGACAAAACCTGCAGGAATTTCCCTCTGCACTCTGGACAACTGCACAGCTTTAAAAATGAAGTGGAAAAGCAGCTCCAAAATGCCTGTGCCCACCTCAGCCAGCACTTGCACACCAAAAAAACCCTCAAATTATATTTAACCAACTACAAAATCCAACATTTTGAACACTCTGGGTTATATCATTTCACCTTCTCCAATTCAAGCCTCCAGTGCTGATTATTTCTGCCTTTACAGCCTGGGATAAAAGTGGGGTTTAGTCCTTTTTGCACCTCAATACTTGAATTTCAACATATTTGAGTCTGTAAGAGGTAAAAGAGGTAAGAGGAGTAAGTGGTAATAAAGTGCCAAAAGAGGTTTAAGTGCTAAAGCTCTGCCCAAATCACATCCCAAGAATATATGGAATTTTACCTATTTACTGTAAAAATACATAGCTGAAATAGTACCACTCACATTCTAAATAATCCCTTAATAATGTTATAAATATATATACACACCCCCTTATAAATTGTCCCCTGAGAATTTTTGAACATCCATAATACTAAAAGAGGTTCCAAATTCCAAACCCCTATTTTGTGCTTTACAACCTGAAATCCTTGTGCAATTCAGGGAGTTTTCTTTTGAGGGAACTTTTATTTTAGATGTACCCAAAGCCTTGAAAAATTCAAATTAAAGAAGAAGAGGCAATTTAAATGCAAAATATTAAGTAACTGAGGACCTGAGCTCAGTGAGAACCAGCTCAGCTTCCAGAAGGACATAAATATTTGAATAGATAAAGAGGAATTCTTGCTCAGAACACAAAGACTGCAGTCAGTCACTCAGGGTCAGCTTGAAGGCTCCTCTGCTCCAGACAGGAAAACAAATCCAGCGCATCCAGACCAAAGGGAAAAGTTGTGAACATCTCCCAGAAACTTCCTCATGCTGGAGAGACAGATCCCAGTTTTTGAAAGAAGGAACAACATTCCAGTGTGTGACTCAAGAACTTGGATCTTTTAACGTGAAGCACCTTCGTTTTCTGTGCAGGTCTTTGCAACTTCTTATCTCTCCAAACACACTTATTTTGTATATAATGTTCAGTTTCTTCAATATGTGTTACAACCAGTGGGAAAAGCCTCAAACTTGAGGCTGGATCTGCTCATGTTCCTGCCCAGCACAGGGACTGGGAATTCTCTGCTGATCTGCAAAACTTCAGCAGAGCATCCAACAACACAAGAGTCACAGAGTGCTTTGGGGTGGGGGGACCTCAAAGCCCACCCAGTGCCACCCCTGCCATGGGCAGGGACACCTCCCACCAGCCCAGGCTGCTCCAAACCCTGTCCAACCTGGTCTTGGACACTCCCAGGGATGGGGCAGCCACAGCTTCTCTGGGCACCTGTGCCAGGGCCTGCCCACCCTCCCAGCCAGCAATTCCTTCCCAATATCCCATCTAGCCCTGCCCTCTGGCAGTGGGAAGCCATTCCCTGTGCCCTGTCCCTCCATGCCTTGTCCCCAGTTCCTCTCGAGCTCTCCTGGAGCACCTTTAGGCACTGGAAGGGGACCTCAGGTCTCCCTGGAGCTTCTCCTTTCCAGGTGAGCCTCCCCAGCTTTCCCAGCCTGTCCCAGGGCAGAGCAGCTCCAGCCCTGGAGCATCTCCATGGCCCTCAGAAATGCTCCCTGGGCCACACCAATGGTCTGTACAGCCTTGGCTTGGTCTCCAGCACTGGCCACAGGAGATGCCACGTGCAGTGTCTGTGTCCATCCCTTCCAGAACATCCCAGGACCTGTGCCTTGCCCATCTGTTGCCCCCACCAACCCCCTGTAACAATGACCTTCAGAAAACACAACAAATCCTTTGACTTCCTTTAAACTGCACCCTAAATGCCCCAGCACAGCAAGGGGGTGTTTGCCCTGCCAGGAAGGTGCCCCATTCCCAGTCCCCTGTACCTCTTTATCTGCTCACTGAGGGACAGGCACCAGGCCAGCCCCTGGCATGCAGTCAGTGGAGGCACCAATGCTCTCTGACAAGCAGATGAGAGCCCTGCCCTGCTCTCCTCATTCCTCTGGCTCACACCCAACCCCTGTGACTTCCCCTGCTGCTGCACATGGACCTGGTGCCCCTGGAGAGGTGCCAGTGCTGCCTCCAAGGTGTGCCACCCCAACTCCAGCTGCCAGCTCCGAGCAGAGCGTTGTGCAGGGATTATTCCACTCTTCCTGGCAGGCAGTGCCTCCCTTTGTGTGCCCCAGGTACCACTGCAGCCCCTTCAGTGCTGGGGGTCCATCTGGGGCTCCTCACCACGGGCACAGTCCTGGGCAGTGACAGGGATGCTGAGTGAAGCCTCAGCTGTCACATCCTCTCCACATGGGCACTGACACCCTCCCACACTCCAGCAGCTTTGGCAGGCAGGATTCACACCATCCATCCCTCTCACTCTCAAAACCCCTCACATTGATCCACCTATTCAATAATCTCATTCTTTGTAACAGAACCACACGTTTCTCTCTCCTTCCTGCACAAACTCAAGTCCTTCAGTGGATACCTGAACATAATAAAGGCAATTTCACCAGCTGCAAAAAGCCAATACTAACAATTATGTGTTCTAAGAGCTAAGTAATTAGAGTCCAAAGGAGATGAAAGCAATGAATAATGAATGAAAGGTTGTCAGGCCTTCTGAAAGGCATTCTCAAGTGCCCTTCACCACCACACTGTCAGTGCTTCTACCAGCACCTCCAAGCTGTGCCCAGGTTTGCTGAGTTGTGAAGGTGCACCAACACACTGCAGTGTGACCTCTCCAGCCTTCCCAGGGAGTTTTCCTTCCTGCATCTCAGGTAAATAAAACCAAATCCATTTTTTTAGGGTATTTTTTCCAAGGCATAAATTGTTAAAAAAGAAAAAAGCTGGTGCTCATCTGTTATAATAAACTTTACACTCCAGTCTCAGAATCTGAAAACATCCTATTTGTCAACCCCCCAACAGCACACTCTGCCTCCACATTCCCCATTTCCATTCAGGACAGATGCTTTGCTACCAAAATGAAAATACAGCTTTCTGGAAACATGTAATATCCCTGGGTTTGTTATCAGATGATACACTCTCAGCCTCCTGCCTAAAATATTCCAACTCAGCTGCTCCATCTCCCCTCCCTCTCTCCTTGCTCTGTGCTCAGCATGGCATTAGAGCCCCAGCCCAGCTACAAAGCTCTGTGTCTTTGACCCCAGAGTTCTCCTGCTCCACTTCTCCCAGCTCCTTCAGCAGGGCCCTCTGGCACTGGCACAGAACTTCCCCACTGTCTCTTTTCAACCCCTGCACACCTGAGCAGGAGGAGTCAAACTGTCCCCAGATTCCACCCCAAATCTCAGGCCCTTGATCCTCTTCCAACTGATCCAGCACAGCTGGGTCAGGAGTTTAATCTTTCTGTAAGTTCCATTTGGAGCCACGTGGAGAAGTTCAAGGTGTAGCTCATCAATGACACACTGTACTTTGCCAGCATGAAAAAGAGCCACTAACTGTTGTATTCAGACTCCTCGGGATACAAAGATCTGCTGCTGCTCTTTGATGTCAACACCCGTCTGAGGTCAGAGAGCTCATTCCCAATTCCATGAGCCAGTCAATGCCCCTGAAAGGAGCTGCTGTTTTCAAGGGACACAAGGACAGGGGTGAGGGGTGAGCTTTGCACTCTGACTCACTCCTGATGTTCCATATTGGGCCTAAGAGACTAAACTGTTGCTCTGGAACAGCCTCAGATATAAATATGTCCATATAAATATGAGGATCTGTGTTGTCATCAGCATCCTAAAGGTAATGCTTTCAAAATACCTTGTACAGTCTTAACATTAAGGTAGGTCAAATGTCATTTAACCCTTAACTGAGTTCTCTTTTAAAAAGAAAAGTGAGGTATTTGCAGCAATTAAAGGTTGGGGGAAACAATCTTAGAAGTCTTTTCCAACCTAAATGATTGTAGGATCCTAAAAATTCCCTTGGAAGCACATTCCTTATCCATCCCAAACCCTCCATCAGAAGCACAGAGTGTTACCCATGTTTGGGGGCAGAGCAGCTTTGGGGCACAAACACCAGCACAAATTCCTCAGCTGCCCAAACTGTGCTCCAGGATGCCAAAGAAAGCCATGCTGGAGATGTGGGAAGTACAAACCTTCACTATGACAGTCTGGTCAGAGTTGCTGCTCATCATCTCGTTGATGGACTTAAAGAGCTGCAGCAGAGACTCCCTGAATGCTTCTTCTCCCTTGTTTTCATACAGTCTGAAAGAGAATTAGGTTTTATAAGCATAATTCAGCCACAATGGAAATACATTTTTTTTTGTTAAATCTGTTCAAATGACAGATGAACATTTTTTGAGACTCACTCTTTCCAGAATTTCTACAAATTTCTTCACTAAACAAAGAGTTTGCATTTAGACAAGACCAGGTTGTGTGTTGGTGTTTGCACTGAAGTCCTTCCCATGAAAATTGGGCCAAGTAAAGCCAAATAAAAGCCCTTTGAGAATTTTATTGAGCACCTGCAAGAATTTGTAATTCAGATCTCGGTAATCCCTTCACAGTGAGGATGGTTTGGGTTGGGAGGGACCTCAAAGCCCACCCAGTGCCACCCCTGCCATGGGCAGGGACACCTCCCACCAGCCCAGGCTGCTCCAAGACCTGTCCAACCTGGCCTGGGACACTCCCAGGGCTGGGGCAGCCACAGCTTCTCTGGGCACCTGTGCCAGGGCCTGCCCACCCTCCCAGCCAGCAATTCCTTCCCAACATCCCACCTCAACCTCCATCAGGAACCTCCACATTACAGAAGGAAAGGGCTTTCCTAAGTTTAAACCCAGAGTTCAGAACCTTCTGCTGTTTTCCACTCAAACTCCTGAGTCTCATTTTCAATGCTGTGCTCAGAAACCTTGGGGAGCCCCAGATATTAAAAAAGGCTCTTTAGTCAGGGCACAGAGGAAATGAATGCTAGAGAAATAAAAAAAAACCCACTAAATGATGTTGTTTTCCTGTGCAAACTTCCATTCCCCTTTTAGGCTAAAACTGGGGGTTATGCAGGACAAATAACTTTTTAACTCCCAATTTCAATAATGGATTTGAGTGTCCCCCTGAAGAGATTAGAGGGGTGAAGTTAATACCAACAGAAAGACTAACTAAACTTGACAGTCCAATAAATCAAAGTGCTTCACACAGAAAAGCTCTGCCTTTCGAAAAGCAAGTTGTAAGAACCATAAACAAGGTAGTCAGACATTTCTGCTGTCAGTTAATAACATTAATAAATATACTCAGAGTGCCCAAAAACTGCAGCTGGGAGAAAACCAGGATTACACCAAACTGGCCCTTCCAGCACTGCCTTCAGGATTTTAAGACTGTTGTAAATACACCATAACCAGTGGGATCATTACTGAGGAAATCAAATAAAGATATTTCTAAAGGTCACCTGTACCATTTTGCCTTTATAAACCTTGATCTGCTGAACAAACAGCTTTGCCACCAGGCTTTTAACTACATGAACAAGTGTGTTTATCCAGAACCCAAACCTGCCTGCAATTCCAGTGCTAAAATATCCCATATATCCAGCCCACCAGCACATTCCTAAAGCTTCAAATGTGCCATATTTTTCACTCAAAGATCCACCTGGTTCCTTGTGACTTTTCAACAGGACAGCAGAGATATTTCAGGGCCTGGAAATAACCCAGGCATGAGTTAAATCCTGCAGCAGAACCAAGCCCTGGGTCCTCCAGCACTCAGTAATTCTGCTGATTAATCCCCGGGCATTGAGAGCTGTGTCTTCCCAACATTAAAGAGCTGTGAATTAGTGTCTTCCTCCAGGAAATCCCACAGCCACTTCCACAGGGTCATATTGTCTGTAAATCTCATCTGCTGCAAGAGGTAATTATTTTTTTTTTCCTGTTTTAAAGTGATTTGTAGGACCTGCAACACTGGAAGTGCCATTCAGTATTTTATGAATCTCACAGCAGGACTCCTCCAGAAATAAATTACAAGCTGGAAATTAGAGGAAGGTTGCTGGAGATGGTAACTCAAGAGCTCTACATAAATCCCTTGTAATAAGGTTGTTACCACTGCTAACAAGTAGTAAAAGGATTCAATCTAAGAGAGGCTGAATATATCACCAGCTTGCTTTATAACTTCTTTAATACTTTGTGTATAAAACACAATACAGTAACAGAAGTTTCCCCAAATAATGACAAGCTTTATTCTCTGAGACCTAAATTATCATTTTACCAGCTCCCTGCTGCTTAAAATANCTAAAGGTCACCTGTACCATTTTGCCTTTATAAACCTTGATCTGCTGAACAAACAGCTTTGCCACCAGGCTTTTAACTACATGAACAAGTGTGTTTATCCAGAACCCAAACCTGCCTGCAATTCCAGTGCTAAAATATCCCATATATCCAGCCCACCAGCACATTCCTAAAGCTTCAAATGTGCCATATTTTTCACTCAAAGATCCACCTGGTTCCTTGTGACTTTTCAACAGGACAGCAGAGATATTTCAGGGCCTGGAAATAACCCAGGCATGAGTTAAATCCTGCAGCAGAACCAAGCCCTGGGTCCTCCAGCACTCAGTAATTCTGCTGATTAATCCCCGGGCATTGAGAGCTGTGTCTTCCCAACATTAAAGAGCTGTGAATTAGTGTCTTCCTCCAGGAAATCCCACAGCCACTTCCACAGGGTCATATTGTCTGTAAATCTCATCTGCTGCAAGAGGTAATTATTTTTTTTTTCCTGTTTTAAAGTGATTTGTAGGACCTGCAACACTGGAAGTGCCATTCAGTATTTTATGAATCTCACAGCAGGACTCCTCCAGAAATAAATTACAAGCTGGAAATTAGAGGAAGGTTGCTGGAGATGGTAACTCAAGAGCTCTACATAAATCCCTTGTAATAAGGTTGTTACCACTGCTAACAAGTAGTAAAAGGATTCAATCTAAGAGAGGCTGAATATATCACCAGCTTGCTTTATAACTTCTTTAATACTTTGTGTATAAAACACAATACAGTAACAGAAGTTTCCCCAAATAATGACAAGCTTTATTCTCTGAGACCTAAATTATCATTTTACCAGCTCCCTGCTGCTTAAAATACACATCCCTGTTAAGGGAACCTGAGAAAAACCTTCTCTTGAGAGAAGTTATTACCATTTCAGACATTTCTGAGCAACTTTAGCTGTGCCATTACAAAACCTGGATGCTTTTTCAGTGCAGGAGGGTTTGAAATGTGCTGTACTTACTGGTTGAACAGGATCCTGGAGCGGACTATGAACTTGAAGATGTACTCCAGGGCCTTCATGGCCTTGAAGAGCTGGTCAGTGATGCCACTCTTCTCTGCACTGTCCACGTATGTTCTCAACACCTTGGTCAGTTTGCTGGTTAAACACAAACCCAAATCAAGTTACAACCATGGCCACACAGAGGAATCACAGAACCACAGAATCAGTTGGGTTGGAAGAGACCTCCGAGATCATCAAGTCCAACCCTTGGGCCAACTCCAGTCCCTTTACCAGATCATGGCACTCAGTGCCACGGCCAAGCTCAGCTGAAAAACCTCCAGGGATGGGGAATCCACCCCTTCTCTGGGCAGCCCATTCCAACGCCTGAGCTCTCTCTCTGCAAAGAATTTCTTCCTGATATCCAACCTAAACCTCCCCTAGCAGAGCTCAAGNGCTACTTTGGATCCAGGCCAGGATGCCATTGGCCTTCTTGGCCACCTGGGCACACTCTTGGCTCCTCTTGAGCTTCCTGTCCCTCAGTCCCCCCAGGTCCCTTTCTGCCTGGCTGCTCTCCAGCCACTCTGTGCCCAGCCTGGAGCGCTGCAGGGGGTTGGTGTGGTAAGGGCAGCAGTTTGGGCTTTGAAAGGTTTAAGGACAAATTAGGTGCCCACAAAGTTACAGAATTAATTATGCAACTAATGAACCCGTGGCGTTCTTGATTTTGCTGCAACCTGTTCTTGAGAGAAAAGGCACAGAATGATCCCATAACATGAGCCTTATTTTCTGCTATTCTGGGATGTTCAGTTTTTTAGGGACGTTCAGATTTTCAGGATCATAACATTTTTAGGGATATTCAGATTTTTCGGGATATTCAGATTTAGGCTGTTATACAGATGCACCTCCTAATAATAATCAAAATAACAAAAAGCACAGACATACTGTCAGAATTAACACACATAAATTACTATTAACACACATAAATTCTTCACTCAAAAAGGCTTCCCTTTCACAAAGTTTTCCCATGGATATTGGGCTGGAACTTGTGATTTTTTTTTCTCAAAAATGTATATAACCAGTTGGAAATCCTCTTCTCCCCCACTTTGAAGTCTATCAGACTCGAAAGTGAAACAATTCTCAAAATAATCTCATTTCTGCTGCCTCCCTTGCAATGAATATAAAGCAGGATTTTAATGGAACTACAAGCAATTCCTTTTTAAATCATCCCAGCTCCACTGCATGATCCAACACGCACAGGAGAGGCAAACAGGTACAAACATCCTGTCCACTAACAGGAAACAAATCTGGGTATCTGGGGATGTGTTGGAATAGGAGAGAACTGCCCAAGAATTTCACGCATTCACTTGGATATTGTCAATTCAGCCTCTCTTTATTTCAGCAAACTTGGGCAGGAGTTTAGGGTTGGATTTGATCTTGGAGCTCTTCCCATCCTGGATGGTTCTGTGAGTGTTGGAGTGTCCTGTGCTGGGCCAGGAGTTGGACTTTATGATCCTTGTGGGTCCAACTCAGCATATTCTGTCATCTCATCATTCCATAATTCTTCCCAATTTTAAATCAGAACCTTCAAACATTTTCTGGGCTCTTCATAGAGACTCTACAAAGAAGTGCCCCCCAAAGTTACTGGTTGGATTTGCTTTCCCCCCAGCACTACAAAGATATCCTTCATATATTTTTCCTCCTATACTAACAGTCTAAAGCAGCAGCAAAGATCCCAGTTTTTGTCAAAAAATGCTTAAGACAACAAAAATAATGGACCTTCGTTTTCTTTGTTCTCTGCTGCTTCCTCCCCAAACTGGCAGCTAATCCAGGGCAAAACACCAATTTAATGCATCAAACAACCTGCATTTGAAGCACCTTAACTGGACATGATTTCTCTCTCAGGCATGAAAGAGAATTGCTGGTATTTTCCTTACAAAACCATTCCTGAAATCCTCAAATCATCCCATTTTTCATTATGATGTAACCAAGAGGACTCAAAGTTTCAGTGTCATTATTTCAAGAAACAAACACACAACGCTCCAGTCTCCTTCAGGAACTTTCCACCCTCCACGGGCACATTCCCAACTAACCCACACAACCCAGTCCCTAAATGGCATTATCTGGGAAAACGAGCCAAGGCACAGGAGGAAAAGCAGATTTAAAACTCACGTGTAGGCCAAGGTGGCACTGAAATGTTTCTTAATGTAGGTTTCCAAGACAGGGTTAAAGTGTTGGAATTTTCTGTCAGCAATCAGTCCAATGATGAAAACCTGAAAAAACAGCATCATTGCTGAGTTATTCTAAAAAAAATGAGGAAATAAATACAAATTGTTTTGCCCATTCCCCTTTCTTTTCAGAGAAGACACATTAAACACACAGCCTTTGGCTTCTGATCATCCTCCCAAGATATTAATATTCTTCTTTCTTCTGCAAACTCCTTGCTCATACCCAAGGTTTCTGTTCTAATAAGAAATTTTCTCTTTCTGTCCCAAGACTGGATTTGATTCCTCCCTTATTTTCTGTCAGGATGTAATCCAGCCCTTTGGATCAAGTTCAACTGAACCTTCAAATATATTTCAATTAAATAATAACTAACAGATCTTTTTCATCAGTAAACTTTATTCTATCCTTTACCCCATTATTGCCTCATTTATTCCCCATTTCAGCACACACATTTCAGTCCATCCCCGAGGCAAACTCACCAAAGCATCAAACACTAAAGTGTCAAAGGTGTCGCTCTCTGAATTCTCCATCATGATGTTAAAAAGTGCATCCAATGTATCCTGAAGGAACTACAAACAAACACACAGTTCATCACATTTTAAAAGAAAAATCAGCTTCAGAGTTCACACAGGTTTCTAGAGATTGTAAAATGCACAGATGGAAGCAAAGCTAAGACTGAAATTAGCTAAAAAAGGGAAAACTTCACATTTTTCTTCTCAGCAAATTATTTTTTAGTGAGGTTGATTATCTGCACACACATTATTGCTCAAACAGGGAAAAAAAAGTCAGAACTCACACTTGGTAAAGGTGAACAAGGAGTTTAATGTATTATAATGGATAAAAGAAACCTATTGGCAGGACCATGCAGTGCTGAGAAGTTCATGTTTCCCAGCACAAAGCAGAGAAGCAACTGAGGCTCATGCCAATAAATCCAGTTATTCTGAGCAGCTTTGGAGCTGAGCAGTGCAACATTCCCAGCAAACTCCTGCTCAGAGCCACAACCCCATGGGGATCACACATGCAGGAGAGGGAAGCAGAACACACAACCTCAAACTACAGAGGAAGGTCTTCAGCACCCTCAGCTGTGGAGGGAAAGCAAGGCAGTGCCAGGGGCTCCACTCAAGCTGTGTGATGATGCCAGGATGTCCTCCCAGTGCCAGCCACAACCCACACACAGCCCAGAGACACTCAGCAGTGGTACCAGCACAGGGTTCTGTGGTTTGTTCCTCCAGCTGACACAACAAGGCTCTCCCAGGGCACAGGAAGGATGGAACGTGGGCTCAGGGTGGGTTTGTGTTGGCTGAGAAAGGAGAATTGTTCCAGCATATCTGGCTCCAGGGAATCCCACACTGGGTTGGGTTGGAAGGGACATTAAAGCTCATCTCATCTCCAATGATCAGGGCTGGGAGGGGTCTGTGGTGGGCAAACAGCTGCTGGAGGGTCCCCTTCCCTTCTCTGCACTGTCAACACACAGTGGATCAACCCAATGGTTTTTAAAGCAGGTTATGGGCAAGATGGATTGAAACCCTGTGTCATCCTAAGGGTATTTCCAGAGCAATGGATTGGTTTAAAAATCAGAGAATCCTGGTTTGGTTTGGAAGGGACCTCAAAGTCCACCCAGTGCCACCCCTGCCATGGGCAGGGACACCTCCCACCAGCCCAGGCTGCTCCAAGCCCTGTCCAACCTGGCCTGGGACACTCCCAGGGATGGGGCAGCCACAGCTTCTGTGGGCACCTGTGCCAGGGCCTGCCCACCCTCCCAGGGAAGTAAAATGAAGCAAAAATGGTTTCTGCCCTGTTGACTTGACAAGGTGTAGCTGGGGAAGAACATCTCAACAAGCAGAAAGGAATCAATTCCTGAGATTGCAGCTACACTGATGGATTATACACCCTGTGGGAGAGATGGAAAACCAGCCTGGCTCCCACCTTCCTCCCCTAAAAATGGTCATGTGTGCAGTGGGTCTCCTGCATCAAACACAATTCACCTGATCCACTAAATCTACAAACACATGCCAGGATTTAACCTCCATTTAGCAGCTGAATTTCCCAACAAGTGAACACTGAACCAGTTTGTGCTACCAACCCATGAGGATGAAAAATCAGAAAAGCCCAAATTCTTGCAGCTGATTTTAGGCTTCAGTCCTGGGGGAGATCCAGGGCATAATTTCACTACAGGATTTGGGGGGAAAAAACCCTCTATCACCTTCTGACAGTGCTGTTTGCTCCATTACAGATGTGCAATTAAAGCACGTTCAAGGTTGGACTCGATGTTATAAAGGTGATCTTGGAGGTCTCTTCCAATCTAAATGATTGTGGAATTCTAAATGACTTTGTGATTTAACCAACTGGCAGGAAGGGAAGAGCAAAGCACAGCTTGGAGCCTCAGCAGGAGAAGTTTGGAGAGAAGTTGCACTCTCAGGTCTCACACTCTGGGTGCCCCTGGAACCGAAGAGGGGCTGAAGGCCATGGCATGGCTGATCTTCATTCCACATTCAGGCATCATAGAATCATGGAATCAGCTGGGTTGGAAGACACCTCTGAGATCATCAAGTCCAACCCTTGATCCAACCCCACTGTGATCACCAGATCATGGCACTCAGTGCCACATCCAGTCTCACGTTAAACACCTCCAGGGATGGGCAATCCACCCCCTCTCTGGGCAGCCCATTCCAATGCCTGAGCACTCTCTCTGCAAAGAATTTCTTCCTGATATCCAACCTAAACCTCCCCTGGCAGAGCTTAAGCTGTGCCCCCTTGTCCTACACACCGACTTTGATCAGCAGAGTTCGAGTTTTCAAGCTGCTCACAAGGACTTGAGGTGACAGCAAGGAGAGCCCAGAAGAGCTGCCTGTGCTGTGTGGAGTGGCAGGACAACATTGCTCAGGTGGCAGGAATAATTTCTACACTATTACTTTACATTCTCATATTCTAAAGAGTCTCTGCACAAATGGAGCCGAAACCTCTGGGAAAGGGAGATAACATTGACTGTTCCCAGAGTGTGTGGAAGCTGCAAATCACAGAATGGGTATCTTGGCTGATCTCTACTTAGCAATAAATGAACACCAGTAGGCAAAGGCCTTTTACTGGGACTTTTAAGAAGCAGCCTAACAGAAAATATGAATATGTTTTATCACATCAATACTTTAATATATACAGACTGTACCATGCATTTAAAAAGCTGAAGGACAAAAAGAACTGGAGGAATAGAAAGGAACAGTTACAAACTGGATGCTGCAACAGAGCAGGTGACACAAAGATTCTGTGACAGAGGGGTGAGGTGCACAGTGGGCCTCTGAAAAGGGATAAAAATGGGGATGGAGCAACATTAAACATTCCCACATGGCTGAAGTCACTTCAAGCTGATACTCCTTGTGCTTCTGTGACCCAAATAAAAACCCACTGGTGTAAGGAAACAACACTGAAGGGTCACCTGTCCCCAATACAACTTTGGACACTCTTTCAGACTTGATTTATTACAACCCATTCAATGAAGTCCCAGCCCACCCTCTCCCACAGCTAAATCTGCCTTTCTGTAGGGCTCTACACTCAGTGGCCTTGGCAAATGTAAATAACTTGACTCGGCCAAATATTTCCAGAAGGATTTAAAAAACAAAAAAGTAAGAGCAACACCCAGTAGGATTGCATTGCACACCCACATATTAAAAATACATTTAATAGCACCGTGTAAGGCTTGTGAGATGCTCTGATCTTGCACAGAAAAACAACTTTGCCTGCCTGTATCTGCACAGAAAAATTGACCAAAGTGCTAAAAGAACCCAACCTGATTTGTCAGAAATGAGCATTTTGTGTGTGTTTTATCAGCCCTCACCATCTGCAGTGCCCTGGGAGGGCAGGGAGAGGGGCAGCACCTCCTGCAGGCTGAGATGCCTGGGGACAATTCCATGTGCAAGTGAGGCCAAGGAGGGAGTGTGGGGAACAAAATAAAAATGCAAATACCCCAAAATACAGAATCTGGGAAAATTCTGATAACCAAATCTATTTTTAAAGAAATGACCTTGTTACCTTCACCACTTCACCACCATCCACTTTCATGAGCTGCTTCAGGTTCTGCTGCAGCAGGTTCGTGTTGGATCTCCACTTCAGAAGTCCCAGGAGATCAACTAGGAAGAAGAAAACCAATTTTATCATGCAGGATAATTCCCTTCCCTCACTCCCCACAACCAACATCCAGGACAAAGAGTTTTCCTTCCTTAGCTCAGCCTTTCTCACTGGACAACAACATATTTCTGGCACGCTCTGACACTGCAGAAAACTTGTCCAATCCTTCTACCATGAGAGAGCTCTGAAAGGCTCTCAGAAAAGCAGCCAGCTTTTGAAATATCAGCATGAAAATCTAGGCCAAGGGAGTCTGCTCGCTGGGCTTTCATTTGTTGTACACAACAGTTGTGTGTTTAGAGAAAAGATGCCAAAATGAAATTAGTCAGCCACCAACACAGTCGTATCTACAGGGCAGTGACTCTCCCAGCATTTCATGTTTCCAGCTCCTTTGCTCTCCCTGCAGAAGCTGGAAGGGAAATAAGGCACAAGGCAGAGAGTTGCAAAGGAAATTAATTCAGTGATGAACATCTCAGAGAGCCCAAACTGCTGGGCTGCCCCCAGGGGATGCCACCCAGGGTACAGGGCACACCATGCCAATGGTCTCACCCCCAAATTCTGCATTATTGACAGGGTAACATTCCAGCATTCCCTGGGAAATCAGGGAATGAAGAAGGCAAACTCTGTTAGGCATTTGCAAGTTTTCTTTAGGGCAAATTCAAGGGGAACTCACAACTGGGGCTGCCCTGAAAGCAGCAGCACAGTGGGAAAGGTCATCACCCACTATGGGGCCAGCAGGTTAAACCCAGCCCAGCAAGTTAAACCCAGAAGGTTAAACCCAGCCCAGAGAGTTAAACCCAGCCCAGCAGGTTAAACCCAGTCCAGCGAATCAAACCCAGCAGGTTAAACCCAACACAGTGAGTCAAACCCAGCAGGTTAAACCCAGCCGGTTAAACCCAGCCCAGCAGGTTAAACCCAGCCCAATGAGTCTAACCCAGTAGGTTAAACCCAGCCCAGCAGGTTAAACCCAGCCCAATGAGTCTAACCCAGTAGGTTAAACCCACCCCAGCAGGTTAAACCCAGCACAGTGAGTCAAACCCAATGGGTTAAACTCAGCCCAGCAGGTTAGTTAAATCCAGCCCAGCTGGTTAAACCCAGCCCAGCAGGTTAGTTAAACCCACCCCAGCTGGTTAAACCCAGCCCAGCAGGTTGAGTTAAACCCAGCCCAGCGAGGTGAGTTAAACCCAGCCCAGCGAGGTGAGTTAAACCCAGCCCAGCAAGCTGAGTTAAACCCAGCCCAGCAAGCTGAGTTAAACCCAGTGTGCCAAGTCAAACCCAGCCCAGCAAGTCAAACCCAATCCAGCAAGTTAAGGTAACCCCAGCCCAGCAGGTTAAACCCAGCCCCAAACCCCCCACACTCACCCTGCCTTAGCCAGACCACCCTCAGGGAAAATCCCTCCCTGCCCCTTCAAAGGTCAGGTTTTGGCACAAAACAACCCAGCAGCAAGTCATGCTCAGCAGGAGCCTTCAATAAATGACTGAACTCCATAATCTTAGAGGTGTTTTCCAAGCTAAATGATTGCATTATTTTCATTTAATTTTAATTTAATTTAATTTGTCTACCTTTAGTTTAGCCTCCAGATCACCAGTGCACATCACCCACCTCCCCAAACAAGCCATATTATGTGAATTTTGCCCAAAGCAACTCTTAAAACAGGCAATTTCTCTCCACCAATACCCCCTTCACTTCTTTTATTCAAAGCAACCAGCACAATGTTTACCAAGGCATGAATCTGCAGGAAATATTCTGGAAATTATCTGCAGAGACCCAAAGCAGCTGCTGTATTTTCCCCAAATCTTTGATTCTAAGCAATAAATAAAATGATTTCTGGTGGAAAGGACTGCAGTTCTCCTTGGAGCAGCACTCCAACCAAACCTCCTCATCATCTCTTTGGGAGCAGAAATTGTGCTTTATTGCATTAAAGCTTGGAACAAAACAAGTCCTCCTTTTGTTTATTAATACATCCTACAAGTCAAGAGCCTGAACCCACAGGCTCAGAAACTCAACATGAACAGGAAAATTCCTTCTGGAAGGAAGCAGAGATTAGGAAGGAAATCCCTTGTAGAAGGAAGGCAGAGATGCCTCCATGAGTTAATCCAAATTGTTTCATGAGTATATTTCTATCAGCTTTCCACCCCTGAGTTTGGCTGCAGTCTGATTTCTAACAAGGCATCAGCTTGACAGAAGAAATGATGTGAACAACATCCAGCCCACAGAGGACCCCCAAAATCCTCAGGGATTGCCCCAAGGAAACTGAGCCACTGTGCCCTGGGTGTGACAACACAGCAAATGCTACAGGAATCCACACAAAGGAGCAGAAAATCACAATGCAGGACAAATTCCAGAAAAACAGGAGAGAGGGTGAAGAAAAAATGGGCATTCACTGCTGGTGCAAGGCCCAAGCCCAGCAAAGCACCAGCCAGGCAGTCAATGGGGAAATAACACAGTAAAAGAATGCAGTAAATAAGAATATTGCAGTCAGCCCAGGGCAAGGGAAAGCTGAGGTTAGAAAACATCAGGAAGAAGAAAGAACAAGGTTGGGCAGAGAAGCTGTGGCTGCCCCATCCCTGGGAGTGTCCCAGGTCAGGTTGGACAAGGCTTGGAGCAGCCTGGGCTGGTGGGAGGTGTCCCTGCCCATGGCAGGGGGTGGCACTGGGTGGGCTTTGGGGTCCCTCCCAACCCAAATCAGTCTGTGTCCCTATGATTTCCAACTTGAATATCCAGAATGCCAAGTGCCCAATAACAACTTTACTTTATTAATGTGATTTATGATCCCAGGCACTCAGCAATAGGACAAGGGGGCACGGGGGGCTCAAGCTCTGCCAGGGGAAATTGAAGTTGGAGAGCAGAAAAAACTTCTTTGCAGAGAGAGTGCTCAGGCATTGGAATGGGCTGCCCAGAGAGGGGGTGGATTCCCCATCCCTGGAGGTTTTTCAGCTGAGCTTGGCCGTGGCACTGAGTGCCATGATCTGGTAAAGGGACTGGAGTTGGCCCAAGGGTTGGACTTGATGATCTCGGAGGGCTTTTCCAACCCAATCCATTCTGTGATTCTGTGATTATTTTGGCTCCACATGAAGGTTTTCCTTTGCAACCAGCCCAGGTGCCTGTGATCTCCTTTCCTTGACCTGCATCTCTGCAAAGGTTTCCCTACAGACAGACCCAAACTCTTCTCAAGCCCAGTCACTAAAGTTAAGTAACATTTCCATTCTAATTAAAATTCCATCTGTTCTTTGAAACCATCTTCTTTCTTCACTTTTAACACTTGATTTTCCATTTTACAACTTTTATTTAATTCTGTACTAACACCTTCATTCTTATGCCACTATAGCACCTGAATTTGTCACATTGTGTGCTGTTCTGGTTTCTTTTAATTATCTGATTGACTTAATCAAATTCCTCCCAACCGTTTTCCAAAAGTCTGCTCTCCTTAGTTCCTTCAAGTCCTGACTCCAGTTAAGCAACAGCCACTCTTATCTAAAGCTAAACAGAACATTCTTCCAGCAATTTCAGTTCTATTCCCATCACCCTGATAATAAAAGGACATCCCTCCTGGAAGAGATACTGGTTGGGTTTCCTTCCACAGGCACCAAGGTTTGGGCTCCTCCTCTTGGGCTTCCATCATTATTTTTCCTGAAAATTCATTATAAATTCCAGGAAAAGCCCAGGGAATGTGCTGCTCTAATCTATTCAGCCTCCAATCACCAACAATTGCTCTCAAGTGTTAATTAAGGAGATATCTCATATATTGCTCTCTCTAAATCAAAAAGGAGTTGAATTCTCACCAGTGGCCAATTTGATATTTTGGAGACTTTTCCAAGGCCAAGGACATGGATTATTCACATAAATACAACGTTAAGAACTTGAGAGGTTCCAGAGAACTGAAGTCAAGTGAGTGTTCAAAGAGCTTAGACACAAAAAAGTGCTTTGCACCAGCAAAGGCAACACAGAAAAAGCAACATGATTTATTCCCATACTTCCAGAATTACTACAAATAAGTCCTAAAAGCCAATTCTAAGATATTTACAGAGAAAGAAGAAAGAACTAAAATAGATGACCAAAAGGAGAAAAATGTGTTTTGGCTGAACATTTTGGTAAATGAGGATAATCATGGATTTTCACTGACTTATTTTTAAGAAAATTAAAGGAAGAATCTTAAACAACAATTATAGAGAACTTAAAATCAGCTTCAGAAATTACCATGTGAAAAGCACTGCCAATTTTCAGATGAAAACTGGTATTTGAGGGAGGAATTTAATGATGATTTTTTGGTTTGTTCCCTTTTAAGGACAGGTGATGATCTTGTTTAACAATGCCCTAATGTTTTGAAGAAAGAGAAAAGACTTTGGCAACTTGAAGAAAAACTTTCCCAGACACCAGAATTAACAGCAACATTAGAGAAAGATCAGTCCTTCAAAACAAACTGTATGTAAATTAAGCCTGAAAACGATGCTCAGTCTTAATTTTAACACCAGTTCTGTGAAAGCAACATCAATATATTGATCACTGTGAAATACATTAATTACTAACAAGTACTAGGGGGGAAAACCACCCAGATATGACAAAAAGCAGCTCAATCCCTGCATTGCACACCCCCCAGTGTGCTGCTGTTTGATACAAGCCCATGTTTGCCTCTGAAACCCTAAAAGCATCTCCCAGTTTGCTGCTGAGCACCCTCTCAGGTCCAAGCCTGGCACTCTGATGTGCCCGGAATGTGCCATGTGCCACTGCAATAAACTCTGAGTTGCCTCCCGAGCTGCACCAGAGTGGGCACATTCCCCCTGGGCACGGGGAAACTCAGGAATGTGCCAACATCACCACCCACCCCATGGCAAGGCCAGCTCCCAGCTGATCCATCCCCTCTCCTGAGTCACCGCAACCCCTTCCCTGTTCCCTGGCATGACTCATTCCAGCTCCAGGACACACCCACACTCCTGGAGCAGCAACCAGAGCAAGGAGCACTCCATGGCAACCAGGCACAGAAAGGACGCACAGGGCACAGTGTGGCAATGGGAAACCACAGAATCACAGAATGGGTTGGGTTGGAAAAGACCTCCAAGATCAAGTCCAACCCTTGGGCCGACTCCAGTCCCTTTACCACATCATGGCACTCAGTGCCACGGCCAAGCTCAGCTGAAAAACCTCCAGGGATGGGGAATCCACCCCCTCTCTGGGCAGCCCATTCCAATGCCTGAGCACTCTCTCTGCAAAGAAGTTTTTTCTGCTCTCCAACTTCAATTTCCCCTGGCAGAGCTTGAGCCCCCCGTGCCCCCTTGTCCTATTGCTGAGTGCCTGGGAGAAGAGACCAACCCCCACCTGGCCACAACTTCCCTGATGTGGCACTTCCAGACAGTGCTGAGGTCACCTCTCAGCCTCCTCTTCTCCAGCACAAACACCCCCAGCTCCCTCAGCCTCTCCCCACAGCACTTGTGCTCCACTCCCTTCTCCAGCCTCCTTGCTCTTCTCTGGCCCTGCTCCAGCCCCTCAATCTCTTGCCTCAACTCAGGGGGCCAGAACTCAACACAACACTCAAGGTGTGGCCTCCCCAAGGCAGAGAATGGCCTCCCCAGAGAGGGGGTGGATTCCCCATCCCTGGAGGTTTTTAAGGTGAGACTGGACGTGGCACTGAGTGCCATGATCTGGTGATCACAGTGGGGTCGGACCAAGGGCCCGGTCTCTTCCAACCCAACTGATTCTATGAGATGCCACAGAGCTTGTTTCCAGACCAAAAGTCTCACCACATGGCAAACAATCCCCCTGTGCCCATTTAACTTGGGATTCATCTTTGCTCACAGGTTTGTGCTGCTTTCAAGCAAAGCAAAGCAGGGAAAAGGCTGGGGCGGACACACAAACCCAGGAGATGCTTTTGCTGCACCCACAGAACTTAATGCAGGATGAACAACCACCACCCATTCCCAGAAAAAAGGGGATGGAGAAGGCAGGAAACACAGAACCCAACTGCTACTGTGAGGAGCAAAAGCTCCAGCAATTCCACAGACTCACCATTCTGGGTAAGTTTTGTTGAGCAAACTAGAGTAGAAATCTGGAAGGAGTCTTTGCTGATGGTGCAGCTCCCAAGGTTCTGCATGCTCTTCCCTGTGGCTGAGTGGCCCTTTTCCTCCAGTTCTATCTTGGTAGAAGGCAGGCTCAGGTAGGTTGAGGCATCCTCCAGCTTCTTGGCTTCTGCCTGCAGAGATATTTGAAATACAACATGAGAAAATAGCTAGCAAGAACCTTGGTAATCATAAAATTTTAACATTTATCCTGGATTTTTTTAGGTTTGGAGACATCCAGTGGGACTTTACAACAGAAATTCAGCACTGAGATTAGAGCCAAGATGTGATATTTCAAGGGCTACAGAAGTAACTTTTCCCAAGCCACAAAGGACTCAGTAACAAGTGCCTTTGAAATGAAAACTTCCCCAGAAAAACATCTTCAAGTTCTAACCTTCAATCTGCCACGTGCATAAACTGCACAGCACTTGCTGTTTAGTTGTTTGATCTACAGAACAGCCTGGGACACACTTTGCTGTGTTTCCCCTGAAGTCAGGCAGTGGAAAGTCCAAACTCTACCTTGTACACTATGAGGTCGTGTTCTCCATCTCTCAAAGTTGTCCCATCGTATCTCATGAGCTTCACAAAGGCCAAGGCAAAGATTTTCTCAGATTTATCTTTGGCTGTTACAAAAAGAAAAAGACAAATCACCACCTAATTAAGTTTTGGTCCTTCTACAGACAGCAGCCCTAAATCTCAAACACAGGGATGACCACAGCAAAGATTCTCCTGTGAACAAAGTGCAGCAGGAAATGCATTCAGTTTGCTCTGGGTCCAAACCAGTTGCCACAAGTTAAAGAAAACCAAAGCAACAGGGCAAAGAGAGATCCCAAAGCTGGTCCAATCAACTTGAGACAGCCCAAGGAGCCTGTGAGAAAGCCCTGCAGCCCCAAGGAACAACCTCTTTTTAATATTTAGACACTGGCCAATCTAATTATTTGAGTCATAAAACCACTTCTGACTCTACTAATATATAGCACACAATCAGAATTTTGACACTAATGACACTGACTTTTGCCATACTGTTTTCCTTACTAAGGATCATCCTCTAAATTAAGTAAATATTTCATTAATCAAGTTCCTTAATTCTAAAGTCTTCAATTTCTAATGTTAAGCAACTGCAAACTCTTTCCTATTCCCACTGATAAATATTTTCACTACTCCCTACCCACCCTACCTCTAAGATAAACAATACCACAACCCTTGGAGTTACTAAGGGAAAGCTTTAATTCCATTAGCAACCTAATAATAAATTCCTTGCATTCCCTTTCATCAATTCCTTTATTCCCTTTCATCTGACTTGGAGGAAAAAAAAACAGGCAGGAAAGGACAGACATGATGTGGACAGGAAGATGCAAAGGGAAAAAGAAGCAGGAAACAAACAGGCAAGAAACTTAATCCTGCACTAAAATTCCAGCAGGAGTTACATATTGGGAATGCCATGGTATCCCAGTTCAGCAGGTGGGACCAGTTTATCCCTGTGTGGGTGTGACCAAAGCTGGGCATTCTAAACCCTCTGGGCCATCGCCCAGCAACTCTTCCCAATGGCCCATTGGCAGCAGCTGCCCAGGGCACAGCTGAGCCCTCAGCCTGGCAGCTGGCTGGGAAAGAAGCCTGGCAGAGGAGCTGGGAGAACTCCCCTCCAGGGACTCCTTGGCACCTCCACACCCACCTGAGGGCTCAGCTCTGCTCAGGGGCCAGCAAGGATTCCAAAATCCCCCCTGACTCCCACAGTCACATCCCCCACTCTGGAACTCCCTGCCCTGGGGGAGGCACTGGGGGCTCCCACCTGCACCTGAGAGTGCCACTGGGGAACCACTCATGGATCCAGAGGAGGAGCAGACCCTGGACAGGAGGAGCCCACCACTCTCCACCAGACGACTGTGCCATCATCTGCACCAACAGGTTTGTCCCTTCCTTTTCCTTTGGACTTGGGGGAACCCCGTGGGGCTCAGCACAGGGGCCACCAAACCCCACTGTGTTTGTGCCCCAGGGGGCTGGGTTACACTGCTGGGTTTGGGGGTTAAACCCGATTTCTCTTTGTGTCATTGCCTTTATTGTAATATTATTATTAAATTGTAAGTCTGAGTTCTAATCTCTCCTGAGCTGAGTTCATTTCTCCTGCTGGTTTACCTTTAAACCAGCACACACAGCTGTTGGAGGAGACTTTGGCACCAGCCAGTGACAAGGATCTCAAAGCAGAGGTTGAGTTACTCACAGTCCTGCGACGAGCGGTGGCGGAAGGTGAACCTCAGGTGGCTCCGGTTCACGTCCTCGATGGGGATGGCGACCTGCACGTGGTGGCAAACAGTCAGCACAGTGCCCAAAGTCTCAGCCAGTCACCTTCCAGAAACACCTGGCACTCGCAAAAAACCTGATGTTCAAAAGCCCAGCAGCACATCTGGGTTTGTGCCACTGCCCTGCAGACACTTTCTGTCCACGGATGCAACAAAAGCACCTTTGGACTCCGCGGTTGGGGAGCAGATGGAATCCCTCAGCACACAGCCCCTGCTCCCAGTGCCCACAGCCAGCCAGGATGTGTTCCCAGAGCCAACATCAGCCCCTCTGCAACACCCAAAACTGAACTTAGGGGCAAGGGTTATGACCCAAGCAAACTGACCAAGCTTAATCACCCAGATCCCAAACCAGTGATGAGCTCAACACTGTGACACTCGAGTTGTAACCTCAATATGCTGCTTTTCTAGGTCAGCTTCATGGAAATCCAGCAAACCCCTCCTAAGGAGATGCTAGAGTGTCCCAGAACAGCTGACCAAAGAATGGCATAAAATTCAGTATGCAATAAAAGTCAAAGCCTTCCCTTAGCTGAGCTATTCCTTCTGTCCTGCTAAGCACAAGTCCCCAGCATTGAATCCCCCAGGTTTGTTTCTCAAGGCTTAGAATCATAGAATCAATTAGGTTGGAAAAGACCTCCGAGATCATCAAGTCCAACCCTTGGGCCAACTCCAGTCCCTTTACCAGATCATGGCACTCAGTGCCACGGCCAAGCTCAGCTGAAAAACCTCCAGGGATGGGGAATCCACCCCCTCTCTGGGCAGCCCATTCCAATGCCTGAGCACCCTCTCTGCAAAGAAGTTTTTTCTGCTCTCCAACTTCAATTTCCCCTGGCAGAGCTTGAGCCCCCCGTGCCCCCTTGTCCTATTGCTGAGTGCCTGGGAGAAGAGACCAACCCCCACCTGGCCACAACTTCCCTGATGTGGCACTTCCAGACAGTGCTGAGGTCACCTCTCAGCCTCCTCTTCTCCAGCACAAACACCCCCAGCTCCCTCAGCCTCTCCCCACAGCACTTGTGCTCCACTCCCTTCTCCAGCCTTGCAGACACTGAAATCTCTATTTAATACATATGAACACACAGAGGAAGTTACTGGAAGAGTTTATGTACCTTTACAGTCTCAAACCAGCGAGGCTGCTTTACTTGGTAGTAGATCACTGACTTGTACTCAGAGATGGCTTCATCACCAGCACCAGGAAAAATAACGCTCTTCAAAACACAAACAAAAGAGAAAAGGTTTCTGTGTCTGAAACTCCTCTTTTTCATTCAAATAAACAAAAAATAAATCAGTGAAGTAGGTCAAAAAGAGGCAGAATGGCTCTTGCTCAAAGCTCCTCATAAAGTTAATATCAAAGGACAGCACTGATTTAGAAAGACATATTTAATTATGACAAAGGAGAAAGGGTGGCTGGAAATAAAACTTGGGACTTAAGCTGACACACCGAGAAGAAGATGGAGAAAAGGCTTAGATAGATATGTATCAAATCAAAGGCCCAGCCATTAAATCCTTCAATACCTCTAATCTCTTGCCATCTTCATCATAGACAGACACTGTGACTTCCACGTTCTTGGCCGTGGTTTTGCTGCCCTTGTCAAAGTCTCCCTGGACCAGGGTGACATAGATGTCATTGCGAACGTCACCTGTGGGCACAGCAGGGCACAAGGGGGTCACGGCGGGGCATGAGCGGGGGGGGCCACAGG
>VWZD01003790.1:32418-204645 GCA_013396695.1 Sakesphorus luctuosus | reverse complement strand
GGGGAGGGGGACACAGCCAACCCACTGACTGGGCAAACCAGTGACACACAGACACAACCACCAACTGCACTGACACGTGTAAAACACCACAGTTCCACTTGGTTTATTCTTATACAACTTCCATCACTATCTGGAAGGATGAGTTTCACCACAGTTCCACTTGTTTTATCTTTACACACCTTCTACCACTATCTGGAAGGATGAGTTTCACCACAGTTCCACTTGTTTTATTTTTACACAACTATCATTTGAAAGGATGAGTTTCACCACAGTTCCACTTGTTTTATCTTTACACACCCTCTATCAGTATTTGAAAGGATGAGTTTGATCACAGTTCCACTTCTTCCATTCTTACACAACTTCTACCATTATTTGAAAGGATGAGTTTCACCACAGTTCCACTTGTTTTATTTTTCCACAACTTCTATCACTCACTATTTGAAAGGATGAGTTTCCCCACAGTTCCAGTCTTCCATTTTTACACAGCTATCTATCATTATTTGACCGGATGAGTTCCATCACGGTCCCCCACTTGTTTTATTCTTACACAACTTCTATCATTATCTGAAAGGATGAGTTTCCCCACAATGGGTCCTTTAGCCCATACACAGATATTTTACAACTTAAAAACATTTAACAGCCTGTTTAACTTGTCACATTGGGAAGTCTTTGGGTGTTTTCACCAGTCTTGGGGGTTGCAGGGGAGGGTTGTTTTTAGCTTTATGTCTTAAAATGCTCTTCAGCTACACCTCAATTCAAGCGAAATGCTGAAAATGAGCTGAGGAAATCAGGGATTTCCAATAATTTCAGGAGGCAGATGGTTTATGTGCCAACACATGATCCAAACAAGGTGCTGAGGCACTTGCACCATACGGGATGGAGAGGGAACATCTGTCAGCAAGCACAGGGAGCCCTGGAACTGGGCTGGGGCTTGGAAACATCTCCTGGATCCTCCAGAGCCCCTCAGGCTGAGCAGGACAGTGCAGGGCTCTGCTCTTGCTTCTGGCAGGTTTTATTTTGAGAATAAACATCCTGTTTCATGGGGTTTTTTCTGGTAAACACCTGAATGAAACACCCTCTGAATACAGGTGTTAACCAAAGATGACAGAGCTTTCTTTCACATCCATCTCACACAAGCCCTGGAGAGCTGCTGTCTCTAAATCCAGCCTGTTCCTCTGAAATGGTTTCTGCTTTGGATGCAGCACAAGAGAGGAGTTTTACATATGCCCTTGCTGTGGGGATAATAGAAAGCTGCACTTTGTTCGGGTTTTTTCACTGCAAAAAGAAGAGAATTTCATAGAATCACAGAATGGATTGGGTTGGAAAAGACCTCCGAGATCATCAAGTCCAACCCTTGATCCAACTCCACTGTGATCACCAGCCCAGGACACAGAGTGCCCTGGGCTGGTGATCACAGTAGGGTTGCATAAGACGTGGTGGATTCTCACTCAGTGCCACATCCACAGAATCACAGAATGGATTGGGTTGGAAAAGCCCTCCGAGATCATCAAGTCCAACCCTTGGGCCAACTCCAGTCCCTTTCCCAGATCATGGCACTCAGTGCCACGGCCAAGCTCAGCTGAAAAACCTCCAGGGATGGGGAATCCACCCCCTCTCTGGGCAGCCCATTCCAATGCCTGAGCACTCTCTCTGCAAAGAAGTTTTTTCTGCTCTCCAACTTCAATTTCCCCTGGCAGAGCTTGAGCCCCCCGTGCCCCCTTGTCCTATTGCTGAGTGCCTGGGAGAAGACACCAACCCCCACCTGGCCACAACTTCCCTGATGTGGCACTTCCAGACAGTGCTGAGGTCACCTCTGAGCCTCCTCTTCTCCAGCACAAACACCCCCAGCTCCCTCAGCCTCTCCCCACAGCACTTGTGCTCCACTCCCTTCTCCAGCCTCGTTGCTCTTCTCTGGCCCCGCTCCAGCCCCTCAATCTCTTGCCTCAACTCAGGGGCCCACAACTCAACACAACACTCAAGGTGTGGCCTCCCCAAGGCAGAGGCCAGGGGAAGGCTCACTTCCACTGCCATTGGGATTACAGGTTTGTTTGGAGGGGGTGGTACTGTGATTTATGGATTTATTGATGTGGCAGGTACTACCAAAGTATTTTACATTTATTTTAAACAACACAAACTTTTGATGGGCCATTTTTTTACTGTATAAATACCTTAAATTCATCTGTACTTATTTTTTTCCCCCCAAACCTTTCACACACACAGGCATTTAAAGCAGCATTAATTCCCACTGGCTTACCAGGCATAATAATCTCAGGAAAGCCCATTTTTCGAGCCACAGCTGTTGACCTGTCCACTAAGTGTGGAAACTCCTTCCTGATCTGATGGATATCTCCTGGAAGAAGTTTCAAAGTCACCCACAAACCTGTTGTGTGAAAAAAACCCAATTATTAAACTGGTGGGACATATTCTTAGTAACTCCTTTTTTTTTTTTAATCAAACTGAAAAATGTAAGAACATTAAAATAATTAAGATATGATAAAATACAAGATACAAAGTATTTTAAAACACTCAAAAAAAAAATCTCCACACTTGAAGCAAAAATATGAGCAGAGCACACAAATATTTCTGTTTATGTTCCAATTGAAATGTTTCTTTTCCACAGGGAAAAAAAAAAAAGAAGGAGCAATGCTGATTTATATGGAAAAATGAAGTATTATTTTTCACCAGTAGATCCCTACCCCAAATTGATTCATCACCATAATTTGTTTGAGCACAGAGAAATCTCCTGTATGAGCTTTACACAGTTCATTTTTTCCTCTTCAGAAGCAGAAGAAGCCCCTAAAAAGCTGCTCCTTTGCCAACAAACATCAGGCACACTTGGTACAGGAAAAACATGTCAAAGTGGGAAAAAAAAATAAAAATAAAAAAGAAACTCAACTCCCCAAAATTCTTTCACTCTGTAAAGTGACTGGCAATCAAGTTTGAGCATTAAATAATCACAGAAGCAAATCCTGAAATTAAAATCGATGAAAAACACCCGAAAAAATCCTCCTCTCTGAAACAAATTGTGGGTTATCCCGTGCCACAGTTCAGTGCCCATTCATTCTGGGCACAGCTGGCAGTTTGCTGTCACCTGTCCCAGCCCTGCGAAAGGCTCCTGTTGCCAGACATGGTTCTGACAGCACTTGAACAGCAACTTTTGTTATTATATTTCACTCTTTATTGGATATATTTTCTAATATGTCCCTCTTTATTGGATACAGTTTATATATTTCCCGCTTTATTTGATACATTTTATATATTTCCCTCCACATTTTCTTATATTTTCCTCTTTATTGGATATATTTTATATATTTCCCTCCATACTTTCTTATGTTTCCCTCTTTGTGTATTTCCCTCCACATTTTCTTATATTTTCCTCTTTATTGGATATATTTTATTTATTTCCCTCCATATTTTCTTATATTTCCCTCTTTATATATTTGCCTCGATATTTTATTATATTTTCCTCTTTATTTTATATATTTAATTCATTTCCCTTTATATTTTATTTCCCCCTTTATTTTACATATTTTATATATTTCCCTCTATTTTTTCTTACATTTCCCTCTTCCTTGATATTTCCCTCTTTGCCTGGGAGTCTTTTTTTTTTTTAGGGAAAGAAACTGAAATGAGTCAAAGAAGCTGCAAAGTTCCCTCCTTTATTTTACACCCTGGCCACAGGTGACATCAGGGGGGAAAGCACATCTAAACCTTCCTTTTTGGCTAAAGGATCATCTAAAAATAGAGTTGATGTAGATTTTTGTTTGCTGTTTATTACCACAGAATCCTCCTTTGGGTCTTTTGTTCGGACAGCCCCTAAAGTGACATTCACACTGAGTGTTTGGTGCAAACTCAGCACTGGTTTGTGGAACTCTGCATTAATCCATAATTCCAGGAAAATATTGAAGCCAGGACAGCAATAACTGGACAGATCCTGAAGTTTTGTGCACACCCAAAAATCACTTTAGAGGGTGAGTTTGATGCCAGCAGTGCCCTGAGCAGCCCCCAAAGCCTGAGAGGGGCACAGGGCTCTGGGTGCCATCTGCCAGCTCAGGTGGGTACAGGAACAATGCCCTGGGAGGGAGCCAAATGTTCCAAGTGCAGCTCCAGAGTGGAAAACCAGGCCAAAGGAAGAGAAGGAAGAGGATATAACCCTTCCTTCAGCATGAGGAGGCCAAAATCCACAGCTCAGGGGCTCAAGAGACACCTCCCAAACCATCATTTCAAGCAGAGAATCCCAGAATCATCAGGTTGGAAGGATCCCTGGAGACCACCAAGTCCGACCTTCTGCCAAGGCAGGGTCACCTGCAGCTGGTGACACAGGAACACATCCAGGTGGGGTTGGAATGTCTCCAGAGAGGAGACTCCACAACCTCCCTCCCTGGGCAGCTGTTCCAGTGCTCTGCCACCCTCCATGGAATGTTCTTCCTCAGGCTGAGGTGGAACTTGTTGTGTTTTAATTCATGGTCATTGCTCCTTGTCCTGTCACTGGGCACCACCAAAAGAGTCTGACATGATCCTCTGACACCCCTTGGATATATTTATATGGATTGGTGAGATCCCCTCTCAGTCTTCTCCAGATTCCCAGTCTCCTCTCCTAAGAGAGATGCTCCAAACCCTTCGTCATCTTTGTGCCCTCTGTTGGACCACCTCCAGTAGAAATATAAAAAGATGAACAATGACCCAACCTGCAGAGTCCCCACAGGGCAGGGGGGAACACCAGGCTGAGCCCTGAAGGGTGGGGAAGAGAGGAACAAACCATGCCAACAACATCTGCTGCCACCAAAGGGCACTGAACAAGCCAAACTCAAACCATCATCACGCTGCAAACCGAGCGATGAGACTCAAACCATCATCACGCTGCAAACCAAGGGACAAGCGGTTTGAGGAGCAGGGGTGGAGATAAAGAAGAAGCACCTACCCTGCCCCTTGTGGTTGACTTCTTTGGCAGCAATCACTTTGTTTATAACAGTCTGAAGGAAATCATTCTCCCCTGCCACCCTGGGTGAAAAACGGGATGAGATGTTGAGCTGCTTGTGTCGAATGGCGTCATCCAACGCTAGCCTGGAGGATGCACATGACGACCAACACCAGGAGACAGAGGGGCACAGAGAACCAGGAGTCACAGTGACAAGGGAACAGAAAAGAGCACATCACAGGCGTGACAAAAGAGTATTGATTAGTCAACGCAAGACAAAGGACAGGAAAGGTGACAAGAAAGACAGAGGAAGATCATTAATCAGAAGAACCTGCTCTGCCACCTTGGGACATTCATGTCCCTGGGGACATTCATGGGCTCCTCTGAGACCAGAGGGAGGATCCCACCTCAGAACCCCCAGAGAAGCTCTGAAAACCCCCACAGGCAGTTTGCTCTTTGATAGAAATAAATACCCACAGCAGGTTGGCCCTGCAGCACCTCCAGGGTCACCCCTGTGGGTGAAGCAGCAGGGCAGGGGCTGAGGGAAAAGCTGACCTACAGAATCCCAGACTGTTCTGAGTTGGGAGGGACCCACAGGGACCATCGAGTCCAACTCTTCAGTCAATGGCCCACACAGGGGATTGAACCCATGACCTTGGTGTTATTACAACCAAGTTTTAACCAACTGAGCTGATCTCAGGTCCCAGAAGGAGGAGGAGAAAAGCAGATGACCCAAACTCTCCGTTAAACTGGTGACTAAATGGAGAGATGAGAACTCTAAATGAACAGCAGCACCAAGGGCCACAGAAGGCACCTTGCCAAGGGCTTTGGAGAGCCATCGTGCTGGTGGATGAACAACAAACAAACAGAGAGATGAGAGAGAACTGCGTGTGGGACAACAGAAACAGAGCATGGGGTGAGCAGAACAACGTGGCTCAGGGGGACAGCCCAAGCCCACGCTGGAAGGAAGGACACCAGAGCCCATCGTGGGATCCCACATTACTCCTGTCCTCTGGAACAGACTTTTTCAGAGGAATGTTTTAATTTATTATAGGGGGGGAAAGGAAAATAAAAAAAAAAAATCACATTGTACATCTTCTCCAAAAATCAGATTTATCTATACAGAAGAAATAAATCAGTGTTAATGGAGCAGAAAAATAGATGTTCCATTAGCATCCACTTTGATACACAAGTTTCCATTTCCATTGCTTACTTCCAGGCTGCCTAAAAATAAGCTTGCTGTTGTTTACCACACAACAAACATTCCTACTCTTCCCTAAAAACCCATGTTTTTCCTTGAAAAATGGCATTCTACTTTGATTTTCTCACTAACACCACCTGCACACCTTGCAGTCCTCTCCTCAGCCCTACATTTTAAAACCACCAGAGCTTCCTGAATTAGGCCTGTTTTTCAAAATAAAGTGAATTTGCGATTAAATTTTTTCAAGCTTCCTTTTTTTTAATATTATTAAACCCCCTCTGCATCCCATTAGTGAATTAATCAAGGAATTTAGCTCCCCTAACTATGTTTTGCCTCCTGGAACAGATGGCACTCCAGCATTTCCCACAATGGGAAAACTAAACATCCATATTTTATGCACTTTTATTTGTCTTATCCTTCTTCATTTCATGGAATAATCACAACCCCTCCAATCTATGGATTGACCAGAGTATTTCCCACACATTCTCAGTGGTTAATGAGCTTTTGCTTCTCCAAGCACTTGTGTCTCAGTATGTATATATTCTATACATTGCATGGCAACAAGCTCAGAGTCTCTGTGGGTTTAGATGAAAACCAGAGCTCTGTGGTTTTAGGTAAATAGAATTAACACCAGGGCTATGAACACGTTGGTCTCCTTGAACCTGTGAGCAGGAAAGTGCAGCAAACATGACCCCTCCCTCACCATCCAACCAAAATATTCCACCTTTCTGGGAAAAGTCTCCCATGCTAAACTTGAATTATGACAAGATTCTGCAGGAGGTTTATCAAACCATCCTTCAAATGCTCAGTTTTTGTTTCTATTCTAATTACTGGGCCCCTGCTATGAAATTCTAATCTCCCACCAAGGAAGAGAGAAATGTTATCATTTCCTAATTCCACACAAGTCACCTGCAGTGGAGGTTGGTGATGCTGCTGCTCTTTATCCATCTCAGGTAGAGCTAAGGCAGCAATGAGCTCCTTTTTCTCTTACACATGATCCCCCTGACATCTTTAAATAGAGAGCAAACAAGGCTGCCAAACTGGGAATGCAGGTTTTAAACTCAAACTTAAAAAAACCCTAAAGTTTCTGGGGCTATCACTGTTATAACTAACAGGAAATGATCAAGAAGATACATTGGCAAGTTAAAATACCTCACTGAAATAAATTAGCTGCAGAATACTGACTTTTTTTTAAATCAAACCTAAAATCTTAGTATTTTCCCTTCTGCTTATTCTTTAGATTCTTCCCCACTTACGGTTGGAACGGGATGAAGTGCTGCTTGTCCTCATCGTCCACCTTCCCGTTAATGATGTCAGTGACATCCATCACTGCAGAGAAAACAAAGGGGACTGAACTCAGGGACCAACACGGTGATGCCAAAAGGGTCTTTGATTTTTCAATTTTCATATTCTGTAGATTTTAGGAACACAGTAAATGTAGCACTGTAGATTTTAGTGGGTTAATATTTAGCAGCTTGTAGTATAAGGTCCTGCTATCTCTACCCCTGCTCCAGAACAGGCAGCCGAGATCTGCCAGCTATTTAGTCTCTTTCTCAAGGTACAAGATTGGAAGATATCAGAGGGAACATAAACACAGAGCAGAGTGACCCAGGGCACGGGAGAGTGTCCAAAAGACCTTTATGTGCTGAAGAAGAGGTGGATGAAGACAGAGGGTCCCGACGACCCCAACTTCAATTCAACAGGGGGTGGGAACTGGGAGGGGACAGAGGTGGAACTGGACATGTGGACAGTAGTGATTGGATGGATTATATTATAAAAGCCATGGAAATCAAAGCTTGCACGCACGTCGATGTATTCCTGGATGAGCAGGATGGCTCATTAAAGTAACTACCCTTTATCTTATCTCCTACAAAAACTTGGCTCAGAGTCTTTTTTACAGACTTTTACAGCAACAATGGGAAGAGGTGACTGGGAAAAACAGTGACCCCAAAGAAGGATGGAATCACTAACTGTGTCATTTCAGGGTTTGCTTATGGAATAACAACACATTGCAAACAAGCCCACGAGTCCCGGGAGGCACAGAATGTCTGTAACATCTTTCACAAACAATCACAATCACAAACACACACCTATTTTCAGAGAATCACAAACTATTCAGAGTTGGGAGGGACCCATAGGGATCATCAAGTTCAACTCAAGTCAATGGCCCACACAGGGGATTGAACCCATGACCTTGGTGTTATTACAACCAAGTTTTAACCTGACTGCATTTGGGGCAACCCTGAGTTTGGACAGCCCCCCAGGGGTTCCACCCCCCCAGTTTGTGTGCAGGGACAGGCAGGGAGGGCCCAGGCTTACCTGCCACCCCGAAGGGTCTGCGCAGCCCCGAGGTGAGTTTCCTGGTGTTGTTGTCCCTCAGCTCCATCCGGCCAACCCGCACGATCTGACACACAAAGCTGATCTTCTCCCTCTTCAGGTCTTTGCTGCCCAGGTCCTACAAGGAATGGTTCCACCAGGTTACTTTAGAATAATTGCATTTCAAGCTCCATTGCAGTAGGCAGAAGGTTTGCTGCTGAGAACCTGTGAGGCTCTGGCGTCCGGGCAGAGTGTTTTGTTCCACCCCAGAAACATCTTCCCTTCACTTCTGTGTAAATTCATTATTTAGGAGGCCAAACCATTTCTAGCCCGTTCAAAATGCAAAGGGAAATTTTGAGTTTAGCCACATGTGGAGAATATTTAGTGGGACACTAATGGGAAGTGTTTCATGTGAGCCTTTGCCAGCACAGAATCACAGAGTGGGTTGGGTTGGAAGGGACCTTCAAGACCATCCAGTCCCATTCCCTGCCATGGGCAGGGACACCTCCCACCAGCCCAGGCTGCTCCAAGCCCTGTCCAACCTGGCCTGGGACACTCCCAGGGATGGGGCAGCCACAGCTTTTCTGTGCCAGGGCCTGCCCACCCTCCCAGCCAGCAATTCCTTCCCAATATCCCATCTATCCCTGCCCTCTGGCAGTGGGAAGCCATTCCCTCTGTCCTGTCCCTCCATGCCATTACCCAAAGTCCCCCTCCAGCCTCCCGTAGGAAGCCACACTCCCTGTAGAGGTCACCCCACGCTGCCACACAGACCACCCCACCCCTCCAGGACTCTCCAGCTCTGGGAGAAGTGCCCTGCAATGTGCCCGTGGTGACACTCACGGTGAACACGGCACGGAGGTTGTGCAGTCGGTCAATGTCCTTGGGGAGGCCACAGCTCGACCACCGCACCAGGTAGTTCTCACTGCAAAACAGCACGTGCTCAGAGCTTCCAGTTCAAGCACAGAACCACAGAGTCACACACTTGGTTGGGTTGGACCTCAAAGCTCATCTTATCCCACCCCCTGCCATGGGCAGGGACACCTTCCACCAGCCCAGGGTGCTCCAACCTGGCCTTGGATACTTCCAGAGATGGGGCAGTCACAGCTTCTCTGCAACCTGTGCCACTCTCCCAGCAAGGAATTCCTTCCCAATATCCCATCTAAATCCATTCTCTTTCAGCTTAAAGCCATTCCCCCTTGTCCTCTCACTGCATGCCCTTTAACACAAGCAGAAAAGTCAACTTCAGAATTTACAGAAGACTCTTGCAAAGCCCATCTCCTTATCCCAAACAGGTGAATATTCAGTGGACGGCTGGCACTTCCCTCAGTGCATATTATTTTATAAAGAAAGCACCTCCTCAGCTGCAGAGGGGGAGAAGTTCTGGAGCCAGGTGAGGGCACACACCTTGCAGGTGTGTTCAGCTCTCCTGTGAGATCTGCAATGGGGCAACCACAGGACAGTGTGAGGAGGAACAGCAGGACCCTGAAGTGAACCCAAGTGAAGGGACCTGCCTGTGCCTTTCACAGCAATGTGACTCCCATAAGCCCCCAAACCACCTCAGTCCTCAGGGATTACACTGAGTTGTTCACCAACCTGATAAACTTGGATTCCAGAGGGTCATACAGAGACATCAGGACTTCAGCATCTTCTCCTATTTTACAGACCACGTTCTTTAAATTCACAAATAAAGCGAACGAAGGGGTGGCAGCAAACTTGGCTTGTCTGTTGATATCAATATTCTGCTTCTGAGACTGCAATTCAAGCACAGAGGAAACTCAAGTTTAACTCAGATATTCAACTGCTATAAAACTTTCCCCAAACCTTTCAGACAGAAGAAGGGGTTCTCAGTTGAGTGTCTACTCCTCTGATCTTTGTTTGTATCAGGATTCACAGCTGACAGCATTTTCTGGATTGGTCTGCAAGTGCCACACCATAAAGAGAGAGTAGAAAAAGAAAGAAAAAAAGAAGGGAAGAGAGATGTCTTCACTTATTAAAAAGACAGTTAAACACACGGAGGAGAGCCTCAAATACATCTGACAGCACCCAGGAAGTGTGTTCCTTGCTTTGCCTGCTGTTTTTCTGACAGGTACAGAGCACCAAGACAGACAGGAGAGGAAACAGCACAATTTCTACATCCCACAAACTTAGAGGTCTTAACCATAAATTCTACTAAACCCTTTAAAGGATGATAAAGAACAGTCCAAGATGGACAAGCTCTTACAAAATGCTTAAGCCTGATAAGACTTCATAAAAATCTCAAATTCCTCCTTGCCAATGCTAAAAAGAACAGTCATCCACAGTTGGTTTACAGTGTGATGTTTGAAGGGGAAAGGCCACAGTGCTCAGTATGTCTTACTTTTTCCTCCTGTAGCCTCTCCTCAACTTGCTTGGAAGCTATTTCATGTGCTCTGAAAAGGCTAATGGTGCTGGTCTGCTCTGGGTCCAAAATGTTGCCATCTTCATCTCTGACCACCAGATCTAAATCCAGAATCCTGAGCAAACAAGACAACATGTTTGTGAATTCACAGTGCCCAAAGAAAGGCTTAAAAAGCACCTGCTGAGTGTTTCACTTGCACACCTGACACATGATGTTGAAACAAATTATTTGGCACATGATAACATAATTTAAGACATCAGCAGCATTGGAGATAAGCATTCCTGGCTGGAAGTCACTTATTCCCACAGCACAGAGAGATGAAACAGCACAACAGCTGGAGAAGCAATTCCTTGAACAGCTCAGTTTGCAAGAGACTTGGGCTCCTCCTCTGATTCAGGCAACAGTCTGAGCAACAAATCCTGCAGTCATCACAGGCAGTTCCTTCATCCCACCCCACCTTCTCCAAAGCAGGGAGTTCCTGTTTCACACAAGCCCTGGGAGATACAGGCAGGCAGGAGCTGTTGGCCTGTATTTAAAGCAGAGCCAGATTTCTGCCAGCAGGGTGTTAACATCCCCAATTACCTTCTGCAGAGAGGAAGTTTCTGTCATAATCAAATCCAGTCTCAGCAAAGACCTTTCACATTCTTCCACATGAGTCCAGCACTGGCAGCAGAGCCAAGGATTTCAAAACCAGGTCCTTCCCCTAAGCCTGACCCTCCTGACCTCCATCCCAATCCATGTGGTCCCTGTTTTCTCCTTCTAACCCTGTAGGCAGCTCTCATGATGGAGCTGCTGTGACTTTGGGTTTGAAATGTGTCTGATCAATGAGCTTAAATCAAATTTGCTGTGGCTGACAATTCACTCAGAGGTTTGTGGAAGCAAATCCCCAGTGGCCACAAACTGAAAGCACCTGAAGAACAGGAGCTGTGGCAGACAAAGATGTGTTTCATGGATTTAGAGGATCCCTTCTCACCTCTCCCTGCCAAAGGGATTATTCCAAAGCTGTCTACATCTTAAAAACCCCAATGGATTCTGTCTATTACAGCCCCCATGAAAAATGGGTCATAATTGCTCAACAAATTATTGCCAGACCAAGGGCAACACTCTAAAAAACCATCTAAAAAACCTGACTGTGCACATAAAATGGGTGGGATTTGAGAAAACATGCAAGAGAATCCCTACAGAGGTTTGGGCTCTCACAGAGATGATGCTCAACAGTTTTCCAGCACTAAAAGCAGCCTTTAGACACAAAACCAGAAGGAGAATTCATTAATAAATCCTTCCTAATTAATACTTCCTTCCAACTTCTCCCCATGCCCCTCCCAGATCCCTCTTTCCATGAACCATTCCCAGGGGAAACGTTGCCCTGAGTTGTTACTCACAACATAGAATGGTCTCCATATGAGAGAGACCTGGAGGTGTTAAAGCCTTGAGCAAGGTCAGTCCACAAACCCCTCCAATTAATTGCACTGCACTAATTGAAGGGGAGATGAACATCACTCAGAGTGGAGGCAGCAGGTTTTGAAACAATACCTCCCAAGCTTTGCCCTGAAACTGGTCCCAGCCACCAGGAAACTCAAAACATCCCTGGAACATCAAGCTCCAAGATGGATTTTTTTAGTGAGAAAATCATTTCATCGTTGGAACCAAACAGAAGAGCAGCCAAAATAGTCTTGCTCTTCTTTCCCACTACTGTTTGGTGGACAGCAGCCACAGCAGGAGGTCCAGCAGGAGAACTGCCACTCCTGCAGGGTCCTGCCATGGCAGACACTGCCTGGAGCCAAGGAAAAGGCAACTCAGGGATCCAGGAAAAGGCAACTCAGCCCCCTGCCTGTAACACCAACGGGACAAGAAGGTTTGCACAGACTGTCAAATAAGTCAAAGCAAACACTTTGATTCAATTCCTTTGTTTCAGCCTTTAACTTGCAAATGATGCTTGGAAAAAAATCTGGATTTTTTTTTGTAAGCGTCCCAGTTTTACAGATTTTTGCAACTGAATAAAAAAACCTGAAAAAAAGTGTTTTCACTTCAAAATTACTCGACCCCATTTCAGCAAGATATTAAAAATACAGACTCCTAAGGCCAGTTTTACTTCCTCAGTTATTCTGACAACGTGCTGTACAACTTTTGGGTGTATTTATAGCAACAATCTCATTTACAAATCAGGACTTCACAAATCAAGAAAAGTTCGGGTATGATTAGAACACAAAACATTTAGAATGGTCTGGGTTGGAAAAGGACCTTGGAGATCATTTAGTATTTATAAACCATAATGAATTTATTCTGTCTGGCCACTGAAATCACCATTCATGCCTCTTTTAGACACAAGACTATTAGAAACATATGTTATCTTTCAGTTGTGAGTATTTCCTCCCAAGTTGGAATTCAGCTCCCTCCTGCACCCCCCAGAGAACGTTCTGATCACTTAATTAGTCCATCAGAACATTATGAATACAAAGCACAGCACAAGATGTTCCATTGTGTTTGAAGGCTGAGCATCTGGAGGTTATTCAAAGTAACTTTCCCCAACTCCTTGGACAGATGGTAAAAAATACAGTAGCCAAACAAATAACACCACCAACATCTGGTTAATTGTGTGCAGAGGTACAGCCATCCATATCTGGGATTATAAATGAGAATTACTGGCTGAATGCAGTTATTGAACACTTTTTAATTTCCTTGTTTTTTAAATCACAGCTACTGATAAAGGAAGAATTAAACACCCACAGCTGAAATCTGATGAGATATTTACATCACAAAGGATTTAAAGACTGGTTTTCTGAACACTTTTTTCAGTCTCCAGGTGTGCAGCACTCCAGGATCCCTCAGAATGGGTAGGGAAATTGAAGTTGGAGAGCAGAAAAAACTTCTTTGCAGAGAGAGTGCTCAGGCATTGGAATGGGCTGCCCAGAGAGGGGGTGGATTCCCCATCCCTGGAGGTTTTTCAGCTGAGCTTGGCCGTGGCACTGAGTGCCATGATCTGGTAACGGGACTGGAGTTGGCCCAAGGGTTGGACTTGATGATCTCGGAGGTCTTTTCCAACCCAATCCATGTGGCACTGAGTGAGAATCCACCATGTCTTGATCCAACCCCACTGTGATCACCAGCCCAGGGCACAGAGTGCCCTGGGCTGGTGATCACAGTGGGGTTGGATCAAGGGTTGGACTTAATGATCTCGGAGGTCTTTTCCAACCCAATCCATTCTATGATTCTGTGACTGGATGGGAATTCACAGCTCTGCCAATGCACTGCTGCAAAGAATGGCCTGAGTGAAGCACAAGACAGGATTTCTCCTTTTTGATCAAAAAGGAAAGTTGTAACTGTATAGACAAGTTGTAACCTAAACCCTGTATTTAAAGTAAACCATGGTTAAACCCAGGCTGTTTGCAGAGAGAACACATCTCAAATACTAAAACATCAACACATGCAAACTGCAGCTTTTGGGCAATATTTTCTTCCCAACTCCAATTCTCTTCTGCTAAACAGACACTTTGTTCTATGAAATCTGTCTGTTCATCCTCTGCTACCAGCTGGGTACGATGGCAAGAGAGGAACACTGAGCTAAATGATGCTGCTGAGCCAAATCCTTCACCATCACATTAAGCTGAGTGGCTCCAGGGCACACACAGCTGCTGGTGCTGAGAGGGCACAACTGAAGCAAGTCGAGTTGAAAGTGTGTTCGGAATGGAAGCAAAACTTCCACTTGTGAATTGCCCTTAAAAATTACAGCACCAAACTGATGGTATCATCAAGAGAGAGAGATGGATTCCACCTTACATATAATACTTCCAAAATGCATCAACTTCAATCTTTATCCTGCTGTAACACAACTCTCACACCTTTGTCCTGCCACACCCCGCCCGTTGANCCGTTGAGGCACAACTCTCACACCTTTATCCTGCCACACCCCACCCGTTGAGGCACAACTCTCACACCTTTGTCCTGCCACACCCCACCCGTTGAGGCACAACTCTCACACCTTTATCCTGCCACACCCCACCCGTTGAGGCACAACTCTCACACCTTTATCCTGCCACACCCCACCCGGTGATGCACAACTCTCACACCTTTATCCTGCTACACCACACCCGTTGAGACACAACTCTCACACCTTTATCCTGCCACACCACACCCGTTGAGACACAACTCTCACACCTTTATCCTGCTACACCACACCCATTGAGACACAACTATCACACCTCCACAAACACAGCAATAAAAGGATCCTGCCAGAAGTCACTGACAGCAGATGTGCATTCCACAGGGTGATGTGGGTTCAAGCACCAAAAAAACTTGGAAAAAAACTGCTCACAAACCTGTTGCCATAATCGATTTTGGCAGTGACTTTCTTCTTGAGTTCTTTGAGCTCATCCTGGGGCAGAGTCCCTGAGAGGATCTGAGATCTCCACTCGATGAGGTCGTAGATCATGTGCCTGACGCTGCGGAACATCTCCCTGTTGTCCTGCTGTTTGTGGGGGAAACAGAGGCACAGGTTGAGTTCTGAGGTCCTCTTAAATACTCTCAATAAAAACATCTCCCTGTTGTCCTGCTGTTTGTGGGGGAAACAGAGGCACAGGTGAGTTCTGAGGTCCTCTTAAATACTCTCAATAAAAACATCNTCGATGAGGTCGTAGATCATGTGCCTGACGCTGCGGAACATCTCCCTGTTGTCCTGCTGTTTGTGGGGGAAACAGAGGCACAGGTGAGTTCTGAGGTCCTCTTAAATACTCTGAATAATAATATCTCCCTGTTGTCCTGCTGTATGGGGGGAAACACAGGAACAAATGAGTTCTAAGGTCCTCTTAAATAATCTCAATAAAAACATCTCCCTGTTGTCCTGCTGTTTGTGGGGGAAACCATAGGCACAAGTGAATCCTGAGGTCCTCTTAAATAATCTGAATAAAAACATCTCCCTGTTGTCCTGCTGTTTGGGGGAAAACACAGGCACAAGTGAATCCTGAGGTCCTCTTAAATACACTGAAGAAATTGCAAAACATGAATTCAAGAAGATATAGGAAATCTGGTTCTGTTCTGTAGCTCTTCAAGATATCACAGGATCCCAGACTATTCTGAGTTGGGAGGGACCCACAAGGACCATCGAGTCCAACTCTTCAGTCAACGGCCCACACAGGGGATTGAACCCAGGACCTTGGCATTACTACAACCAAGTTTTAACCAACTGAGCTCATCTCAGGGTCAATTCAAAGAGTGAAAGTCTACAACAGCTCTAAAACAAGAGCCTGACTTTCTCCACTGAATACACAGTGTGTGACCCTCAGCTTTAAGGCTCCAAATAGGTGTCAATGTTTGTGTTTATGACACCTTAAAACCTGGGTCATGGTCTAACAGACACTCAGGGGGAAAACCCCCAGCACAACTTTATTTATGGACCTCTGTGCTGATTAAAAATGGTGCATTTTAACAGCCAGAGGCTCGAGATGTGCACAAGTCCATCTGCAACAGATTGGAGGTTCCTGCCCCTCCCCAGTTAAACCTCCAGAATAACACTTTAAAATCCCTCAGGGTGCATCAGTATCTTACAAGTCCACAGGTAACAGCTGAAGGACACTGAGAAACCAGGAAAGCATTAAACCTTCTAGGAAATTTAATACCTCAATTGTTTATAAAGGCTGGAATTGTGCATATTAAATAGTGCCAGCAGCATATACAAACTTTCCTTGGAAACACTCAGCCAAGCTAAGAATAATTAAATAGTTACAATAAAATTCTCCACTATATGTATAAAAGACAATAAAAAACTGCAGAAGATGCAGGAAAAAAACATAATTATTCCAAGACTCTGGGAAAAAGGATCTCTGACTGTGAAACTTAAAGACTTCAGTCTGTTCAGCTGATCCAAAAGCTGCCTTGATGAGAGTGGGAGAACCTTCACAGAGAGAAAACAGCCATTATTAAAAGCTCCCTAATGTAGCAGAGAAAGGCACAACAGGCACATATGGCTGGGAGCTGAACACAGACAAACCCAAATGGCAAAGAGGTTCCTGAGCTTCAATCCTGCAGGCACTCAGACTGGGAAGGGGGAACCATGCCATGGTCTCTGCTGTGTGCAATGGACACTGGATGTCCTTTCAACATTCAAACTCAAATTACAAACCCAATAAAGGCATAAATGTGGCCACTGAGTGGGTTTTGACATGCAAGATGTGGATAATATGGAATGGCAGCATGGCCTGCAGGTAGCCCAGTTTGAAACCAGCTCCCTCCAGTCCAGCAAAGCTCCCTGGACAGGGCAATCCCAGTGCTCTCCTTGGCAGGTGACCACATGCAATTCATCTCACAGCTACCCTGAGACACAAACTACCACTTCATTCAGTGATGTACCTGCTCAGAGTAAAGCTGGAACAGGGACTGGAACCATTTCTGCCACCCAGCTGAGGGCACTGCCAACATCCCACCTTGTCTGTTCCTGAATGCAGAACCATGAGGAGCAAAGCACTGAAGTGTTGTTTGTGACGGAACCAGACTCCTGGAATGGTTTGGGTTGGAAGGGACCTTAAAGATCATCTCCTTTCATCCCAGATCATCACCTTCCACCAGCCCAGGGTGCTCCAAGCCCTGTCCAACCTGGCCTGGGACACTCCCAGGGATGGGGCAGCCACAGCTTCTCTGAGCAACCTGTGTCAGGTTGCCTTGTATTTTTTCCTAATATCCATTCCAAACCTACTCCCTGTCAGTTGAAGCCATTCCTCCCTTTCCTGTCACTCCAGACCCTTGGAAATGGTCTCTCTCCATCTTTCTCGTAGCTCTTTCAGGTTCTGCAAGGCCAAACTGAGGTCCCCCCAAAGCTCCTCCTCTCCAGGCTGGACAATCCCAGCTCTCCTGGAGCCCCTTCAGGCACTGGAAAGTCACACTGAGGTCCCCCCAAAGCTTCTCCTCTCCAGGCTGGACAATCCCAGCTCTCCCAGCCTTTCCTCCCAGCAGAGCTGCTCCATCCTCTGCCCATCCTGGTGCCCCCTCTGGGCTTACTCCAACCAGTGTACCTGTCACATGTTCATGGAAGTAAATGGATGACAAATGAGATGTTAAATATTAATGGTTGGAACAAGCAAGTCCCAAACCAGAATATTTACTGCCAGAAAAAAAGCACACACATGGCATGGGAAGAAAACAGTCCTAACAATGTCTCTCTGCTACTCCTCCTTCCTATTGTATCTGCACTGGAACCAAGTCTTGCAACAGCCAAGCAAGTGGGACTTCTCTGACAGTTGGCAATATCAGATTTCATAGTCAGAATAACCCCCAAAAAAGGCATCAGGGACAAAGTGTCATCCTTGGTGTCCTCAGCTGCAGACAGGGCATGGTGTGAGAGGACAAGGGAATGGTTTCCCACTGCCAGAGAGCAGGGATAGATGGGATATTGGGAAGGAATTCCTGGCAGGCCTTGGCACAGGTGCCCAGAGCAGCTGTGGCTGCCCCAGCCCTGGGAGTGTCCCAGGCCAGGTTGGACAGGGCTTGGAGCAGCCTGGGCTGGTGGGAGGTGTCCCTGCCCATGGCAGGGGTGGCACTGGATGGGCTTTAAGGTCCCTTCCAACCCAAACCATTCCATGACTCCACAGCAACAAAAACAAGGCCAAAGCAGTTCCCAGTGCCCTCTCAAGACTCTGCTCCTCCTGCTTTGGTTCTGCCTCCCCACGTCCTTCCTGTTCCTCAACACACAATCCCTCCAGTATAACATCATGTTAAAGCTCTCTCCTTAATATCCAATCTGCTTCTCTTCACATAAGATATTATCCTTCATCCTTTATGCTCCAACACTGCATCATTTCCATTACACTGTATTTCTAATCTTTATTTTCATGGGTGTGATTAAAACCCACATTAGTCAACACAAACATCTCCATTTCCAGCCGGTGCCTTCATTACCCAGCCTGCACTTTTATGAGAGAAGATTTCAAACATATTTATAGGAAACAAGGACTCTGAATTACATCCTACTTTCAAGAAAAGACTCCCATGTTCCCATTATCTTGCTCCAGTGACCTTGCACAAGGAGAGCATGAGAAGTGGGAGCCAGGACACCTTAAATCCCACACCATGTGCTGCTTTGCATCTCAACTGCACTTCTAAGTGTAACTTTGAACTCCTGACCTTACTTATTTGCACTTTCATCTCTGTTCTTTTTTCCCCACCTGACAGACTAGTAATGCTTATTACTCTAAGTAATATTTCTATGTGCTTGGAACCTTAGCATGTGAAAATAAACAGGGATGTAACTTAAAAGTTGTGAGAGATTGGACACAATCAACTTCAAGTACAAAAATACTGAAAGGCAAAAGGCTTAAAATGTTATTTTTACAAAGGTTTAAGTTGACACCTGCAAATACAACATTAAATATTCATTTACCTCTTATCACAGACTTACAGTCTTAAGGACAGCCTTGAAAACTCTTTTCTTAATTTATTATGTATTTTATATCATATTGTATTTTATATCATATTGTTATAGATATTATAGATAATATATTAGATTATTCCAAAGCTGTCTACATCTTAAAAACCCAATGCATTCTGTCTATTACAGCCCCCATGAAAAATGGGTCATAACTGCTCAACAAATTATTGCCAGACCAAGGTTAACACTCTAAAAAACCTGACTGCACATAAAATGGGTGGGATTTGAGAAAACACGCAAGAGAATCCCTACAGAGGTTTGGGCTTTCACAGAGAAGATGCTCAACAGTTTTCCAGCACTAAGAGCAGCCTTTAGACACAAAAACAGAAGGGGAATTCATTAATACTTCCTTCCCACTTCTCCCTGTGCCCCTCCCAGCATCCCTCTTTCCATGAACCATTCCCAGGGGAAATGTTGCCCTGAGTTGTTACTCACAACATATAATTGTCTCCATATGATGGACCATTCCCGGAGGGTGGTGGTGACCTCCTGGATCAAGGGCAGCTCGTTGGGGATCACTGTCTCATGTTGGCTGAGGAGCAACGGGGAAAAAGAAGATGGAATTAAGGAGCAGCTTGGTGTGAGAAGGCAAAATAAAGAATTGTTAAGGTTTGAAAGACCTCTATACATTCACAGAATATTCTGAGTTGGAAGGGACCCACAGGATCATCGAGTCCAACTCAAGTCAATGGCCCACATAAGATCATCGAGTCCAATCTGAACCACCCGGTTCACAACTAAACCATGTCCTCAAGTGCCACATCCACATGGGTTTGAACACTTCCAGGAGAGGGTTGTCCACCACTGCCCTGGCCACCTGGGCCAGGGCTGGACAGCCCTTTCTTGTGAAAATTTTTATTCTAATACCTAATCTAAATCATCTGATCCAGCATCATTCCTAAGAAGGAACTGTTCATTTCCAAAGACAACAATACAGGGGTGAAAATGCCATCCCTTATTATAAGTCTATAAGTAAGGATAAGATGTTTGAGATGCTGAAGTGGCAAACACCAGAACAGACACAGCACAAAGGGTACTTGGATGGGCTGAGATGTGGAATAACGGAACAGTTTGGGTTGGAAGGACCTTAAATCCCACCCAGTGCCACCCCTGCCATGGGCAGGGACACCTCCCACCAGCCCAGGCTGCTCCAAGCCCTGTCCAACCTGGCCTGGGACACTCCCAGGGCTGGGGCAGCCACAGCTTCTCTGGGCACCTGTGCCAGGGCCTGCCCACCCTCCCAGCCAGCAATTCCTTCCTAATTTCCAATCTAAACCTTCCCTCCTTCACCTTAAGGCCATTCCCTTTGTCCCATCACTCCATGCCCTGGTGAAGTTTTCCCACCTCTCATTTCCACACTCCCAAAGATCCCAACGCCCACCTCACCACAACCTTGATTACTGAGATCTTTATTTCACAAGGAGCAACCAAGATAAAACCCAGATATGCACACCCTACAGTGCCATGATACCAATCTCTAATTGGGGTTGGGTTTTTTATTTTTTTTCAAAATATTGGTCTGGAAATGAAAACTTAAGCATTCAAGTCCTTCCCACAAAGTTTCTGTATGATTTGATTTAAAACTCTGTGCCATTAAAGTCAGAAACACCAACCAGATCCTTTAATATTTCCAAAGGATGGTCCTCGAAGGCAGTTTTGTAATCAGGGAGAAAGATGCCATTATGCAGCAATCTCATGATTAGTAGTTGGATCATTTACATATTTAACAGTGTGTAAAAATACATCAGGCACAAAGGAATCAAAGGTTTTAATCCTGTTTCACTCCATTTCATACCTGGGTAATTATTTATTAATTCCACTCCAGTTTTGTTTTTTTCCCTGGGATTTGGTTGGGGTTTTTTTCCTGTTTTTTAACTCAACTTTAATATCAATGTTAGAAACTTTTACATCCAGCAAAGCTGATTTGGTACATGAAGATCTGAACAGCTGTTAAATAACAAATACAGCTCAAATATTTAGGGTTGAACACACCAGGGATGGGAAGAGGAGAAGCACAAAATAGTCTTTCAGCAAGGAGACCCCTCTACAAGAGGAACTGAAGAAGAATTAAGAAAAAAATCACTTAAATTTTCATGTGAATAAAAGAAAAGTGTCTCATATCAAAGGCCCCTTTAACACACCAGGCAAAAGACTCAAGGGCTGCAAGATAAAAGGAGCTGTAAAACAGACACTGGGCTAAAGCAGGGAGTGAGGAAGTTAATCTGGGTAATTATTAGTCTAGACAGTAACACAAGTTATAAACAGAAGTGATAAATTATTAATTCCATGGACAGAGAGCAGGTTATGCTTTAGCTCTGCTGATGTGACTGCACCTTCCACAAGAGCTGAGTTAAGAATTTACAATATTTTCAACACCAAACACACACATTTTCATCAGCAGCACCTTGGCTAAGTGGAAACAAATTTATCTGACAGTGCATCAAAATTACATGGATAAAAATAGGAAAATGGATTTCCCAGTGTTTTCAAATCCAACTTACCCTTTGCCTTCAACGATGGCTTCCTTGAGATGGATATAGGAGGCAGGAAAAATGCCCTTGGAGAGGGAAAAAATGGGTAAAATAACCAGTTGCACACAACATCTTGTGTTTATTACCTAAAAATATGCCAATCCACTGCTGCCTCTGCAGAGCCCTTCCCAAACTGTCCCCTACCCCCAGCCTGTGGCTACTGCAACCAGCCAAAAAAAAAATTCTTCTCAGAGACAATAATCAGGCATTGGAATGGGCTGCCCAGAGAGGGGGTGGATTCCCCATCCCTGGAGGTTTTTCAGCTGAGCTTGGCCGTGGCACTGAGTGCCATGATCTGGTAAAGGGACTGGAGTTGGCCCAAGGGTTGGACTTGATGATCTCGGAGGTCTTTTCCAACCCAATCCATTCTATGATTCTGTGGATGTGGCACTGAGTGAGAATCCACCACATCTTGATCCAACCCTACTGTGATCACCAGCCCAGGGCACGGAGTGCCCTGGGCTGGTGATCACAGTGGGGTTGGATCAAGGGTTGGACTTGATGATCTCGGAGGTCTTTTCCAACCCAATCCATTCTGTTTTTCTGTGATTTTATGATTCTAAAACCCAACTCAACATACAATACTACCAAACACCAGCACAGCTTTTCTGGAAAAATAGTCTAAATTAATCAAGATTCCAGAAATAAAATAATATTTCTAAAATAAGTCAAGCTGAGAAAGCAAGTTCCTCCACCTCACCCTTTGAGAGAGAACTTCAGTTTTCTTAACACATGGGAATGCAAAAATAGAAATTCTTAGAAAGCCCCTGGGGGGCACAGAGAGAGGAAGGTGTGTCCCTTCATCCTAATTAAAGAAATAATCAATCACTGCATTTACAGAATCCCAGACTATTCTGACTTGGGAGGGACTCACAAGGATCATCGAGTCCAACTCTTCAGTCAATGGCCCACACAGGGGATTGAACCCATGACCTTGGCATTATTACAACCAAGTTTTAACCAATTTAGTGGCAGTCAGAGATGTGTAGCATCACGTGGAATTAATTCAAGCCAAGAAGAATGTGGCATTTCTTCTCAAGCTGTACAAGGCATGTGCATGAAATGCTGTTTGCAAGAATTTTAATGTATTCCCAAAAATAAACAACCAAAGAAAAAAAAGAAAAAGTCAAAATAGAAGAGAAACCCAGGCCTGGTAAGGAAATGGGTGGGACAAACCACACAACTCAGCTCTGTACTTTTAGGCACAAGGATGCAACTAAAAACACACCTCTGGAGGCAAACATGGCATTGTCAGTGTCTGAGAGAAAAAAAAGCAAAACCAGGAGTCATTCAATTCTGGTTGATTACTGCTATAAAGTAAAATGCTAAAAACTAAAGCACAGTTACAACCAACACTTGTGTGGTTTCCTTTCTTTTCAGTTCAGAAAGGCTGCTCTGAACTGCAGCTCTTGGTGCACCCTGAGATCACCCTCCAGAGAAGGACTGGAAAATCAAATTGCAGAGCTCCATCCTGGCCCTTCGCAGGATGCAGTTGTGTTTCACCAGCAACACTCCATTTAACAAGTGTCAGCCCCTAAAGAGACAAACTAGAACAGAAAGTTCTCAGCTTTTTACTGAGACAAAGATTTGGTACATCAGTTACTGCAGAAAATGCCCATCAAGACATATTTGCTGAGTGATACATCTTTAAATTGCAAAAAATAGAATCACAGAATCATGGAATGGCCTTGGATGGAAAGGACCTTAAAGCTCACTGAGTTCCCCCCCTTGCCATGGACACCTCCCACCAGCCCAGGGTGATTCAAGCCCTGTCTGACCTGGTCTTGGACATTCCCAGGGATGGGGCAGCCACAGCTTCTCTGGGCACCTGTGCCAGGGTCTGAAAGCCAAGAGTTTTTTCGCCCAATATCTAATCTAAACCTCATTTCTTTCATACAGAAACCATTCCCTGTGTCCTGTCCCTCCATCCCTTGTAAATGGTCCCTCTCCATTTTTCTTGTAGCCTCTTCAGGTCCTGCAAGGGCACACTGAGGTCCCCCCAAAGCTTCTCCTGTCCAAGCTGGACAATCCCAGCTCTCCTGGAGCCCCTTCAGGCACTGGAAAGTCACAATGGGGTCACCCAAAGCTTCTCCTTTCCAAGCTGGACAATCCCAGCTCTCCCAGCAGAGCTGCTCCATCCTCTGCCCATCCTGGTGCCCCCTCTGGACTCTCCAGCAGCTCCATGTCCCTCCTGTGCTGAGACCCCAATGGATATGAAACTCATCTTTCAGGTCTTACTAAAATAAGTTCCCCTTTCATTTCTTCTCACCTTAAAAAATTCTCACAGAGCTTAAAAATACCCCCAGCAGTGGTGAGAGCTCCATAAACCAACACCCCCAATGCCATCACTGACCTCTGCCCAGGAGAAAAACCAGCATTCTGCTTTGGCCACACTCACCTTCTTGGATTTCTTTCGGAGTGTGTAACCTCTGTACCAACCTAGAGGGGGGGAACAAAAGGCAAAAAGCATTAAAAAGGTCATTAATGTCACCTCCCAACTCAACAGCACCAAATGTGGTTCCCAGTCGTGCTTCACCCCTGCACATCCCACCTGAACTTCCATTTTCTACAGGTTTGATGTCCTGCATCAAACAAGTCATCTTGGAAGCTGCAAAACTCCCAGTGATGATGCTCAAAGTGATGGACAAGACATGACAGAGATGGATATTTACATTATGTGTTTAATTACCATCCACCTAATTTTAATTACTAATTCACCAACATAAACAAAACCAGCTCAAGAGCTTTAACTTGACAAAAATTTTGCTGCTTGAGTAGCTCCATTTTAAAATCTACTGAAATTCCAAAACTGCAAGGGTTCAAGTGTAAACCAGAACACAGGAATATTTTGGGATTTATGATTCAAACATCAAAAGAGAAAACCCCACAGAGGCTGCCCTGGCCTCCAGCTCCCACTGCCTTCAGAGGAGCATCCCCAAGAGCTGCTGCTCAAAGGAACACTCACAGTCTCTGGCTCAGGTGCAAAGAAGGTACAATAATTCTGCTACTGTTAATTCTGCTGGCTCAACAAAAAGGAATTCCTGAGTCTTCAAACACCTTTTCTGTCCCATGTTCATATAATTAGGGGGGTGTTGCTGAGACTGAACAGTGCAGGGAAGTGCCAGGCACACACTTGGGCATGGAGGGAACCTCCTGGGGCACAACCCACACAGAGTTTATATCAAGAAACCCAGAGATCCAAAAGCTCAAATAATCCCCTAATAATGGCAGCTCTGTGAACAAGAGAGATCAGAATTACTGCACCTTATTTCCCATCACAGCAGGTCCTTAATGAGTAATCACCATGTAACATGCCTGGGAGAACATGGACTGACTGGCATTGCTTTTAACACAAACTCATCCCATGTGCTTGAAGCCCTGAGAGTGGGAAGGTCTTCCCATCACCCCAATCCAGGGGAAAAGGGAGTCATCTCCACTGTCCCACTTAGCACTTGATATGGTTTCACAGCTTCCCTCCATTCATTAAATAAATCTATTTATACAGAGAAATTTGCTGATGACACCAAGTTGGGAGGGAATGTCGACCAGCTGGAAGGCAGGAGGGCTCTGCAGAGGGATCTGGAGAGACTGGAGAGATGGGCTGATTGCAATGGGATGGAGTTCAACAAGGCCAAGGGCAGGTCCTGCCCTTTGGCCACCCCAAGCCCTGCAGCGCTCCAGGCTGGGCACAGAGTGGCTGGAGAGCAGCCAGGCAGAAAGGGACCTGGGGGGACTGAGGGACAGGAAGCTCAAGAGGAGCCACCAGTGTGCCCAGGTGGCCAAGAAGGCCAATGGCATCCTGGCCTGGATCCAAAGTAGCGTGGCCAGCAGGCCCAGGGCAGTGAGCCTTCCCCTGGACTCTGCCTTGGGGAGGCCACACCTTGAGTGTTGTGTTGAGTTCTGGGCCCCTGAGTTGAGGCAAGAGATTGAGGGGCTGGAGCGGGGCCAGAGAAGAGCAACGAGGCTGGAGAAGGGAGTGGAGCACAAGTGCTGTGGGGAGAGGCTGAGGGAGCTGGGGGTGTTTGTGCTGGAGAAGAGGAGGCTGAGAGGTGACCTCAGCACTGTCTGGAAGTGCCTGAAGGGAAGTTGTGGCCAGGTGGGGGTTGGTCTCTTCTCCCAGGCACTCAGCAATAGGACAAGGGGACACAGGGGGCTCAAGCTCTGCCAGGGCAAATTGAAGTTGGAGAGCAGAAAAAACTTCTTTGCAGAGAGAGTGCTCAGGCATTGGAATGGGCTGCCCAGAGAGGGGGTGGATTCCCCATCCCTGGAGGTTTTTCAGCTGAGCTTGGCCGTGGCACTGAGTGCCATGATGTGGTAAAGGGACTGGAGTTGGCCCAAGGGTTGGACTTGATGATCTCAGAGGTCTTTTCCAACCCAATCCATTCTAGGATTCTCTAAACACAAAGCTGTGCAATATTTCAATATAGAGAAGGACAAAGCTGTGCCATACTTCAATCATTCCATTTGCATTTAAAAATCTTTGCATTCTTTGAGTTTCATCAAGGCCTGTAATGTCAGATTGCTTTGCTTAGAGTCAAACTTGGCATTTCAGCAGCAAAGCTCAACTCCCAAGGAAATGCCAGCCTGGGAATAACGAGAAAATTCCATTGTATACTGATCAGCAGAGCTTGTTACTCCTGTTGAAACAACACTGTTTGTTTCAGTAAATACAACAAAAATCCAATTAAGCCAATATCTAAACCAAATTCATCACACAGGTTTACCAAAAGATCAATGTCTAGAGAAAATAATTAAATCAATATTATTAAAGTAAATCACATGAAAAAAAAAAAGTGTTTCAACATTTTAACCACACAGAGTTTACTTCTATGTTACTCCCACCTTTCCAAAGAGCATCATGCCATAAAATCTCAACTCAAGGATAAAATAAAACAGCTGTATTTTGGTTGGCTCAGTATTGCATTAAGAGCTGAAAAGTGTTGTGGCAATTTCCACATCCTGTTGATTATCCAACTCAGCATTCTGAGCCCATTGCACATGGAGCAGGGAGGAAGGATTTTGGTCCAGGTTTCATATCCAAACAAGAAAAGCACCTGGAAAAGCCTGGAATTAGTGCAGAGCTCTGAAACTCCTAATTTACGTTGATTTTCAACTTCAGATGGAACTCCTTTTAGCAGCAGATTCTTTTGCACTACCCCAGGGTCCCCAAAAACCATCTCTCATTTCTCTAACACAGGGCAGGAGCTGCAATTAATCCACACAAATGAAGTTGTGGGAACATCCCTTTTTTTTTTGATTATTCCCCAGGTCATGACCACACCTGCCTCCATCCCCTCAATTCTGTGCTCACCAGAAATATGGGGGTTGCCCTTAAAATGCAACCAAGCAATTCAGCACTTGAGTGCAATTCCAGAAAAAAACCAATGGTTTTAATTCAGTTTTTGCCACCTTACCTTCATATGTTTCCAGGATGTGCACAGTGTCCCCAATCTGCAAGGAGAGCTCATCAGGTCCCCTGGCATCGTAGTTGTAGAGAGCTGCACAGAGGGAAATGGTGGTCAGTGCAGGCAGCACAACAGAATTTCCATGATTTTGTTTCTATCATTTTTGCCATCCTCAATGTTTTTGTAAAGGATTTTATAGGAAAAAGAAAAAAAAAATTCTGTAAAAACTTGGCAAGTTTTTAAACCCATTAATATTTCCCTTTGGAAGAGAAAAGCCCCAAGTTCACTTTCTAAAGGTGCCCCTCACTGCCTACAAGGCTTTCCTTCTTCATGGCAATATATTCTATTAATTTGTGTTTTACCTGCCCATCTTCCAGCATTTTGTGTCAACTTTAGGCAGTTCTGTCATGAACTGCAGTGTCTTCTCCTGTCAGCTCAACACACACAACACTCACAAAGCCTCTCCAGAAAGCTCCAATTCCCACCACTGACATTAAAGAATCCTCTCTCAGTCACTCCCTGAGTTTGCTGAAGGTAGACTGGGCTTAAAATCAGCATTTCAGAACTCCTGAACTGCAGTGGTAACTGCATCAACCCACTGGACAATAAACCACAATAAAGAACCGGTAACTTGGAGACCACTCCTCTCCATCCTTCCCACTCTGGCGCCTCCTGGACACTGAGATTAGCAGAATTTTTTTCTGACAAATCATGCAACAAACCAGGTTTAGCTGGAAAAAAAAATAATAATCAAAACCAAAAAAGCTGCAATTACTAAAGCCCAATTTTTATGTTTCATGTGGAGCAAACTCTCTGGAGGAACAAAACCTTCCAATACCAAGTAGGGTCCTCATGGCCAAAGGCAGAAACTGCTGTTTCACCGCACTGAAGTTCAAGAATTTAAGTCAAGGTGGACCCACAAAAGTTTCTGTCTAGATGTCCAATGAGGTTATCAATCAAAAATACCCAGGAAATCAGAATTTCTTACTATTCTTCATAACTCCTCAGGGTGTCAAAGTGGATTTTGCAACACAAGAGTTACCTCCAACCTTCCTGCCCCCCTCAGATAACCACTGGTTTGCATTTCACCTCAGCTTCCAGGCTGGTGGGCAGGAGGGCTCCAGTGGGACTCCAGGATACTCCTATTGGAGCACAAAGACCTGGAGAAGTCATGGATGACAACTCTTCTCTGGAAACCTTCACAGGTGGTCAGACCAGAAGAGTCCACAGGGCATTAATAACACGTTCTACACTAATCACAGGCAATAAAGCACCTCCAAAAGACCCTCAAATTTAAAATTTCATAGAATCATAGAATGGATTGGGTTGGAAAAGACCTCCGAGATCATCAAGTCCAACCCTTGGGCCAACTCCACTCCCTTTACCAGATCATGGCACTCAGTGCCACGGCCAAGCTCAGCTGAAAAACCTCCAGGGATGGGGAATCCACCCCCTCTCTGGGCAGCCCATTCCAATGCCTGAGCACTCTCTCTGCAAAGAAGTTTTTTCTGCTCTCCAACTTCAATTTGCCCTGGCAGAGCTTGAGCCCCCCGTGCCCCCTTGTCCTATTGCTGAGTGCCTGGGAGAAGAGACCAACCCCCACCTGGCCACAACTTCCCTTCAGGTAGGCAATAAGTTAGGCAGTGAGCCCCAGGAGCACCTTCCCTTCCCTGCCCAGTTTTCTCCCATCCCAAGCAGTCCTAGGAAGCAGGGGAGAGCCCTGTTACACATGAATTACATCTCTAAGACTTCATAACTGGAGAAAAAACACCTCCCCCGCCTCAAATCCAACAATCAGTTTAGCCCCAAGTGCAGGGAACATCCACAGGGGTTCATGAGAAGGTCCAATCCCACCACAAGGAGCCCAGTCATGGTCATGACTCCCTTTTCTACCTCCAGGAGTTATTATTTATTCTCCCCGGAATTCCTGAATTCCCTTACAATGCTGTCAAAAAACCAAATACAGAACAGGCTTTCTCAGTCCCTTTCTCTGCAAAATTCTTCTTTCTTGACAGGTTTTAGTGTGAAGAGGTAAATAAATATATCTGAGAGCACAGGGGGAAAAAAGTATGGAAGAGAAAACAGAGTGTACAGTGTGAGATTTAAATGGAATAAAAGGACACTACAGGGTAAAAGGAAACAAAGTTGGCTGCACTGCAGAGACCAATATCAACAGTATTTAAATAAAGGCTTTTAGAAGTAATAGAGGTTTTATTGGCATCACAACAATCCAAGCTATTCCTGTCTTAATGGTTTTGCTAATTTTATCATTATTAAGGAGAGATAAACCCTCCCTCCCAGGTATCTGGCACGTGATATTTGAAAGCCATAACTACACTGGGCAGGAGAAGAGGGTTCTGTGAAACACAACCAGAAAAATTGCCATTTTAAACTGCTGATGATAACAAAGGGGAACACATGGCACGTGGGACACTGGAAAACATCCCCAGGAATGTTTTCAGGTCAGCTTTTGGAGATAGCAGGGAAAACAAAGCTGCACAGCCCTAACTCCTCCAGACTTGGGAGGCTGGAGTGCAATCCCCAAACCATCCTCTGTGGGATTCCTTGGATCTCCTTAGAGCTCACATTCAACCCAGAATCCCAGACTATTCTGAGTTGGGAGGGACCCACAAGGACCATCGAGTCCAACTCTACAGTCAATGGCCCACACAGGGGATTGAACCCATGACCTTGGCGTTATTACAACCAAGTTTTAACCAACTGAGCTCATCTCAGGGTTCCAGAACATCCGCCCCCATGTCCAGCACATCCATCCCCATGTCACAGAATCCCAGACTATTCTGAGTTGGGAGGGACCCACAAGGACCATCGAGTCCAACTCTTCAGTCAGTGACCCACACAGGGGATTGAACCCATGACCTTGGCGTTATTACAACCAAGTTTTAACCAACTGAGCTGATCTCAGGGTCACCGGTGCATGGCCACACACCCAAAACTAAACCCAACTCAAGACTTCCACCTTCAGAACCTGGACAAGCAATCCCACTGCTTCCAACCACACATCCCAGGGATGGAAAATTCACGTTATGCCACATTAAAACCAGCCCAGCGCTCGGTTCACACTTCAACTAAGCACTTCTCCAACATTTAAATGAAATAACACTAAAGATCAAAGGCAGCTGGGAATAAAACACTGAAATTTATGCCTGTCTGTCATTCCAAGGGTCACATCCCAGCAGCTTCACTGTAATAGCCAATTCTTCTGCCAGGAGATGACAAACAGCCATCAAGTGGTAATTACTGCCCAGTTCAGCTCCCACTGCCCTGAACTGACTGAGGAGCCAGGGAGGGAAGATTTATCTTTAAAAACACATATGTGTGAAAAATGTGCCTGCAAGAACAAATAAATCCCATTTTTGGCTTGCAGCAGCATTGACAGATCATGAAACAACCAACCAAAATAACTATAAAGTGCCTTCCACCCTGTGATTACAAAGCAAGGCTCCTGTGTGAGGTAGCAGAGAACTCCCTCTCAGGATACAGTGACATCAAAAGCTGTTGTGACAGAGAAAAGGTTTGATTGGAGCAGACAACAAGCCTTTAATTAAAGGAAAAGACAAAATTTTGGAGGAGTAAAGCATAAAACTGGTATGCTTCTATTTTGTTTGAACAACTATATTCTGAGACACCACTTAAAATATTTAAAAACCCAAAATAGAACTTGGAATATTTTTTTTTTCTTTCAACTGAAGAAACTTTCGCTTCATTTGCAAAACTCAGAGTGACAGATTTTTCAGGTGGGAGAGCTCTGAGCTAAATGGAACATTAGGAATATTTCCAGCAGGTGACATCAGGGCTCTCTGTGGTGGCTGCACTGAGAAGGAAGGCTCAAGCCATGGCAAAGGAGTTGCTGAGCCTCAGAAGGCACCAAAACCTCAGCTACAAGAGGAATATAAAGAACACAGTTCCTTCCTCCAGCAGCAGAAGATTTATGGCTGAGCCTGAACCAGGGAGAGTTATCTGAAANATCTCAGAGGTCTTTTCCAACCCAATCCATTCTATGATTCTATTCCCAAGGGATGGACGGACAGACAAGAGAGTAGGTTTAGATGGGAGAGTGGGAAAAAAGTCAAGGCAGCCCCTGGCACAGGTGCCCAGAGAAGCTGTGGCTGCCCCATCCCTGGGAGTGTCCCAGGCCAGGTTGGACAGGGCTTGGAGCAGCCTGGGCTGGTGGGAGGTGTCCCTGCCATGGAATGTGATGATCTTTAAGGTCCCTTCCAACCCAAACCATTCCATGACTCTACAGCAACAGAAATGAGGCCAAAGCAGTTCCCAGTGCCCTCCCAAGACTCTGCTCCTCCTGCTTTAGTTCTGTTTTCTGAGATGATCTTTAAGGTCCTTCCAACACGAACCATTCTGTGAGTCCATGAAAACACCCCAAAGTCCCAGGGACAAGCCCACCCTGAAGCCACAGGTGTGATGACCACCCAGGACAGCTTTCAGGCCACCAAGGATATTTTTCCTCCTCAGCTGTGCTTCCAAGCCAAGCAACTCTCCTGATGAAGGCTCTCCCTGCTCTTCCTCCTCCCTCCACAACCACAAGTCACATGGACACAGCAGTCCTGAAGTGCCAAAAGCAAAGGATTAGTGTGGGCACAGAAAGAGCCATTTTTTCCACTCTGAGAGTTGATAAAGGAAGGCACAATGAATTGGGCATTACAGTAATTGCACTAAAACCCCATTTACTGTTCAAGAACACGAAACAAACACCTCTCCGAGCTGCCCTCGTTAATCGGCACACATTAGACAAATGAGGAGGCAACACTGGAAGAATTAGAGAGGTCACAGAGGGGGGAAAAAGAGAGAGGAAACAAAGGCAACACCAATTTATACCGAAAGAGCTTTTCTCTGACTGTATGAAAGGTGAGATACCTTAAGATATCATAAAGACATTACAGAGTAATATCCCCTGGAATTGCTTTGCATTAAAGGCTGCACTAATCACTCCACACTCCTCAGAGAAACCAAACCACATTTAACACATTATCAGCTTTATTTCACACTGTCTTTTAAAAAAAGACCCCAGTCATAACTGCTTTTTCAATAAATGCAGAGGTGAGAGCAAAGTCTCTTACAAATTCTCTGGCATTAAAAATCAAGAAGACACCTGAAGCTTTCCCTCCTGTTTTCCCTAAAATGAAAGTCTTGCTTTCAATATTAGGGACACTCCTTAATCCTCTCCTACTTACTCAGATGAGTTTCTGATTTCTACAGTTGAGACTATTGGAGAAAGAAGAAGAAAAAAAAAGTTGTTGGGGTCAGGAGTTGCACCTGAGAACTGATGATCAGGATGATCATTTCATTAATCAAAGGTAGATATGAAATCACCTTGTGTTTTCCCATTCCTGGTCTCACCAACCTGCTTCACAATTCTTTCTCAATATTCCAGTTATCCTGTTATCCAAACATTCCCAAAATGTGATTTTCCTAAAGGGAGGAGAAGCCTGAAGAACTTCTCAGGCCTGAAATTACCACCAAGCTCACAGGGAAAATCCAGCTCATGGTTCCTCCTCTCCCCCAGTAACACTCTGCATCTCGGTGATTAAATCCATGACATGATTTTATCACTGGACTAAACCCAACAACTTCCAGTCGATAGTAAGGATTTATTCTCCTCTTCCCCTACGGAGGTGAAGCTGTTCCTTTATAGTAAGGATTTATTCTCCTCTTCCCCTTCAGATGTGCGGCTTCTCCTTTCACTTCTCCTCTACCTGAGCAGTGGATTCCTGGAACACACTTTGATTGTTCATCTGGAAACTGCATTCCCACCTGAGCCCGGGAGAACTTCCTCTGCTCCATGGGAGAAATCTGGGCAGGGAAGGGAAGGTGCTCCTGGGGCTCGCTAGTTAATTTATTGCCTTAAATTTTAAATTTATGGGTCTTTTGGAGGTGCTTTGTTGCCTGTAATGAGAGTGGAACACGTTGTTAATGCCATGTGAACTCTCCTGGTCTGAACACCTGTCAGGATTTCCAGAGAAGAGGTGCCATCCATAACTTCTCCACATCTTTGTGCTCCAATAGGAGTATCCTGGAGTCCCACTGGAGCCCTCCTGCCCAGCACTGCCCTGGAAGCTGAGGTGGAAGGGAAAGCAGTGGGTGAGGGTGACAGAATGCTGGCCCTGCACTCTGGAATCCCTCAGACTGCAATCTCTGCAGTGACAGCCTGGCTTCCCTCTTCCAGAGTGAGGGCACCGCCAGCAAAGCAAAGGGCCACCGCCAGCAAAGCAAAGGGCCACCAAGCCTCTCCAAGCATGAGCAGATATGTGAGTTCTGTAACAGATGGCAACCCAAGGGAGCAACGTGTTCTGCAGCACATTTGGTGTCTTAGCACCACCCAACATGAATTAATAAGCTGAGAAAACTTCATCAGTCCAGAGCAATCCCCAAACCTGAGTCAAGTTGCCTTCCAGAAATAACATTGCCTGGCCACTGAATCCTGTGGGCAGAGCTCAGGCAGGACAGAACAAGATGCACACCTGTCCTTTCTGCACTAATTAAAATGTACAAATAAATAAAGCCTGGAGGAAAAAAAAGGAGGCTCATGGGGGACCTTTGTGCTCTGGGCTGGGGGACAAGGTGGGCATCGGGCACAAGGTGGGCTCCAGGGGCTGGGAGGGCTTTGCCAAGCGGGGCGTCGGGCANTGGGCATCGGGCACAGGGTGGGCTCCAGGGGCTGGGAGGGCTTTGCCAAGGTGGGCATCGGGCACAGGGTGGGCTCCAGGGGCTGGGAGGGCTTTGCCAAGGTGGGCATCGGGCACAGGGTGGGCTCCAGGGGCTGGGAGGGCTTTGCCAAGGTGGGCATCGGGCACAGGGTGGGCTCCAGGGGCTGGGAGGCCTTTGCCAACCTCAGTGATTCTGTGAAATACAGACTTCTGGGCCAAGCCAAGATAACCAAGAAACAAGTTCAGGTTCTTGCTTTTTTTTCTCCCCCCTTTTAAACCAGACACTATTTTTAGGGAGCTAATGCAGCGAGATGCCAACTCACTGTTGAACAACTTTCTCCCTCCTCCTTCTCACTAATCTGTATTCCAATGACTTCACCACAAAGTACTGAGGGTGTAAAGCTGAAACTAGTGCTAAAATAAATATAGACATATATAATTATTGACTGTAACAGCATTATTAATGTGCCATCATGCACAGCCAACAAGCAGCATAACCAAGAACACCCAGCCTGATTGTTAATGTTCAGAAGTCCATTAACTGAAACTCAAGAAGGTGTGCAAGAAGGAACCACATCCCTGCAGGCTCTTAACACTGGCTCTTGCAGAAAAAGCAAACTGCAGATTGGGACTAACAGAACACACTGTCTGGAGACAGATCTCTTGGCATTTGTCTTCTGGTACCTCAGAGACACAAAGTGAGGGAGTTCTGATGTTCCTCTGGATTTCCTACGTGTCACTGAGGGAAAAGCTGGAACTTGGCTCTTGCTGTGGTGGGGCTACAGGCAACGTCCTCAGAGAAGGCAAGGACAGCACGTGAGCATTAACTGTTAAGAATGGACCTCTTTTAATGACTGGAATTCCCAAACATTGCTGCCAAAGGCTTGGCAAAATATGCCAGACCATAAATGTTGCTCCATAGGGAAGACATTAAAGAGTGTGCTGGGCAGGAGAAGGAAAGGAGTTAAACAGTGGAGGGAGGAGCAGCCAGTTGAGTTTATGGTCAGCCCCGGCAGGGGACCAAATGTGCATGAGCTGGCCATGAGTCAAGGGCAGGATCCTTGGACAGGGTTCCCCAGGAGATAAGTGACCAAAACCGGCAGTGTTGCAGCTCCACACCCACCCCTGGCTCCTGTGCCTCCCTCCAGCTGCACATCCCTGCCCCTTCCCCTGCCCACCTCGCCCCTCAGGCAGCAGCTGTAGGAGCTCAGCTTGCCCAAAACCTCACTGTGGTGGTGACAGCACCAACTCCACCAGACAGCGAGTGCAGCCTTAGGGGAAGGCCCCAAACTGAGACACAGAATCCCAGAATTGCTGGGGGTTGGAAAGGACCTCTGGAGATCACCCAGTCCAACCCCCTGCCAAGGCAGGGTCACCTCCAGTGGTGACACAGGCACACATCCAGGTGGGGCTGGAATGTCTCCAGAATGGAGACTCCACACCCTCCCNCCAACTCCAGTCCCTTTACCAGATCATGGCACTCAGTGCCACGGCCAAGCTCAGCTGAAAAACCTCCAGGGATGGGGAATCCACCCCCTCTCTGGGCAGCCCATTCCAATGCCTGAGCACTCTCTCTGCAAAGAAGTTTTTTCTGCTCTCCAACTTCAATTTGCCCTGGCAGAGCTTGAGCCCCCCCTGCCCCCTTGTCCTATTGCTGAGTGCCTGGGAGAAGAGACCAACCCCCACCTGGCCACAACTTCCCTTCAGGCAGTTCCAGACAGTGCTGAGGTCACCTCTCAGCCTCCTCTTCTCCAGCACAAACACCCCCAGCTCCCTCAGCCTCTCCCCACAGCACTTGTGCTCCACTCCCTTCTCCAGCCTCGTTGCTCTTCTCTGGCCCCGCTCCAGCCCCTCAATCTCTTGCCTCAACTCAGGGGCAATGAAATCCCTGAAGTCCTTCCCAATCCAGTGCTCCAGGTTTAACCAGCACAGATGATGTCCAAGCGCCCACCAAGCCACCAGAGGCACAACCTGGTGCTCAAGGAGGGCACAAAGCTCTACCTGAAGATGCTTTAGGCATCAGTCCTGCTTCTTCAAGCCTCTCCCTTGCCACTGCAGCAGGTTCCTATTGCACTGAACACCATTTTGCAAAGAGGGTCTCTCTTGCTGAGCATTTCCACAGCAGAGAGCTTAATGTCACAGCTATATTTTATTAGTCATTTCAGTGACTACAAAAATCCAGTTCAACATGATCAAACTGCTCCCACATCGCTGCAGGAACAGGAAACAAATGACACTGTTCCCTGCAACACAGAGCTGATGATGCAGAGCAAAAACCCTGAAGCAAGGAGGAAATGAGGTGATGGGAAGATGTTTTCATTTCCTATTCTTCTTCCTCCTCAGTATTTCTACAAGGGAAAACACAACCCAAATTCCTCTGTTGCTTTCTCAGGAAAGATTATGGAGGGGGAAGGGAGATGGAAGAGTTTTAGGCTTTTTACACATCCAGCCTTGCTCAGATTGTTTTTCTTTGCCATCACCTCATTTGTCTCTGGATCCTTCAAGTTGACCCTAAGAGCAGGAACACAGATCCCGAGTGAAATAATCCCTGAGGATCTTGTTCTGCGTTCTCCCAAAGGACACTCAGAGAGAGGAATGACCTGTTAAGAGCCACAGCTTGACCCACCACCCCTCTCTGTTTCCCAAACCAGCCAGGCTGCTGCAGGAATTGGAAATAAAGGCCACTTTTCCTGGAGTTGTCCCTTCTACCGGAATTACCGGGGAAACGTAACCATGGGAGCAAGTCAAACAGCGCTGAATGCTCTGCAAGATAAGAGCGGCCTGGTGCAAAAAAACAGGGAAATATTGTTTTTTCTCCAAGGCAGGGAGCAATCACATGCCTCGTGCTGCTTTCAGGGCACTTGGCTCGGCCACTGGCCCGAACAAAGGGTCACTGTCCAGCTCCCTGCAGGCTGCAGAGTCCCCCTCTCAGCCTCAATCCTTCCACCAGCACTGCCAGGAGGGAGCTCAGAGTCACACAAATCCATGTTCCCCACCTAAGGGCAACCCTTTGAAACCTCACTCATTTTTACACTCATTCTGGAAAGGAAGTTCTAGCCAGGTGGTGGTTGGTCTCTTCTCCCAGGCACTCCACGGCCAAGCTCAGCTGAAAAACCTCCAGGGATGGGGAATCCACCCCCTCTCTGGGCAGCCCATTCCAATCCCTCAGCACTCTCTCTGCAAAGAAGTTTTTTCTGCTCTCCAACTTCCATTTCCCCTGGCAGAGCTTGAGCCCCCCGTGCCCCCTTGTCCTATTGCTGAGTGCCTGGGAGAAGAGACCAACCCCCACCTGGCCACAACTTCCCTGATGTGGCACTTCCAGACAGTGCTGAGGTCACCTCTCAGCCTCCTCTTCTCCAGCACAAACACCCCCAGCTCCCTCAGCCTCTCCCCACAGCACTTGTGCTCCACTCCCTTCTCCAGCCTCGTTGCTCTTCTCTGGCCCCGCTCCAGCCCCTCAATCTCTTGCCTCAACTCAGGGGCCCACAACTCAACACAACACTCAAGGTGTGGCCTCCCCAAGGCAGAGGCCAGGGGAAGGCTCACTGCCCTGGGCCTGCTGGCCACGCTACTTTGGATCCAGGCCAGGATGCCATTGGCCTTCTTGGCCACCTGGCCACACTCTTGGCTCCTCTTGAGCTTCCTGTCCCTCAGTCCCCCCAGGTCCCTTTCTGCCTGGCTGCTCTCCAGCCACTCTGTGCCCAGCCTGGAGCGCTGCAGGGCTTGGGGTGGCCAAAGGGCAGGACCTGCACTTGGCCTTAAATCTGAACCAGTTAAATCCCCCAGTCATCACAATGCAGTAAATAAACAGAGGCCCCTTTTGCAGCACAAGTGATTGACAAAAATCTGTTAATAAATCATTTCACCAACACATTCAACTACAAAACCAAACCCGAGCTGAACCCACACAAAACTTCCAAAAATGCAAGGAGCACCATGACTGAGTAATTCTCCCAAGACTTCAGTAAAATGTGCCAGATTGGACAGAGTCCAAAGCCCAATTTTCATAATCAGCATTTTAGAGACAGGACAACACTTTGCAAAAAACTTTCCCTTGTCCATCAGCACCTCGTGGAGCTTTTTGGGGCTCAGAATCCAAGAAATCCCACCCAATGGAACTGCAGATGTCCCTGTTTTCCAGATAAACATCCACTGTGCTTCTGTAAACCTTTTAGAGTCTTAGGTACAGTAAAACTCTCAAGAACAAACCCAACAAATAAAAATAAACAAAGTGCAATATAATAAATACCATGAGAATATTTGGCTCCCCCTCAAAACTTTGGGGTTGGTGTTTTGTCCTGTCTGACTCACACACTACGGAAACTACAGCCTAAGAAATCCCTCTGCACCACAAAATTCAGCTGTTCTCATGTCCAGCCTCTCCACTTGTGAGCAAGAACAACTGTTTTGTCACCAGAAAAACTCAATAACTGAGATCTCTGGGCAATCCACTGCCTCCATCCCCTCTGGTCCTTTGTCATATATCACTAAATTCATTATTTTCCAAGGCAGCCGATGCCAGCTGCTGTGTTTGTCCCAGTCTGACAGGAATTGGGAGCTGCTTTTCTGCCCTTCATTTGGGACATCCCTGACAGAAAATGTGGCTTCTTGATGCCCAGCCATCAGTGAGCAGCACCAAAAAAGGTGCAGAGCAGGGGAGGTCACACAGAGGTGGCACATGGGCTGTCAGCAGCTCCAGAGGTGCTTCTGATGGGCTGTCAGGGAAGGACAGAGGCAGAAACTGCCATGGCAAAGACACGCCTTCTACAGACTAACTCTGATTTGAGATGGAATCCAAAATACCTCCAAAAGTAAACTGGAAAAAAACCAAACAACCATGATTTTTTTTTAAAATCAACTTTTCACACAGAATCCCAGACCATTCTGAGCTGGGAGGGACCCACAAGGACCATCGAGTCCAACTCTACAGTCAATGGCCCACACAGGGGATTGAACCCATGACCTTGGCATTATTACAGCCAAGTTTTAACCAACTGAGCTCATCTCAGTTGCTGTAACATCCTTGGGAAGAGATGAAAAATGGCTGTATAATTGTATGGGGGAAGCAGAGGAAGATCATGAATCAGAAGAACCTGCTCTGCCACCTTGGGACATTCATGGGCTCCTCTGAGACCAGAGGGAGGATCCCACCTCAGAACCCCCAGAGAAGCTCTGAAAACCCCCACAGGCAGTTTGCTCTTTGATAGAAATAAATACCCACAGCAGGTTGGCCCTGCAGCACCTCCAGGGTCACCCCTGTGGGTGAAGCAGCAGGGCAGGGGCTGAGGGAAAAGCTGCCCTACAGAATCCCAGACTGTTCTGAGTTGGGAGGGACCCACAGGGACCATCGAGTCCAACTCTTCAGTCAATGGCCCACACAGGGGATTGAACCCATGACCTTGGCATTATTGCAACCAAGTTTTAACCAACTGAGGTAATTCTCAGGGTCTTACTAAAAAGACTACCAGTAAAACCACTGGCTCAGTTATACCACTTGCCTTCACACTGCACCCTTCAGAAATCAATCCACAGACAAAACCAAACTCCAAAAAACAAACCCCAACACAAGATACACCAAATTCAGGCAGCAGGAAACAAAACAGTGTCTCCAGTCTACCCCACCAAAGATTCTTGGTCAAAGAAGGCAATGGATTGATGGAGACACACCAACATCTACCAGTCAAGGTAATAATAAAGGAGCAGCCCAACAGCAGCAGGGGGTGAGGGTCCATATCTGGTGCATGAGAGATAATTCAGCCTCCACAGTCCATAAAATGAGGAGGAGTGTCCATAGTTTGGTGCTGGAGGGAGAGAGGACAGCAGTGCTCATGTTGGAAGTCTCCAAAGATAAACACAACTTGCCATCAGTGTGAAACAGGGGGAGTAAGGAGAGCAGGAGGGAAGGAACTCCAGCAGGGATGGTGACATGATGGGAGATGGCTGCAGAAATTTGGTGTGTGAGGACAACAGAAGAAAGAAAGGCCAGACAGCAGGTAACCCTACCAGGACCTCAAGTTAGAGAGACTTGAGAGCCAGTATTATTTTCTATATTAGAGCTGCAAATTAGTCAGATTGATGGAAAACAGCAAAAATGCTCCCACACCACCCAAAAGCAGTAGGGAAAAATCATATTCACACAAGAGCTGATGAACACATTCTCTTCCTGCTCTTTCCATTACTTACAAAACAATAATTAAAGTAAAAAAATTCCCTTCTTGCCTTTGGATGTTGGTTTTCATTGATACCCTCCCATTTGGATGTTGGTTCCCACTGATACCCTCCCATTTGGATGTTGGGTTCCCACTGATGCCCTCCCAATTTGGATGTTGGTTCCCACTGATGCCCTCCCAATTTGGATGCTGGGTTCCCACTGATGCCCTCCCAATTTGGATGCTGGGTTCCCACTGATGCCCTCCCAATTTGGATGCTGGGTTCCCACTGATACCCTCCCAATTTGGATGGTGGTTCCCACTGATACCCTCCCAATTTGGATGGTGGTTCCCACTGATACCCTCCCAATTTGGGGAGATTAACCTTAGATTTAGTCAACAGGAGGTTTGAATGTTCCCATAGACCCTTATGTAGAACCTTCCTGACCCATCTCCACACACAGCCACCCCTGCAGTGCCATCCCTGCAGCATTCCCAGGCCATTCCAAGCCCTGCCAGGGTAACCCCCACCATGCCAGGGGCATGCCCTGCTCACTGCACTCATATGCACAGCACATTTTTTTCTACTTGTTCACCATCTGCCTCAAGATGAAACCCAAATTATCACCAACAGCTTCCATCTGGCTCAGCACTGAGACGTTTCCTGGTTCAGGGTCTCCTACAGGAGCACTTTTTCCATTCCCAGTTGCTTTCTCTTCATTCCTGCTGCCTTTGCTGTGGATCCTGCACACCCTGTGCTGAAGCAGCACAAGGACCCAACTCCAGCCCCTGACACATCCCCTCCTGCCAGGGTTCTCTCCTGCAGACCAGCTGGCACCATGAGGAGGATGTTGAAGGCTGAAGCACCAGCTGGAAGGCAGGAAAGCTGCTGCACACACAGGTGAGAGTGGAGCTTTCCTTGATCCTGTTCCTGTCCCCTCCCTGGGCACCACCAGTATCGAGGTTTGACTGTTATTTCCTAATTAATTTCTTTTTCCTTTTTATTCCAGGTGTGGCAATGGGGAAAGCCCTCCTAAGAGAGCCCAGCTGAAGGTCCTTGAGGGTTATGTTTGGGTTTGGTCTGGCCTCCTCAGGTCCCTGTGGGTTCCCTCCTCCCTAACTCATCCCAGCTCCCTTAACCAGATGTTATTTTATTACATTCAAGTGCAGAGTAAGTGACGTCGGCACTTCCGTGCTTTGTTTGGATAAGAGGCAGGCAGGGCAAACACAAACACCTCAGGCTGCACTTCCACAAGCTCTTGGGATGCTTGAAGGGGCTCTGGGGCACTTGAGAGTCTCTGTGCCCTCTGCAGTGCCCCCTGCACTGCCAAAGGCACATCTTCCCTCATGGCCAGAGCTTCCTGTTATCCTGATGATGATGAAGCTCAAATCACAGATCACAGAATGGATGGGGTTGGAAAAGCCCTCCGAGATCATCAAGTCCAACCCTTGGGCCAACTCCAGTCCCTTTACCAGATCATGGCACTCAGTGCCACGGCCAAGCTCAGCTGAAAAACCTCCAGGGATGGGGAATCCACCCCCTCTCTGGGCAGCCCATTCCAATGCCTGAGCTCTCTCTCTGCAAAGAATTTCTGATATCCAACCTAAACCTCCCCTGGTAGAGCTCCAACTCNCTGAAGTTGGAGAGCAGAAAAAACTTCTTTGCAGAGAGAGTGCTCAGGCATTGGAATGGGCTGCCCAGAGAGGGGATGGATTCCCCATCCCTGGGGTTGTTTCAGATGAGACTGGATGTGGCACTCGGTGCCACGATCTGGTGATCACAGTGGAGTTGGACCAAGGGTTGGGCTGGATGGTCTCAGAGGTCTCTTCCAACCCAGTGCATTCCATGATTCCAGGATTCTGTGATTCCCAGCTGCCCAGGAGCTGCACTTCCAGCAAACCCTGCCAGGAATGCCTCAGGTCAAGCCACGAGGTTCCTCCACTGGGAGGAGAGCTCTCCATGATGCCACTCATGGGACTCCCGAGGGACAGCACAGTCCCCTCCCAAAATCCCTGCAGCAGGCTGGGAGCTGCTCCAGCAGCTTTTCCATCTCAATATTGAATAATTGGGGGAGTCCAAACATTAGTGACACAGCTACTACAAGAGCAGAGATGTACAGAACACAGTGCCTGAAAGCCCCAAGTGCCTCCAAGCACAGACATTGATTATGAGCATTTTTCCTGCCATTCACTCATGTTCATAAATTGCACAGCAAACCCCGGACCACTTAGTTGTTGGTGTTTTCTGCTGGGGAACAGAAAGACATTTTGCTGCTCCAACACCCTGAGGCAAAATCAGCCACCACAAACCTCTGAAAACATGTCACAAAAAGGTTTGTGCAGAAACGATAGAAGCAGGACTAGAAATAAAGCAGCAATGCTAAGAAATATGATTTAAAAAGCCCCAAAATTCATGTATCACAGCCAATAACCACTTCAGTTATTCATCCATCTGCTTGTTTTGTTACATGTACGATTACACAGAACAGTTCTCAGTGTGATTATTTCAGTTTGGTTACAAAGCTCCATGGAGCAGAAAAAGATTTCCAGAGATATTTCCTACTTTTGCTGATGGAACTGAAATTCAGCCACTTCTCCTTCTTGTGTTAGAAATTTTTACACCAGAAATCAGATTTCATGCACAAATTACATAAACACAGGCAGATAATACTACAAATACATAAATATTTTCATTACTGCAGCCTGAAAATGGAGCTCAAGTTTCAGAATTACAAGAATTACCTCTTATTGGACATTTTTTGGTTCTGATAGAACATGACTTCAATTCTCCCCCCCCACCAAAAGCTAAAGGAGGAAAGTATTCCAATAACTCATTAAGGAATTCATTAAAGCCTTACTCAGAAAATGACTATTGTCAGAACAGCCTCAGGGGCTACCACAGGCTAGAAAACAGAATTAACAATGGTTTTAAGTTCAAAAAAATTTAAAAAATAACTTTTCAGTGGTTCATCTCCATGTCAAAAAAGACCCACAAAGAAGAGCAGCCACCACCGAATGTTTGGGGGAAGTTTTGGACTTGCAGCAAGTCAAGACTGACACCTCTGACAGAGTAAATACCTTCAAACTGGATTAGCAGCAGCTCCTTGTTGGAGCTCCCATTCATTAATACAAGTCAGCTGTTCCTCTGGGGCTGGACACATCCACAGGTATTTAACAAGATGTATTGCATTTCAGGGCTGCACTGAAGGATTAGACAAAGCATGTCCTGCATGTGCCCCACAGCCACCACTGGACAAAGTCCAGAAACACAAACATTTAAGGGAAAATTATCCCAAGGCTCACAGTGAGGCTTCCTGGACACCCTGCCTGGACTCCTAAATTACCTCCAGTTTGTTTTCCCCTTCCCTTCAAGCTTTGTCTTTACAGAAAGGACTATGAACTTCTAACACAAACAAGTCTGTGCCAAGTATGGCAAAGAGCCCAAAATTCACATTGTTTCAGAGCACCCAAGTCAAGCATTTATAACATAAGAGATAAAGGGGATAACTATAAAACCCACCCAGGTGCTACTTGAAATCACAGAATCCAGAATGGTTTGGGTGGGAAGGGACTTGAAAGCCCACCTGGTCCCACCCCCTGCCCTGGGCAGGGACACCTCCCACCAGCCCAGGGTGCTCCCAGCCCTGTCCAACCTGGCCTGGGACACTCCCAGGGATGGAAAAACCAAACCAAAAACCTTAAATCAGCCCCAGACCTACTGTCACTGCAATACTTGTGTACCATCTACAGTGTGAAACCTCATCCTGTGAAAATTCTCCCTCCCCTTTGATTTTCTAGGAACAGCAGTATAACAGCTGGAAAAAAATCCCTAAACTGGCCCAAAACTTTCTCTGCAGAGTTAAATAAAAGCTCCATATTACAGAGCAAGCTGCCTACTGGAAGCCAGTACGTGCTCTATGAGAAAAAAAAGTAGTAATTCCTGGTAAATCCCTATAGAAATCATTTCTCAGAACAATTCCAGCTTGTAATGTCATCTCTGACCTGGCTGAAAACAAACAGGAGTACACAGCTATCCGGTGCCTTTATCCCTCTCCAATCTCTTGTTTGTAACAAGTGTTTATTGAGAGAGAACAATAGTGGCTGCTGAGCAAACTGGGAGTAATCAAGCACATGCCTGCAGTCAAATTAAGGTCCTTCTGCAGGCAGGAGTGTGTCTGACCCACCAGTCCCTTCTCTCTGCTCTGGGGGATGCCAGGGATGGGGGAACATGGAATTAAAAGATATTGCAAGACAGAATCACAGAATGGTTTGGGTTGGAAGGATGTCAAAGATCACCCAGTGCCACCCCTGCCATGGGCAGGGACACCTCCCACCAGCCCAGGCTGCTCCAAGCCCTGTCCAACCTGGCCTGGGACACTCCCAGGGATGGGGCAGCCACAGCTTCTCTGCCCAACCTGTGCCAGGGCCTGCCCACCCTCCCAGGGAGGAATTTCTTCCCACTATCCAATCTATTCAGCTTGTCTAATCTATCTAATCCTCAGTCAGTTTGAAGCCATTCCCCCTGTCCTGTCACTCCATCCCTTGTAAAGAGTCTCCCTCCATCTTTCCTGTAGTTCCCATCAGGTCCTGCAAGGCCACAATTAGGTCACCCTGGAGCTTCTCTTCTCCAGACTGAAGAATCCCAGTTCTCCCAGCCTTGCCTCACAGGAGAGGGATACCACCCTAACCTGGGTGCCCACAGGGTTTGTTTTCCCTGGTAACCAACCTGCACCTTCTCACTCAAACCTGGAACCCACCAATTCTGATCAAACCCCAATCAATACAGCAGCAAACCTGCATGGGCACTTCCATTGTCACTCCATGGGTTTGGGACGTGCCAGAGCACGGTCCTGCTGCCACTGACAGCACAAAGGGACCCATCCTGTCCTGCCAGGCAGCTCCAAAGCTCTCCCACAACACAGCAGCACTAAAATTACTAAAATGCATCCCTAAAATGTCCCTTTCCCAATTTCCTTAAAATGTCTCCTTCCCTACTTCAAGGCACGAATCTGAACACACAAGAGCATCACCTTAAACAAGAGGGAGTCTCCATGTGCCATCACCAGCCATGGACTGGAACTCCAGGGTCCCACAAGATCCTCAAATCTGTCCTAAAGTATCCCAGTCCTTCCTGGAGCAGCAGCAGAGAATCTCTCCTAAAGGATCCCCATCCTCCCTGGAGCAGCAGAAGAGAATCTGTCCTAAAGGATCCCCATCCTCCCTGGAGCAGCAGAAGAGAATCTGTCCTAAAGGACCCCCATCCTCCCTGGAGCAGCACAAGAGAATCTGTCCTAAAGGATCCCCATCCTCCCTGGAGCAGCACAAGAGAATCTGTCCTAAAGGACCCCCATCCTCCCTGGTGCAGCAGAAGGGAAGCAGCAATGCTGGGCCAAAGGAGTTTCTGTGCTTCCACCAGCATTGCTCTTACCAATTCCAATCCCCCCTTCAAAGAGATACTACAAGAGCACAGCTCAGTTGCAAGATTTGTACCACAACCATTGTGTCACCACGTAGTCCACCAGCTCCTTACAGCCCTGCCCTAACAACAAAATATATGTATTTCCAGGTACCTGGTTTGAAGATACTTCCATGGACACCTTTGGAAAAGTTCTTCCAACCTCAGAGAGGCACTAAAACACCCTCACCGTGAAGTGTGGCCAAAGTCCAGGTCTAAAATTCAGGCCAGGTATCATTTGCCATGTCCTGACATGCAACAAAAACTCACCAGTACCAGGTTCAAATACAGGAACTCTCAGCTGGTGCAGCTCAGAGTAAACTTGGGGTTGTTTGGGGGATGGTTTTCTGTTTGCTTTGGTTTGGTTTTCAAACTAATGCAGGTGCAGAGACACACCCTGCACAGAGTGTGGAGTGCCCAGCCCTGGAGGTGCCCAAGGAACAACTAGACATGGCACTCAGTGCTTCGCACTGTCAGACAAGGTGGGCATCAGGCATAGGGTGGGCTCCATGGGCTGCGGGAGCTTTTCCAGCCTAAAAGATCCTCGAGCCCACCCTGTGCCTGATGCCCACCTTGGCAAAGCCCTCCCAGCCCATGGAGCCCACCCTGTGCCCGATGCCCACCCTGGCAAAGCTCTGCCAGCCCATGGAGCCCACCCTGTGCCTGACGCCCACCTTGGCACAGCCCTCCCAGCCCATGGAGCCCACCCTGTGCCCGATGCCCACCTTGTCCCCCAGCCCAGAGCACTGAGTGCCACGGCCAGTCCTGCCTTGGGCACCTCCAGGGCTGGGCACTCCAACCCTCCCTGGGCAGCCTCTGCCAGTGCCTGACCACCCTTTCCAGGCAGAAATTCCTCCTCCTGTCCCCCCTGCCCCTGCCCTGGCCCAGCCTGAGGCCATTCCCTCTCCTCCTGTCCCTGTGCCCTGGAGCAGAGCCTGACCCCCTGTCCCGGCTCCCCTCTCCTGGCAGGGATTGCAGAGCCAGAAGGTGCCCCCTGAGCCTCCTTTTCTCCAGGCTGAGCCCCCTCAGCCCCTCCTGCTGCTCCAGCCCCTTCCCAGCCCCATTCCCTGCCCTGAACATGCTCCAGCACATTCATGTCTTTCTTGCAGTGAGAGGACAGGACTGGACAAAGCAGTCATGAAGCTGCCCAAGGCCAGGAGCACTTTGCCTGCAAGGCAGAGCCCACACTTACTGATCACAGCAGGGGCACAACTATCCATGTTTTCACTGGGAGTAGAAAAGTAGAACCACCATCCTGAAAATTAACAGGATCCCAACAAAGCTCACAAGATCACAAGAGAATTTCCAGTTCCTGGAAGTTCTACACTTGGCCATCCCAGGGTACTATTTTTCTACTTCACCATTTATTAAAAAAAGAAAAAACAGGGAATAAAAAAAGGATTAAACTACCCCAGTAGTGGTGTGATTCCTCCATATAGGTACAAACCCTTGAACACAAAGCATTTTAAATACAATATTTGCAGCAACCCCTGTAGCACCAGTTCCACCTCCCGCTGCATTTCCCAGCCCAAAGGAAAAGGGTCAAATAACAGCAGAAGGCAAGAGGATTTGGCAGCTACTCCCACCAGTCCATGCTCTCTCTGAAGCACTGCTCAGGCTCCCAGGCTTCCCAGAGCAGCCTATTCCATCTCAGTAGGGAAAAACACCAAAGTTGTGATTTTCACATCAAGAAACATACAACTGAGCAGCCACACTCGAGAGACACCAGTGGGTGACACCGAGGGCACACAGCAGGCATGGACAGTCCTGGCACTCTCTGAAAGCCTCTGATATCCCCTCTCAGGAAGCCATACCCCCACATGGCCCCCTCAACACAACCTGAGCCTCCCACCAGCTCAGGGTGGGAGACCAAGGGCAGGATGGAGAGGGAGGAGAAGGACACACAGCATGGAAGAGCTTCTGCCTTTCAGCTGAAGGCTTTCCTGTTTCCCATGGCTGCCCATGTGCTACTCTAATAAGCCCAGAACCCCATTCTCCCCACGCCCATCTCTGGTGCAGCCTCCCTGCACGCTGAGCTCCCTCAGGAAGCACAGCTGAGTCACACTCCCCAGTGCCTGCTGAGATAATAATGCCTCTGCTCACCACAGCACTCCTCCTTCTGGGGCAGCAAATCCACTTCCCACCAGCGCAGGACATGCAGCAGCACAAACCCCACCCTGCCATGGGCTGGGCAGGAAGAACCTCCTTTAGCACACCTGTGTCCTACCAAGCTTTGAGTACAGCTCGTCACTGTAATTTATTCCAGCTGCATCACAGGCAGCAAATCTTCAGGTCTGGAGATGTTAAAAAGCCTCAGCTGTGCATGGGAAATATACTAGTCAAAAAGAAGGGGGAAATTATATATGTGTATTTCATAAACACATGTATATTTTGTATCTAAACATCTCTTTCTGTACAGACATGTATATAAACATCTCTTTATGTATAAATATCTCTTTATATATAAACATCTCCTTATATATAAACATCTCTTTATATACAAACATCTCTATATTTAGGTCCACAGTTCTGAGCTCTCAGGATTGCAACACAACCACAATACACACCTTCCTGCTATTCCTGCTTTAGGGAAGCATGGACACAGAATCCCAGAATACTTTGGATTGGAAGGCACCTCTGGAGACCACCCAGTCCAACCCTCTGCCAAGGCAGGGTCACCTGCAGCTGGTGACACAGGAACACATCCAGGTCTCCAGAATGTCTCCAGAGAGGAGACTCCACACCCTCCCTCCATGGGCAGCATTTCCAGGCCTCTGCCACCTTCATGGAAAGAAGTTCTTCCTCAGGTTGAGGTGGAACTTTTTGTGTCTTAGTTTACGGCCATTGCTGGGTAGCACCAAAAAGAGTCTGCCACCATCCTCTGGCACCCCTTGGANCAGGCATTGGAATGGGCTGCCCAGAGAGGGGGTGGATTCCCCATCCCTGGAGGTTTTTCAGCTGAGCTTGGCCGTGGCACTGAGTGCCATGATCTGGTAAAGGGACTGGAGTTGGCCCAAGGGTTGGACTTGATGATCTCGGAGGGCTTTTCCAACCCAATCCATTCTGTGATTCTATGATTCAAATTACATTATGCATCAGTAGGATGCCAGTTTAAATAACAGTCCTCTGCTCATGTCTCTGTTTCACCACCTAACACTGAGTGTCCAACACCGGTCATGGCAAACAGCAAGAAAAATATTCTCCTGTCAGAACTTTCAGCTCAGCTGTGCCTTTTCCAGTTCTTTTTGGAACTATTTAACTGTTGCATCAATTCTCCAAAACCTCCAAGTTTCACAAGCAGCAAAAAAATAAACCATCAGAAGACTCGCAGTGTACACCAGCACCCTTTTTTAAGCACACAAACCCATCTAACCAAACCCATCTAACCAAACTGAATATTCATTCTCCTCAGGAGGAAACTCAGCCACACCAAAACCAAGCTATTCCTCCCCCAAAAAAGCACAGGCCAGTGAATGGCAACTTTCAATTACCTCTAAATCCAACTTTGTGTCCTTGCAATGGACATCTCCTTTCAACTTTCACAACCCTGTGATTCAGCAGAGAAATCCCCCAGTTTGGGGAGGATGGGCCCTCTCAGCTTATTTGAAGAAAAAAGAAAACAAAGTATCAAATTAAAACAAATCTCTTGGAAAACCACAAAAAAATTCTCTGCAGAGCAGTGGACACAACCCAAAAGTACTAATATATACTAAGTTATAATAAATAACTAAGCACCAACTGAGGGCATCATCTTGTGCTTTTTCAAACTGGGAAATGGGAGGGTTTAATTCTTAAATTGCACTTTAGTGTGGTTCTCTTACTACACAATCTCCCACTCTGGAGATCCAAATATACTTGAAGTCTATTTTAAAATACTCAGTTTATTCCACACTTCTTTCTCTCTCATCCTTTCAAAATCATTTCCATGGATTCCTGGAAAGCCAGGTCTGGGCAGAGCCACCTCCACCACAGCACCAGCCACGAGTTCCTGTAAAAGAGGAACCTGCTTTCCAAGAGTCGCTGCTTTGTATCACCAGTTTCTACTGTGTGACAATGTATCGCTCCAGCCTTTCCCAAACACCCATCCCAGAGCACCGGGCAGGTCATCTGGGAGCTTAAGGAGCCCCTGCCATGAGTGGCACTGCTGCTCCCACGCAATTGTCCCGCATCCTGAGCACTGGAATTATCCACAGGTCTCACACACTTCAACTGGGCTCTGCTTAAAAGCCATGCCGTGATTTTCTCGGGACACACACACAGAATTTAAACATAATTCCTAAAATTAATTGGGCTCTGCTTAGACCCAGAAACTCCCTCCTTCCTACCCCTTTGTTTCTACAAGCCTTATCTGTAGGTTTATAGGAATAGTTTTCCTCCACACTCAGCCGAGTCCAAGAACTGAGGTGCACATTGAATTTAGTCTTCCCAATTTGAATAGTCCGATTTATTATTTCCTTCCCCAAGACAAATGCTCATTCGTGCCAAGAAAGTTTCCTTCTCCACAATCCCTAAAAAAAAACCCCACTTTTGCTCAAAATCAAACGTCTTTAAACTCCGGATGGGCCCTTTTGGCACAACCCTGCCCAGACCCGGGGGGGTTGGTGCTGTTGAATCAGCGCGGAGACGTTTGAAAAACCAGCTGGGAACAATCCCCCTCTGTTCGGGAGGGACGGAAGGAGCAGAGGACGACATGGATGTCCCTCGGCTGTGTGACCATCACCCTGCCCGCAGAGCGGAGCTTTGTCCCGGGAAGGCTCCGAATTCCCAAAGGAGGGGCTGGCACTGGGCACAGGGGGGGCTCCCACCGAGGATCCAGCCTGGGAAGCGCATCCTGTCCCGCTGCCACCAGCGAGGGGAGGGAAAAGGAACCGATGTGCGAACAACTCCAAAGCCTCTTCTCCTGCGAGCAGCGCTCGGGAGGAGACAGGAACGGCAACTTTTCCAGCTGGAGCGCAGCTCGCTCCCAGACAACTCCTAAAGTTCCTCGGAGCGCGTCCCGGCGGGCGGGGGGCCCGGCGGGGGGTCCCGGGAACACCGGGAACAGCAGGAATACCGGGAGCATGCATGGGGAGCCCCGGGAGCACGGGGAGCCCCGCGCTCCATCCCGGCCGCGGGCGCTGCTCCTGGGGGAGCGGGCAGGGCTGGGGGAGCCGCGCCGGGGGCGCGGGCCGGGGTGTCCTCACCTACGCCGTACTTCTCCTCCCTTTTGGTGGGCACCCAGCGGGTCATGGCGCTGGCACAGCCGCCGGCCGGGATGCCACAGCCCCGCTCCCTACGCCGCCATTTTCCAACCGCGGGACGGGAAAAGTTTCTCCGATCATGTGGTGCGGGCGGAGCCAGAGTCGGAGCCCGAGCCCGGCCCGCCGCCCCTTCCCTCCGGGCCGCCCGCCCTCCCTGCGCATCCCGTCCGCGCCGCGGGATACGGGAGCGCTCCGGGACCGGCCTCGGGGGGATGCGGGAGCGCTCCGGGACCGGCTTCGGGGGGATGCGGGAGCGCTCCGGGACCGGCTTCGGGGGGATGCGGGAGCGCTCCGGGACCGGCCTCGGGCATGCGGGAGCGATCGCCGGGAGGCTGCGGGACCGGGACCGGCCCCAGGGGATGCAGGAGCGCTCCAGGGGATGCTCTGGGACCGGCGGGCATGCGGGAGCGCTCCGGGACCGGCCTCAGAGATGCGGGAGCACTCCCGGGGACGCTCCGGGACCGGGACCGGCTCCAGGGGATGCAGGAGCGCTCCGCGACCGGCGGGGATGCGGGAGTGCTCCCAGGGAGGCTGCGGGACCGGCCCGGCGGGGATGGGGGAGCGCTCCCGGGGATGCTCCGGGACGGGGACCGGCCTGGATGCGGGAGCGCTCCCGGGGGATGCTCTGGGGCCGGTGGGGATGCGGGAGCGCTCCCGGGGGATGCTCTGGGACCGGGACCGGGACCGGCCTGGATGCGGGAGCGCTCCCGGGGGATGCTCTGGGGCCGGTGGGGATGCGGGAGCGCTCTCGGGGGATGCTCTGGGACCGGCCCCGCGGCTCCCACCGACGGGAACACCCGCTCCAAGGGAGGTGCTCCCGGACTGTCCTCCAGGCGCTCCACCGGAAAGTTTCTGTGCTGCGCAGAAGGGGTTCTGTCCCAGAGACGCGGCGCTAACAGGAGGTTTTTGCGACTGCTTAATTGTTGCTGCAGACCCTGCGTTTGGAAACGGCCGGGACGGACCTGGACCGGCTCCAGAAGTGGGTCTAAAGAACGTTTAACAAGGCCAGGTGCTGGTGCTGCACCTGGATCGGGACAAGCCCCGGGATTGGTCACGGCTGGGGATGAGCTGATGGAGCAGCCCTGGAGAGAAGGACTTGGGGGTGCTGGTGGGGGAAAGGCTGGACGTGGCCCAGCCCTGAAATTTCTTGTGTCCTGGGATCATCCCCAGCAAGGCAGAGGGAGATTCTGCCCCTCCAGGTGAGACCCGTCCTGCAGAGCTGCCTCTAACCCTGGGGAACAACATAAGAAGGATGTGAATCTGCTGGAGGAGTCCAGAGGACATCACGGAGATGCTCCAGGGCTGGAGCCCCTCTGGGCTGGAGTCAGGCTGGGACAGCTGGAAATGCTCACCTGGAGAAGAGAAGGCTCCAGGGAGACCTCAGAGCCCCTTCCAGAGCCTAAAGGGGCTCCAGGAGAGCTGGAGAGGGACTGGGGACAAGGGATGGAGGGACAGGACACAGGGAATGGCTTCCCACTGACAGAGGGCGGGGATAGATCAGATATTAGGGATAAATTCTTGGCTGTGAGGGTGGGCAGGCCCTGGCACAGGTTGGCAGAGCAGCTGTGGCTGCCCCATCCCTGGGAGTGTCCCAGGCCAGGTTGGACAGGGCTTGGAGCAGCCTGGGGTGGTGGGAGGTGTCCCTGCCCATGGTGGGGTGGCACTGGATGAGCTTTGAGGTCCTTTCTAACCCAGATCATTGGATATTGAGCAGACCTTTAGGAGTGAATTATTCCTTGGCCATATTAAAAGCTCCCTAATTTCTAAACTGAAATCCAGACCCTTGTCCAAAACCCCTGTAATCCTGGAGAGATCCAGGACCAGGATTTAAAAATCAAAATTTTGAAAAAAAACCATTAGGAAATAGAAAACAAACTGTGTAACATTAATTAGAAAGCAGAAGGATAACACTTAGGAGAAATATAGAGAGGTGAAGATATGCCTGGCTGTCATTCAGTAGGATTAGTCCTCAGCCAAAGGGGAAGCCCCGTATTACACATTCAAGGATTAAAATAGGTCCAGGGTTGAATCTCTTTTCTCTCTTCTTTTCTTGTATTAGCATAGCAAAGGGCCAGTTTGTGCAGGAGCTCTCTGTGCTGGCAGGTTTTGACATCGAGTGCTCTCTCACACCTGAAGGAGTCTGTTCCTCTTTTCATGTGCCTTCCTTTGCCGATCCTTGGGATTCGTTTCCCAGCTCATTACCCGCATGTTGCAACTCATCTGAATTTCATTGCCCCCGTCCTGCGCACTCCAAAGGCCACTGGGGGAGAGCAAGGCCCTGCACCTTTGTTCATTCTGCCTGGCAATGGGGAGATCAAAAGGCTTTCGAAGTCGTGGCTCGTCATCCTTATCCCGCACTAATGAATGGATGATTAGAGTCTCCTGCCAAAGACAACTTACATGCGAGCTCTTTGATTTCCCAGGTTTGTTTTTGGAAGGGAAATCAAAGTGAATTAACTGAAATAATGGATGTACTCGCTCTGTGCCTTTTCCACACAAGAGAAAGCGGAAAGGAACAGCAGGGCAGCAATAATATTTATTTCCAACCATTAATGTTTCCCAGTGTTATACAACTGGTGCATTATTTTTTGTGGTGCCCCTAAACACACACAGCAAAGCAGCTCAGGCTTTAGATGGTTTGGAGACTTTTAAGGCTGTTAATGTAACAACCTGTAAGTCAGAGAAGCTGACTGACTGTTCCTGTAGATCCCTGATGCCCAGGAATCCCTTCCATGGAATCCTGGTGGCTTTGGGGCTGTGAACAGGGGACACAAAGCAGCACATGGGTGTTAATTGAGACCCACAGATCACAGAATCCCAGACAATTCTGAGATGGAAGTGACCCACAAGGGCCATCGAGTCCAACTCTCAAGTCAATGGCCCACAGAGGGGATTGAACCCATGACCTTGGCATTATTACAACCAAGTTTTAACCAGCTGAGCTCATCTCAGGATGCTGCACTTAGTTAAAAAAATGAGCTATTGATACATTTTATCCTTTCTGGACCTCGAGGTTCCAACCTGAAAGTCAGGCTGTGCTATTTGATTTTCTTTTGAGGGAGACTAAGGGCTCATGTTCTCCCAGGCACTCAGCAATAGGACAAGGGGGCACGGGGGGCTCAAGCTCTGCCAGGGGAAATTGAAGTTGGAGAGCAGAAAAAACTTCTTTGCAGAGAGAGTGCTCAGGCATTGGAATGGGCTGCCCAGAGAGGGGGTGGATTCCCCATCCCTGGAGGTTTTTCAGCTGAGCTTGGCCGTGGCACTGAGTGCCATGATCTGGTAAAGGGACTGGAGTTGGCCCAAGGGTTGGACTTGATGATCTCGGAGGTCTTTTCCAACCCAATGCATTCTATGATTCTGTGGGGAGGAATGTGCTGCTGCCAACCTTTCTGCAGGTGTTAACCAAAGAGTAAATTAAATTCCCACATAGATTGGCACTCCTTAGTCTCAGGTTATATCTGTGCTCAGTGAGACCTGAAGATTAAGTTCATGCCTAAGGCAGGAAGCACCAGATTTAATAAGATGAAAGTCAAAGAATTATTTACATATTCTATATATTAAATCCATTCAACAGCAAAGTTTATGTTGATGCCAGTGAAAAGAGAGGATTGTCCTGTTGTCTGATCATGATGTGTAACAAATACACCAGGACTGATCCCAAGGCCACCATAAACCTCCCTGGTACTGATGAGGGTCCATATTCCTTTTATTACTTTCCACATTCTCATTTTAATGAAAATGTGTTACAAACAGAGCTAATGCCACTAAAATTTTGATAGCCAGTAAAAAACACCCCTGACTCACAAAGCATAAATATCCCAATGCTGGTTTTTTACAGCCAGGAAAAAATGGTAATGGGACAGGACTGTGATACCGAGGAAATAAAAGAGTTTTATTTTTCTCCAGCAAACATAACATAAACTATCCTGAAAACCATTTTTCATTAAACTGTAAAATGTTCAAGCTGAGTTATTTTACATGCTTAGGCACGAGATGTTTCTCCATGCTGTGCATGTATGTTTTTCATTTATTAAGAGGAAACTGAAAAAATGCTTCTTTCCATAAAATCTGAAAGTTTTATCACATCCTTATGTCAACCCCTTGGATTCTCACCTGATTTTTTTTTAATGCACCACACTGCATTGGAGGCACTTTGCTTGGAGCACAGAAACATTCCTTTTCCTAACATTAATTCCAGGAAATCCAAGTGTAGTCTTTGGCCATGGATGATATTTGAAATTCTTGTCACAGTATTCCTTCAAAAAGATGAATGGAAACAGAACTGTTCCCCTGCCTGAGACAGATTTACAATAAATAGGAGATACTCTATAAATGTACAGATATGATCAAGATTAGTTTCATAGTTATTGCATGTGATTACACAAGGGGAATATTTGTTCCATCTCAGTTAAACAGCACAGGTTTTTGTAATCATTTTTTTTCACCATCAGGCCTTGTAAGTAAATGCAGCATTTTCAGACAAAACATACAAGTCATTATTGTACACACACAATGCAAATTCTTCTTGGAAATATTCCTCCCAGGAGGAGAAGTGGAGGACTTCTAAAAAAATGTAATAAATCACTGTTTGGCTTTTCTATTTCCATTAAATATGTTCTGTTGGAGATGTTATTGTTTCCATCCCAGCTGCTCATCATCTACTTTTGCTGCACAATTTCCATTTGGGGTGAATGACCTCCGTGCTCCAGATCATTTTTATGATGAATAACTGCCTGTGTTCCATGTTTGGGTAGTCACAAAGCAAGAGGGTTTTATACCTGATGGAGAGACACTTCTAATAAATACTCTGTTTTTACACTGTATTGCTCTGAATCCGAATGGAAATAAAATTAAGTTTGTAAGTTTGTGTTACAAAAATTACTTCAGCCTTGGGTTACATATACTTGATATATGTAGGATTGCCTGGGGGGCTCTTGTGGATGAATGTGGACCATTTTCAGGGAGAATTAAGAAGCCAAACCTGGATTTCCTTGGACATTCCTGTTGGCTTCAGTCAACCAAAGTGTGGCATTTCCAAACCTGGGCAAAGCTTGGCCACAGCTGGAGGGAAGTTCTGGGCTCTTCCAGGCTTTGCCCACGTGTTTTTGGGGGGATGCTCAGGAATGTTTGCTCTTCCTTTCACTTCTATAGGAGCATTTTGATTATCTGTGTGTGATTATCAGCTTTTCTCCCAGCAGGATGACATTGGAGATGCCCAACGTGGCTGCAGGACTTCATGTGGTGGGGTTCAAAGGCAGCCCCTGAATTTGGGCAGCTCCTGGGACAGATCTTGCATGGATTGCACTCCTTGGGATCTGTCAGATGGGTTAGGAGAGCCTTTCTCCTCCCATCCTTCTGACTCACACAGCAGTTACCTCCTTCCTGCATTTCAACTTTTATATCCAGAGATTATGGGGCTATCAGGAATTCAAAGGATGATTAATTGTTCCTTCAGAGAGAAGGTAAAGACAGTTCAGAAAGGAGCTAAAGATACTAATTTATAAAGTAATATTTTTTTATTAAACTGTTTATGTTTCAGCCTAAAAAATGGGGCTTGGCTGTACATAATAAAAGTGATTCTTGCCTAAGTTGTGTTCCTTCAGACTGTGCTGTGGTGACAGTGACACAATGAACAAGTTCCCTTCAGTGGGTTGGATGTTGAAATGCAAACGTGTGAACCTCCCCAGGTGCTTTTTACAAATACACAAAAGTTTCCAAAGTGAGGTGTTTGGGGAAGGATGTGATTATTATAGACCCAGCTTGGTTTATGCCCTGGTATTTCATCTTGTGCTCTGTAATAAAAAGAGTTTTACAGTGCTACAATAAATGTAAGTGGCTTCATTTCTCCAAAAGGGGGAAATCTCTTTTCTGATCATGCCAGAGTGGAAGATTTTTACATTCTCCAGTGCAAAGTGGGGTGATATTTTGTGGGGGGTCAGTGGCCCTCGCTGTGTGCTCTGCACAAACACCTTTTACATGGAGAGATCTTCTGTCAGAAGTATCCCAAATATTTAAGTTGGAGAGCAGAAAAAACTTCTTTGCAGAGAGAGTGCTCAGGCATTGGAATGGGCTGCCCAGAGAGGGGGTGGATTCCCCATCCCTGGAGGTTTTTCAGCTGAGCTTGGCCGTGGCACTGAGTGCCATGATGTGGTGACGGGACTGGAGTTGGCCCAAGGGTTGGACTTGATGATCTGGGAGGTCTTTTCCAACCCAATCCATTCTGTGATTCTATTCTATGATCCCAGGCATCACCTGGAGCAGCATTTTATGTGGTGTGTGTCCTGGGCACTGGCAAACACCCAGTTAACTGGGCACAGGGAGGTTTCCTCACTCAGGAGATTTGTCCCTGCAGGGTCCTGGGCAGTGTATTAACCCCAACTTCACCTTCTCAGGAGGAGGTTTATTCCTGCAGGACTGAGGCAGTTGAAATGCTGTTGGCAGTTACAGGTTAATCCAACTCACTGCAGCCCAAAACTTCCCCCAATCCATGTATTCATAGAATCACAGAATGGATTGGGTTGGAAAAGACCTCCGAGATCATCAAGTCCAACCCTTGGGCCAACTCCAGTCCCGTCACCACATCATGGCACTCAGTGCCACGGCCAAGCTCAGCTGAAAAACCTCCAGGGATGGGGAATCCACCCCCTCTCTGGGCAGCCCATTCCAATGCCTGAGCACTCTCTCTGCAAAGAAGTTTTTTCTGCTCTCCAACTTCAATTTGCCCTGGCAGAGCTTGAGCCCCCCGTGCCCCCTTGTCCTATTGCTGAGTGCCTGGGAGAAGAGACCAACCCCCACCTGGCCACAACTTCCCTGATGTGGCACTTCCAGACAGTGCTGAGGTCACCTCTCAGCCTCCTCTTCTCCAGCACAAACACCCCCAGCTCCCTCAGCCTCTCCCCACAGCACTTGTGCTCCACTCCCTTCTCCAGCCTCCTTGCTCTTCTCTGGCCCCGCTCCAGCCCCTCAATCTCTTGCCTCAACTCAGGGGCCCACAACTCAACACAACACTCAAGGTGTGGCCTCCCCAAGGCAGAGGCCAGGGGAAGGCTCACTGCCCTGGGCCTGCTGGCCACGCTACTTTGGATCCAGGCCAGGATGCCATTGGCCTTCTTGGCCACCTGGGCACACTGGTGGGTCCTGTTGAGCTTCCTTTTTATTCCCAACTAAAATGCTTCGTAACAGGTGGAAAAGGCCCTCACTGGTGTGTGTGTTGCATTATAAACTCCAAAGCACCCAAAAGTTAATTTTTCATCAGCTGGGCTTTAACTCTTATTAACACCAAGAGACTCACAGGCATCAATAAGAGCTCAGGAACATCATTGCAAATTTTCCAGCCAAGCCCAAAGCAGGAAAGAGAAAGGGTAGCACAAATCAATCAAAAATACCAATGAGCTAATAGTTCAGTGTTGATTAGTGACAACCTCTTCCTCTTTGCAACACCTGTAAATAAGGGTTTCTGTGGTTGGGATTTTTTTCTGTTTGGTGCTTACTGGTACATTTTACATATATTTGATATCTATTCTCCAAATGAGATTATGAACTCCATTAATATTCTGTTTGGCAAACTCAACCATCAAAACAAAATGCTGGATGTGATGAGTTAGGGATGAATCATTCCCAGAAAGCTGATAAAGTTTAACTTTATCGACTCCAACAGATCTGTGATTGTTAAACCTGACACATGTTCGAGCCTCAAAATAAAAATTAAGAACATTTTCCAAGAAGAAAGATGTTTTCTGGGACCACATTCTGATAAAGTTGTTACTTATTAGAAACCAGATAATGATTAGATAGAAGAGCAGAGATGAAAACAGACGTTATTCCTGGTAATAATGCTTAGCACTTCTGTAGCACTTAACATTTTGAAAGCACTGAACAAATATTAACTCTCCCTCGTGAGACAGGCAGGTTTTCTCAGCTCCATTTACAATGAGGAGGCAGCTGAGCTCAGCTCAGCCTTTTCCAATGTGACAGGAGCTCAAAAACAGAGAAATTCAGAATATCAGAGCACTTCTGGCACCTCTTGATGATGTGATTTTCCTAAGGCCAGAAGGGACACGTTATCTGGGCCAGGGTTAGATTTTATCATAGATTTTATCATATCCTCAGCCTGCAGACAATGTGCCCTCTCATCCTTTGATGAACAATATGAGATGACAACGAGAAATGACAGTGAAAGAACATGATGTTCCAGCACCTGTTATAAGGTTTGAAAAACTAGTTACTGAAAGATGACGTGTTTGAAGCAAGGCTGAGAATGAGTTTGTGGGAACAAAGGGCAGAGCAGGAGTCCCAGAAATGCCCCGGGTGTAAAAACAGTTAATTTTTAAAGAAAAACATCAAAACATCCCATCAACTTTCTCTCCAAATTGTAGGGCCATTTGGGCTCCTACAAGACCGAGTTAGGGAGGGATGGGAGGAAGCCCAGGAGGCCTCATGGAGTGTAAGAAGCTGACAGTGCTGTTGACAAAGGATTGATCTAAAGCAGTTGGCAAGCCCTGCCCAGGGAATTGTGCAGCGCTGATAGTCCTGAGCTGGGGGCAAGTGGTCCCCATTACCTCTCCCTGCCTGCTGGGATTCCTCCTAAAAGAGGTTTCTAAAAGTACTTCTTGATGACTGCACTGCTAGGCTTTCCTACTGAGCAGGACTGGTTTCATCAAGAGCCTTTTCAGAGGTTTTCTCAGCTGTGCCATAGAACAAAAGCTTTGACTCTTCCCCTGCCTTTGGGCAGAGTCTGCAATTCAGCCCCTCTCAGGGCAGGTGGTGGGGTGGCAGCTCCACATCTTCCAGCTAGGCTGGTGTGACAGATCCAGTTCCTTTTGGAAATAAAACCCAAACCAGATGGTTCCATTGAACCTCTCACTGGTGACAGGGGTTGTTGTTGTAGCTCAAAGCAGCTTCTCCAGGAGGACACCAAGAATTCAACCACTTGCTTTGATCTTCTGTACATCCTTCCCTGGGAGGGTGGGCAGGCCCTGGCACAGGTGCCCAGAGCACCTGTGGCTGCCCCAGCCCTGGGAGTGTCCCAGGCCAGGTTGGACAGGGCTTGGAGCAGCCTGGGCTGGTGGGAGGTGTCCCTGCCCATGGCAGGGGATGGGATGGAGATGGGGTTTGAGTCCCTCCCCACCCAAACCAGTGTGTGATCCTATGATGGATCCAGTCATTCTTGCTCCAGTCATGTAAGATCCAGGAGTCTGGAAAAGGCACGACAGGCACTGGCTGTGTGTGCACGAGGCTCAGGTGGAAGGGCAGGCTCAGTTCTCCACCCAGAGCTCTCCTGGAGCTGCACTGCAATTGGCTGCCAAACATTAAACAGCCCATTGCTGCTCTGAGGAAAAAGGAGCTGCTCTAACACTCAGTGCCTTCCTCTGTCTGACTCAGAAAAACATCTCCATATCCTCTCCTGTCACGCTGGGAAAACATCACATTGTTTTATTTCTGAGTTAAACACAGTAAAGCTCATTTCTGTATTCCTGAGCTCGCTCTGGCTGTGCCCAAATTCCAACTTCCAGCTCTTGCTGTGGAGCTGTTTGGGAATGGGGAACAAGCAGGAGTTGTTTGTGTCACCCCCAGTAACTCCTCACCAACGTGCCCTGACAGTGCATGGGATGGAAATACACAAAGCCTTGTCTGAAAGTGAGAAAATCTCCCTGCTCGTCAGAAGCCTCCACCTGAAAAACAATGATTTATTTGTTTGACAGAGAGAGAAACACTGATAAAACAGACCCTGTTCCAGGCCATTCTCAACATTCGTCATCTCTCTGTGTACGAACATGTACTTTTATCTCTAAAATACACATATTTCTGTAAACTGCAATAAAAGTATTAATATTCTGGACAGGAATCCAATTTTATCTTTAAGCAGCCTTTGCCAGGGATTGTTAAATCACATAATGGAGGCTTTGTCTAGACAGACTTCTCACTGGCCAAATGAATTTATATACTTTTTTTTTAAACTTTGATTGTTTTTAATGTATTTCTTGGAACAAAGAGTCCTAATAATTTGTTTACAACCTTTTGTGGCAACTGTGTCAGTTTTATAACGTTCACAACTGATAATAATTTCTCTAACACAAACCCTGTGTCTGTGGAGCCTGAATGTTCTGAGAGAGACTCATCAGCTGGAAGTTCTCTCGGATTGTTATAAAAAAGTTATTAGTTTTTGGTTGTTTTTTTTTCAAGTGAAACATTAGCGAGTGTATTACTTGGAAAGGAGCAAATCTTTCTTTCAATGACTGTGAGATGTTTCCATCTGATGATTTTTGTGCTGAATGACTGTATATAAATTGGCTGGGTGTGCTGTGCGGTGGAAAAGCCAAATGAGGACCATTATCAGCCCCATCACTGCTGTGCCAGTCTCAGCACCCGGGCACAGACCATGTGTCTTGGGTTGAACTGGCAAAACGCCAACTGCCCAAGAACAGAGAAAAATGGTTCTTTCCCCCCACCACCAGCCAAGAGAAAAAGAAGAGGGAGAGGAAAAAAACTTTCCAAACTAGGTTTATGCTGAAACTAACTACATGTATTTATACAGAAAAGAGAAAATTAAGAGAAAACTACAATATAACACACACTTACACAAGTTGTATATAACTAGAAATAACCTCCCACTACCAATTAATACAAAATCTATTATTCTAGATTCATAAGCACACTTTAAAGACACTTAGCAAGAAACAGAAAGAGTAACAACAAAATGTTTCTACTTCCCTGAACTCAAACAAACTGCAAGCACCGGCGGCAGCAGCAGCAAGGCCTAAGATAGCAGAAAAGGTGGAGCACGTCTTTCCTGCACCTCAGCCATGGCAGAACTGAACAAAGCTACTCTCACACACTGGATTTTACCTCTTTTGAGATGTTGTAAGATGGTATGGAATACAACATCATTGGCTAGAAGAAGTCAGCTGTCAGCTAGCCCGGCCCAGCTCAAGGCAGCTGACAATTTCAGGCCCAAGTCTGAGTTTTAAAGCCTAAATTTAGGCCTACTTGGCTAAACCCATAACACCATGCCAGTGGTTGTTGGAACAAAGGGCAAGATGGTTTGGGGCAGCATTTTCCAAGCTGCTGCCTTTGCCCCCTCACCCCTGGCCTTGGTCTAGGCCCCCTGAAAGCCATGGGGAGGCTCATGTGGATTTTGGTTGGCTTTAGCTCAGGGCCAGCTCTTTGGTGAACAGGTTTCTGACTTCAGATCTCTCAATCAGGAGCATCAAAGCAAGCCTGGAAAAATATCACTGCCTTCAACAAGGCTGTTCCTAAGGCAGAGAATGTTATATTTGCATTTATTTTTTCATGCACTCTATAAATGAAATGTTATTGTCTTCCACTTCCACCTCAATCACCTCAAAGGTATAAGAAAAACAATGCCAAGATGCTTCTAAAAAGCAGAAATAGATATAAGACTGGGTTATCACCAAAGGCCACGAGTTCCTTTGTGACATCTTTACTTGGTTGGGGTTGTTGGACTTTTTTTTTTAATTAATTCCGATTAAAATAATGCTGGAGGAGCAGATTGTGTTCCACGTGTCATTCTCTGGAACTTCAGCCTGCCTGCTCACTTCCCAGTTTGAAACCCTCTGTGCTCAGTCGTGTATCAAAACTGTCACATCTCGATTGTTCCTTTAATGCCTTCAAAACTCACCTTTTAATTCCATGGCAGAGCGAGAAATATTTCTTCCTTGAACTCTTTGTGTGTATGTGGAGCTCTGTCTTTAGATCAGACAGGCAGGTACAAGAATTGTCTTGTAAGATTGTAGTTCCCCTTTAACAAGCCCCTCTGACAGGCAATTATTCAGGCAGTCTGCTCGGTGCTAAATGTTTTTTCATGCTGTGCATCCCTGTCTCTTGATTGCAGGAATGCACTCCTGTGAATTATAATTATAAGTAAATATGAACTGGGACATAGGAAATGATTTACTAAGACCTTCCATTGCTACGTGGTGTTGATTCTCCTCTCCTGCTCTGTGAAGATACTGGAGTTCTAATGAATAGGATGTGTTTTTATATTCTTTGCATTTTTAAGGGTTTACTGGAAGTTATTTTGACAGAAGTCGGTGACATTTTGCATAAAGAACCTCTTCAATGAGAAATCATTGGCTGGTGTTTAAATTTTAGGGCAAAATTACAAAAAGGTGTGAAGTTCAGGCCTGGAATATTAAATATTAGACAGATATAACCAAGTGGATCCAATTCCCCTTGATAATTACCCCATTTTCAGCAGACATTTCCAGACAAACAGAAGGCATCGTGGCACTGAGTGTTGTCTTCAGGTTTGAAAGAACAACTCAGATTATACACAAAAATAGAGAAAATAAATCAATAAGGAATTCATATAGAAGTTCTCTACTTATAAGAAGTTGGGGCTTGGTTGAAACTGGTCAGTGGAAAAAGAAGAGAGCACAGAAAACATTGATTCCTGTTACCTCAGGGGTGTCAGGATGGGATGAATCATCCAGGACCTGGTGGGTCCATCCCTGCCCAGGGCAGGGCTTGGAACTGGATGAGCTTCATTGTCCCTTCCAACCCAAACCATCCAGGGATGCCATGATTTTTACATTAAAGTTAAAATATTTTCTGCTGGGGAGAGATTTGTGCAACCAGCACATCATCTTTAGCTTATTAAAACAGACAGATACTCATGATTAAAAAAGTCTGATCTCAGTTTTTATAAATCTGTGGATATTTGGGGCAAACAGAGTAAAAATATAAAAATTGTAAAAAAACCATGTAATAATAACCCGCCATTTTGCTCTTTGGTTTCAAACAAGACCTGTGGAATGCACCAGGAAAGCACAAAATAAAGTAGAAAGAACATTCCAGGATCTGAAGGATTCTACTCTGGAGGCAAAAAGCGTTGACTCAGATGTTGTGTTTCCTCAGAGAAAACACGGGAGGTTCTCTGAGGTTCACAGTTGTATTTAATTTTAGAAATAGTATCACTTACAGGGGTATGTAAAGAACGCATCACACCAAGCAGAGATGATTCCTCTTTTAATTAAGTTCTAAATTAGTGGGAGAAGGGGAGGAACTGTAGGAAAACATCTGGAATTCACCAAAGCGTTTGGTGCGACACGTCCCCAAATCGTGTTGGACAAACAGCTCCGAAGGGATCAGGCAGAGATGCAATTAGGAGTCTGAGTAATTAGCTGAGAAATGTGCTAAGGAGGGATGATAGAATCATAGAATGGATTGGGTTGGAAAAGACCTCCCAGATCATCAAGTCCAACCCTTGGGCCAACTCTAGTCCCGTCACCAGATCATGGCACTCAATGCCACGGCCAAGCTCAGCTGAAAAACCTCCAGGGATGGGGAATCCACCCCCTCTCTGGGCAGCCCATTCCAATCCCTCAGCACTCTCTCTGCAAAGAAGTTTTTTCTGCTCTCCAACTTCAATTTGCCCTGGCAGAGCTTGAGCCCCCCGTGCCCCCTTGTCCTATTGCTGAGTGCCTGGGAGAAGAGACCAACCCCCACCTGGCCACAACTTCCCTGATGTGGCACTTCCAGACAGTGCTGAGGTCACCTCTCAGCCTCCTCTTCTCCAGCACAAACACCCCCAGCTCCCTCAGCCTCTCCCCACAGCACTTGTGCTCCACTCCCTTCTCCAGCCTCCTTGCTCTTCTCTGGCCCCGCTCCAGCCCCTCAATCTCTTGCCTCAACTCAGGGGCCCACAACTCAACACAACACTCAAGGTGTGGCCTCCCCAAGGCAGAGTCCAGGGGAAGGCTCACTGCCCTGGGCCTGCTGGCCACGCTACTTTGGATCCAGGCCAAGACCCCATGGTGAATGTGGGAGTGCAGCCTTGGCCCACTCAGGTCCTTCCTAGGCTGTCACTGCCCCCCAAGGAAGGAGGTGTCTGGTGAGGACGTTGCACAGTTGGGCTCAGAGGCTGCGCCTGAGGAGCCAAGGAGTTACACAAACACTCTTTCCTTGGCTTCTGCCAAGGGGCTGGTGGGCAGCAAAGATGCACAGCTTGGCTCTGATCACAAACACATCTGCAGCTTTGCTCAGTCAGACCTGTTTCTTACAGAGAACCATTTGCAGGCAGAATTGCAGTGCCCAACATCACCTGCTGGGCAAGGTTGTCACCTTTTGTAGCTCTTTCTCCCTCAGTTCACCCATGAACATACAAATTAAACCATTAGATTTGCTCGTGGCAGAGCACTTGGAACTTGCAGGCCACAGATATTCCTGAGCAAGCACATCCCTGCTGACTGGATGCCAGGAATTAGAGAACCATTTAGGTTGCAAAAGACCTCTAAGGTCATTGAGTGCAACCATTAACCCAGCACTGCCAAACCCACCTCTAAACCATGGCCCTAATCACGATGGGGAAGAAAATTTCCTTGCTAGAAGAGCCTACAAGAGAAATAAATTTAAATCACTGTGTGTCAGCTGAGCAATTGCCTTCACTGGGAGCATAAACCTGAGGAAAACACGAGCTTGGATTGAATATCAGGGAAAAAACAGGCTGGGGTTAAATAATAATTGGCCTAGTTTCCAATTTCACCTTCTGTGTTTAGTTACAGCCCTAAAAAGGGAGACAAAGCGTTGCAGTTTGGGGTTGTGGCCCCAGTTTTCCCTCCCTGCTGTGTCTCTGCAGTGTAACCCATCCCACACGTGCAGAGGTGCAGAGTTTGGCTCTGCAAACACAGCGTGGTTTGATGACCAAAATGGGATATAACCCCCCCCCAAGTCAGCTCTCTGGAATATAAAAAGAAGTGGAAAATCAGGCAAGAGCTCTGCCTTATTGCTCAGTGCAGTGTTGGGCAGTACAGAAAGCTGGGAGTGTTTATCCAAAGGCTCCATCAGTTATTATGGATCAAAAAAACCTCTGCATCCCACACGGGATGGGCTGTGGATTCCACACCCTCCACTGTGCTTTAAGGGCTGGGTTTACTCCTTGAGGGGGAATTTCCTGACCTTTATGGCAGCAACTTTGGTTTGGGAGAAAGGGCCAGGATGGTCCTCCCCACTTCTGTCAGGATGGTTTGGCTGGGATGAGTCTCATCTATCCAAACAAGTGCAAGTGGTGAATATTTAGTCTGTGCCTTCCTCAGGTCTCCCTCAGTGATCAGCAAAGGGAGGATAACACATTTCATTTCAAAATAGGTGCAAACCAGGTCATAATAGAGGTAGAATAAGACAACCCGTCTTTTTCTATGGAATGAACTTACCCTGGACATACCCACCCACGAGGAGCTCCTCCAGCTGATGGAGGTCTGGGCAGTCCCTACAATCTGACAGTTTTGTCACCTCAGCCCTAGTTTGGTTACTAAGAAGGTTCCAAACCCTGATAAACTCCATTTTTTGCCCTACCTGCAAACTCCAGCTCTGTCTTTCTCCCCTTCTGGAGTGCAGGGAGTGACACTTGAGGTTTAAAGTAGACTTGACTCCACCCCTACTGTGCAAAGCACATTCATCAATAAGTGTTATTAAACTGCTCAAACTTTAGAAATCAGATGAAACTTTTTAATGAAATAAAGACAATTTTTCTTCCCATGGGAAAATCTTTTCCAGACTTTTACCAAGGAAGGCTGGACCAGATGGTCCTTGAGGTCATAGAATCACAGAATCACAGAATGGATTGGGTTGGAAAAGACCTCTGAGATCATCAAGTCCAACCCTTGGGCCAACTCCAGTCCCTTTACCACATCATGGCACTCAGTGCCACGGCCAAGCTCAGCTGAAAAACCTCCAGGGATGGGGAATCCACCCCCTCTCTGGGCAGCCCATTCCAATCCCTCAGCACTCTCTCTGCAAAGAAGTTTTTTCTGCTCTCCAACTTCAATTTCCCCTGGCAGAGCTTGAGCCCCCCGTGCCCCCTTGTCCTATTGCTGAGTGCCTGGGAGAAGAGACCAACCCCCACCTGGCCACAACTTCCCTGATGTGGCACTTCCAGACAGTGCTGAGGTCACCTCTCAGCCTCCTCTTCTCCAGCACAAACACCCCCAGCTCCCTCAGCCTCTCCCCATAGGTCCTCTCAGTGTTCAGGGAATCTTTCTGGCAGGAAAAAGCCTTTCAGTTGAGAATGTTTTTTTCCTCATTTTTATTTCTAGATCAAGTAGGAACCAGCACTGAGCAAAGTATTGTCACAGTGGTGAGTAATGAACCTGAAAAGCAGACACTTGCCTAATTTGCTAAAAATAAGGTTTTACATCTCTCTAAAAGTGCTTCTCTTTCCTCAGGATGGTTAAATCTGGCCCTGAGATGTTCTGTTACAGGCTGGGGAAGGCTCTGTGTGAGCAGAGCCAAAGACTTCCCAAAGTTCAGGCTTTAATCCTGTTTCATGTGTGCTGCTCTCACAGGGAGAATATAAAATGGGAATAGCAGAGTCATAGTCATAAAATAAAGAAAGTAGAAGGACTTAACACTGGGACTATGAAAGCAGTTTCCAAGCAGTCCTTGTTGAAATTAGTTTTTAATCTGGGAAAAATAGAAGGTACATTTACAAGAGTCTATTGAAATGGAGTGAAAATGCTGCAAAATAAAAAGCTCTGTAGTTTATCCTGTGGGTTCCTGTTTGCTTTTATGAGAATTTTGTCATTGACAGAGCAAATGTTGTAAGCACTTCCTTTTTTTTTTTTTTTTCTTTTTTCCCTCTACTTGGGAAAATAGCAACATAAAGAAATAATTCTTTATTTTTCCTCTGCCTGCTCATTGTGATATCACTCTCGGAGCCATTTCTCTTCAGTCTGGGTGATAAACGGGACTTTGCAGGGAGCAGCCATAAAGCTCTCCCAGTTTGTTTGGTGCACGTTGCTTCGATGGATTTTAAAAGAACATTGTATGGTAATAAAGGGCCATGAAAAATTACAAATACTGATCAGTTGTGCTAACAAGTATTTGTAAAATAAATCACACAAGTCAGGGATGTTCAGTCCTTTCAGTGCAGTCTCTTTGCCAGCCTGTTGTGCAGGGATTTTTGTTTCATTTTTCTTTCAGTTGTTTTGGGTTTTTTTTATCCAGCTTTGGGTTTTTTTAGACTTTCTCATACAATTTGAAAATGTATCCATCCATCCATCATCCATCCATTCCTTTCTGCCTCCCTCCTTCCAAAGGCATTAAAAATGGGATTTCTGTATCCTCACTGAATCCCAGGGGATTCCTTTCCACCTTCCCTATCTGTATCCCCCCTGAATCCCAAGGAATTCCTCTCCATTTTCTATGTCTGTATCCCCACTGAATTCCAAGGAATTCCTTTCCATTTTCCATATCTGTATCCCACCTGAATCCCAAGGAATTCCTTCCCATCTTCCCTATCTGTATACCCCCTGATTTCCAAGGGATTCCTTTCCATCTTCCCTATCTGTATCCCCCTGAATTCCAAGGAATTCCTTTCCATTTTCCATATCTGTATTCCCCCTGAATTCCAAGGAATTTCTTTCCATCTTCCCTATCTGTATCGTCCCTGAATTCCAGGGGATTCCTTTCCATTTCCCATATTTGTATCCCCTCTGAATTCCAAGGAATTCCTTTCCATTTTCCATATCTGTATCACCCCTGAATCCCAAGGAATTCCTCTCCATTTTCTATGTCTGTATCCCCACTGAATTCCAAGGAATTCCTTTCCATTTTCCATATCTGTATCCCACCTGAATCCCAAGGAATTCCTTCCCATCTTCCCTATCTGTATACCCCCTGATTTCCAAGGGATTCCTTTCCATCTTCCCTATCTGTATCCCCCCGAATTCCAAGGAATTCCTTTCCATTTTCCATATCTGTATCCTCCCTGAATTCCAAGGAATTCCTTTCCATCTTCCATATCTCTATTCCCCCTGAATCCCAAGGGATTCCTTTCCATTTTCCATATCTGTATCCCCTCTGAATTCCAGGATATTCCTTCCCACTGATCCTGCTGTGAGCTCCATGGGTGTTATCCAGGAGAAGGACATGGATCCTGACCTGTCAGGAGCACATTCATTCCCAAAAACTTGGCTGTGAAGTCCAGTTATTTGGAGCCCCCAAACAAGACCTGTTATATCGTTATGTTCTTTCTAATGAAATTAATCTCCATTTTCCAATTAGGCTTTATTTTTATCAGTTCTCACACATATCTACGACTGTTAATATAAATTTTAGTTAATAGTGTCTATTAACAAGTGACTTTATAAGAATTTATCTTCTATTTGAATATCTGTGGTCATAGTAACAGGAGTAATTTGGGACTAAATGAGTTGTCAGCCTTGAGCAGTTGATGGATTACATTCTTTGCCTTATTTATGCAGCATCCCCACTCAGATGGTGCTTCCTGAGGAGGTCACAGTTGGAATCCCACCCAACCCACCAGTGATTTATGAGCACCACGAACAACATGGAGGAGAGTGCAGGAGTTTCTATGGGCAGTGCCCACGTTTGGTGCCTCCATCTGTGTCTGAATGTCTGGACATTCCCTTCCTGAAGGGCAGGGTTTGGGTTTTAATCATTGAATCCCAGAATTGTTTAGGTTGCAAAAGCCCTCCAAGGTCACTGAGTCCAAAAAACCCCCAGCACTGCCGAGAATCACAGAACCATAGAATGGATTGGGTTGGAAAAGCCCTCCGAGATCATCAAGTCCAACCCTTNGTCACATCCACAGGGCTTTTAAATCCCTCCAGGGAGGGGCACTCCACCCCTGCCCTGAGCAGCTGTGCCAGGGCTGGACAGCCCTTTTGGGCAAGAAATCATCCCAACATCCAACCTGGCACAACTTGAGGCCGTGCCCTCTCCTCCTGTCGCTGTCCTGGAGCAGAGCCCGACTCCCAACAGCTCCCCCCGTCCTGGCAGGGATTGCAGAGCCAGAAGGTCCCCCCTGAGCCTCCTTTTCTCCAGGCTGAGCCCCCCCAGCTCCCCCAGCTCCCCCAGAGCTCTCTCCCCTCCCCTTCCAGCAGCCCCTGCTCCCCTCCATGGTGGTTTCCCCTCAGGGCAGTGTTGATGTGACAGCACTCCTAGCACAGAAATGTTGCTTTTCTGCACCTCAAAACTCTCCTTCTCTGCTGCCAAGTGGTCTGGAGGCAGATCTGGGCATTACATGAAGAAGATATCTCAGTGCAGGTTTGGTGTCTCTCAAAAGTTCCTTTCTCATCAGCATTTGTGTTTCTAGACCATCCTATTGGCCTTTATTTTCAGGGAAGCTGCTTCCCTGAGGACAGGCTGGACAGTCACCACTCTTGTTCCTCACTGGGCAAGTCTGGAAAAGAAGTCCAAAACCAGAGAACAAAGGCCAGAACAGAAGGTTCTTTAGTCCCAGCTGACATTTGCTGGGCTCTGCCACTCCCCAAATTTCCATTATCACCATTTTTAATCACCAAAATGAAACCTGCAGGAGGTGCTTTGCTCTGTTTCCCACCCTTAGGGCCAGACCTGGACCCAAAGAGCATCTCTCCAGCACTGACCTCACTCTTACAAGTTCTAAGCACTTTCTGATGTTCTGGGCTCTTTCTTCGCCATTTTCTCTTTTCTTTATCTCTGCTTTCTCCTTGATTCTTTCCTTATTCATTCTATTTCTTTTCCCATGGTAGTGGTTAATGTAACCTCTATCCTTTCACATTTTCCAGGGACATTCTTTCCTTTTCTCCTTTTCTCCATTTATACTTTTCTCTTTGCTTTTTTTGGCAATTTCCATTTTTCACTCTTTGTAGGAAGATTACATTAAGTGACAAGAATAATGTCAAAGAAATGAGATTATGGTAATTAACAGATCTTGTCGCATTTCCATGATTCACAGGAAAAAATATTCACACTGGCTGATTTTTCAATTAAATCATTTGCTGTGTTATCTGTTCAGCATATCTTTATGAATATGCATAACTGTAATGCAGTTAAATTGTTTCAGGGTCCTTATTAACCTCAAAAAGCCACAAGGTGCCTACTAGCAAAATATGGGATTTTTTTTGGCTTTTGATGGTGTCAAAATCACAATTCTTTGTTTTACCCTTAATATCTTTTTCAAGGAAGTACAGGGGATTAGAGGTTTGAAAAAACATCTTGATTCTTTCCAAGGATAACAGGCTTATTCTTCTCCTCGTTCAGCTTATTTCATCTTAAAAGTATTCTTGTTTTTTTCTTTAATATTTCTTATAATGTCTCTTTATCCCATGAGAGCTCAAACAACCAGCAAGTACATCCAAAAATGCCTCGTAAAGAATCTGAAGAAAATGAGCTGCAACTTCAAAGCTATCAGAAGGATTAATTTGGAGGGGAAGATTCCTCCTGCCCACATACAAAGGGAACCTTTGGGGAATAAAAGCTGAGTTTCTCCAACGTCTCTTTCCTGTGACTGGGAAAGGATTGCAAGGCCTGGCACGAGGTTGTTGGCAGGAACCAGGGGCTGGGATTTCAGACCTGGGGGAGCTGGTGCAGGTTGAAAATAAAAAACCTTTATTAGCAGCTGACAAACTCTGCTGTCATGGGCACCTTCCTGGGGGTTTCCTGGGCTCAAATGGCTTCAGGTGGTTCTTCAGGAAAGATCTTGAGGGGCTGGAGCAGGGCCAGAGAAGAGCAACGAGTAAGTACAGGGGATGTTTAGGTTGGATATCAGGAAGGAGTTCTTTGCAGAGAGAGTGCTCCAACTCCACTTTGATCACCAGCCCATGGCACTCAGTGCCACATCCAGTCTCATCTGAACCACTTCCAGGGATGGGGAATCCACCCCCTCTCTGGGCAGCCCATTCCAATGCCTGAGCTCTCTCTCTGCAAAGAATTTCTTCCTGATATCCAACCTAAATCTCCCCTGGCAGAGCTCAAGCCGTGCCCCCTTGTCCTGCTGCTGGCTGTCTTCGAGAACAGACCAACCCCCACCTGGCCACAACTTCCCTGATGTGGCACTTCCAGACAGTGCTGAGGTCACCTCTCAGCCTCCTCTTCTCCAGCACAAACACCCCCAGCTCCCTCAGCCTCTCCCCACAGCACTTGTGCTCCACTCCCTTCTCCAGCCTCCTTGCTCTTCTCTGGCCCCGCTCCAGCCCCTCAATCTCTTGCCTCAACTCAGGGGCCCACAACTCAACACAACACTCAAGGTGTGGCCTCCCCAAGGCAGAGGCCAGGGGAAGGCTCACTGCCCTGGGCCTGCTGGCCATGCTACAAACTGAGCTCCCTCCTGCCATCGGGTTCTACTGGGAGTCTGTGGGTGCTGCCCCTCTGTGTCTCAGGCTCAGTTCGCTCAGGTGGCTGCTTTGACTTTGTGTCAGTGAATTGCTCGGGCTCTGATTCCTTTGGACATCTCTGCCTTTTGCTGACTCTCCTCATTGTATGAGAAATAAATGTCCCTGATCAATAACCATTATTCTGTTAGATTCATTATTCCTTAATTGCTGACAGGGGGCTTGCCCTGCTCCGTGCTCAGGATGGAGCTGGAATCCCAATAATGCTCCTGGAGGTGAATTTTCCCCTCCCCTCCATCAGCCCTCAGGATGGATGTTGTGGTGGGAACCAACCCACAAGAACCGTAGTTTTGAAAGTCACATCGCTGTAAATTAAAAATACAAGTGAAATCGACTTTTTGCCACAAGTTTTTGATTTTCTGGGAGTGCTCTTCCCTAAACTATGCTTGAATTGACACCCTCAAGGGTTTAAACAAAGAAGATAATTAAACAGATCCTTCAAAGCAGAGACCTACTGGTGTGCTGGAAAATGGTGGTTAAGCCCATTCTTTTATTTGAGAACTGTAACTTTGCAGTGGTTCTTTTCTCTTTCCTCACCCATCTTTTAGGTTTATGAAATTATTGCAGGCTAATAACAGCTGGTTCAGTTCTGAACTCAAAATGAGAATGACATTCTTTGGGTGCCATCTCAGGACTCGGATTAAGAACTGTGCCAGCACAATCCCAGATGTTCTTCTGATCCAGGAAAAAATCCCTGTGGAATGTGAGCATCACATCTTGTTCTGAGGCCACCCCAGCTGTGCCACTGTGGGGGTCCTCCCTAGAGGTCCCCAGGGTTGGACTCACACACTACACACTCTCTTCTTGCCCCCTTTTCCTCAGGTTTTCAATATTGAAGGTTTTAAAAGTTCCATCCCTTCTGCCTGTAGGGATCCCACATTCCCTGGTTTCTGGGAGGAAAGTGGGAATGGGAAACTGGTGTGATTAAAAAAAAAGTGCCGGGTCCTGCCCTTTGGCCACCCCAAGCCCTGCAGCGCTCCAGGCTGGGCACAGAGTGGCTGGAGAGCAGCCAGGCAGAAAGGGACCTGGGGGGACTGAGGGACAGGAAGCTCAAGAGGAGCCAAGAGTGTGCCCAGGTGGCCAAGAAGGCCAATGGCATCCTGGCCTGGATCCAAAGTAGCGTGGCCAGCAGGCCCAGGGCAGTGAGCCTTCCCCTGGCCTCTGCCTTGGGGAGGCCACACCTTGAGTGTTGTGTTGAGTTGTGGGCCCCTGAGTTGAGGCAAGAGATTGAGGGGCTGGAGTGGGGCCAGAGAAGAGCAAGGAGGCTGGAGAAGGGAGTGGAGCACAAGTGCTGTGGGGAGAGGCTGAGGGAGCTGGGGGTGTTTGTGCTGGAGAAGAGGAGGCTGAGAGGTGACCTCAGCACTGTCTGGAAGTGCCACATCAGGGAAGTTGTGGCCAGCTGGGGGTTGGTCTCTTCTCCCAGGCACTCAGCAATAGGACAAGGGGGCACGGGGGGCTCAAGCTCTGCCAGGGCAAATTGAAGTTGGAGAGCAGAAAAAACTTCTTTGCAGAGAGAGTGCTCAGGCATTGGAATGGGCTGCCCAGAGAGGGGGTGGATTCCCCATCCCTGGAGGTTTGTCAGCTGAGCTTGGCCGTGGCACTGAGTGCCATGATCTGGTAAAGGGCCTGGAGTTGGCCCAAGGGTTGGACTTGATGATCTCGGAGGGCTTTTCCAACCCAATCCATCCTATGATTCTGTGATTCTCTGATCCTGTAGAGACTAAAATGGAAATAAAGTCAGTTTTAGCAATCAGCTGTAGGAAATTAACTCTCTAAAATCCTGGCTGCCTTCTTGCAAAGGAGAATCACTCCTCTTTGGAAACAGCCTCTTTAAATTACTTGTAAATATTTATTGGGAATCACTGGATAATATTACAATGCTCTTTTGTGACATTCTGAATTATGGGAAAATAAATCCCTCCATTATCAGGGGAGTTATTGGGCTTTGCATTCTCAGAGCAGCACATTTCCCTCCTTCCCTCCCACACACTGCAGGTATGACACAGAATGGCATCATACTTTGCAAGCTTTGATACTGTTTATTCAGAATATTGTACAAACAAGCCCAGAGAAAGTCACAGAGGTGTTTGTAACTCTCAGGATGTGATCATTCTTTTTAACATCTGGGCAAATAAGGAAGGATTTACAGTCTTTGATTGTTGTTGCTCTAACTATGTAATTAATTTCAAACTTGTTCTCCAAGCTTCTTTGAGAGGTTGGGAGGAAAGATGCATTTTATTGACTCTGTTTAATAGAGCTCAGTAGAGCTGAGGAACCAAAGGGGAATCCTGGTTTCCCTGGTGTCAGTGGGAATCTCCCCCAGTGATTTCCCACAGATCCACGAAGGAGCTGCTTAAAAAAGCTTTCATTGTCATTACAGACATAACTTCATGGGATCCCAGAATGGTTTGGGTGGGAAAGGACCTTAATGATCATCTCATTCCATCCCCTGTCATGGGACACCTCCCACCAGCCCAGGGTGCTCCAAGCCCTGTCCAACCTGGCCTGGGACACTCCCAGGGCTGGGGCAGCCGCAGCTTCTCTGGGCAACCTGTGCCAGGGCCTGCCCACCCTCCCAGCCAGCAATTCCTTCCCAATATCCCATCTATTCTGCCCTCTGGCACTGGGAAGCCAGTGGGAATCTTCCTAATGACTTCTTTGGTGTCAGCTGATCCCCACTCCATGCTGGAAACCAGTGCCACAAAGTATTGCTGCTCACCTTTTGTCAGCCTCCACGCCAGGCTGGGGAAGAAAAACACAAGCAAAAGCTGCAGGGACTTGAGTTGGGTTGAATTCCACCATGCCCACATGATAGGACTGTGGATCAAAGATTTTAGGGATTTTTGGAAGGGTGCTGACCACCTCTGGCATGCAATGGAGGTTTCTCTGTGTGATTTGTTACCTTTATATCTATTTTTATTAGATTTTTCCCGCATGACCATGGGGGAACGTCCTATAGGTCCAGAAAACCACTATGTGTGAGCTAAAAAAGAATTGAACTGGAAATTAAAACATTAACACAGAGTTCCACCAAAAGAGTGAGAGGAAATGGGCAAGAAAGGGAAAGATGCAAGTCTGGGAGAGTTTCAAGTAGGTACCTTTGAAGATTTCTGCGTTCCTCTCATCCTTCCTGGTACAACCCGTTGGGAATGTGAGCATGGAAGTTCAGAGCTCCATGTTCACCCAAGATGAAAGGCAGAGTCACTCAGCAGTGAGAGCTCATTCCTGAAAGCTCATCCAACCCCATGGAAGTGCAATTAATGAAGGGACACGATGTTACTCGTTAAGGGGCCACGTGGCCCTCAGAGCTGCACAGGGAAAAGGAAGGATGAGTTCTGGAAATAGCCACAGATCACTGAACTTTGCATCCCTGCTGGTGTTCCTGAAAATGAGCTGCTGCTATAAATGACACGGGCACATGCCTGAGTTCGTCAGTAAAGGCTCGTTAAATTAGCCTTCTAATTGGTCAGGAGAAGTTCTGAGAAAAGATAGGAAAGGATTTGAGCAGCTCAAGGCTGTGAGCACATTCTGGACCTTGAAAAGTCTCCACAAATGAAGAGATATTCAGAGTATTTCTCCAGACCTGACTCACCCTGCTGCACATCAGCTCATGGAGAGGCAAAACGAACTTTTAACTCGTGCACTGGGTACAAGAATTAAGATGTTTTCCTTTCTTTTTTGTAAACATTGCAAAATGCAAAATAATGCCAAAGGGTTTAGGATTACTTTTGTTTGCTGACATACTGTACATTCAGAGGAGCAGGGAATAATGAGTATTTATTCTGCAGCAATAGCTGTGTGAATACTGAGCACCTGGAAACATTTGCCTTGTTTTCATCCCAGCTTCTCCCAGCAGTGCAGAGCACAAAAGCAATGAGGTTTGTTCTGTTTGGGTTGGAGTGTGTCTCCTTTGCAACTTCATTCCAAAATATGGGCAATTTCCCTTTCAGCTGTTGTGGTTTCACTCTGTGAGTGTGAACTCTGGAATTGTCCTGGTCTCCCGTGTGCTGTGGAGTGTGAAGGTGATGATTCCTGGAGTGGGCACCGTGTCATCTCCATCCTGGGACCACCTGGAAGCCCCCTGAGCCCCTGCTGGCTGAGCTGCCCCAAAAGGCTCGTGCCATTCCTGCTGAGGCTGCTTGTGCCCAACTGAAATGCCAGAAATGCTAAAATAAACCCTTTGTCTGCTTAACAGATGAAGATAAATAGTCCCAACAAGCACCAGTGGCCACACAAGTTGCTTTTCTCTGCCCTCTGAGATCCTGGCATTGCACTGAGGCTTTAAGGCAATTCATAGAATCATAGAATGGATTGGGTTGGAAAAGACCTCCGAGATCATCAAGTCCAACCCTTGGGCCAACTCCAGCCCCTTTACCACATCATGGCACTCAGTGCCACGGCCAAGCTCAGCTGAAAAACCTCCAGGGATGGGGAATCCACCCCCTCTCTGGGCAGCCCATTCCAATCCCTCAGCACTCTCTCTGCAAAGAAGTTTTTCTGCTCTCCAACTTCAATTTCCCCTGGCAGAGCTTGAGCCCCCCGTGCCCCCTTGTCCTATTGCTGAGTGCCTGGGAGAAGTGCTGATTCAGAAGGGAATCATGGTGAGGATTTCTAGCAGATCAGGCTGGGAAGGTTCACACTTCCTTGCCTGCCTTGAGGTGGAATTGCACAGTGGAGGCAGCAGGATGTGTCTGCACTGCCTGATTTGGGCTCCCTCGCTCTCCTGCCACTCACAGCACTCTCAAACATCATTAATCATGGCCTGATAAAAGTTGGCTCTGCATATGTCTCACTGTGCTCCCAGTTCCTCCTGTAGCTTGTTACACTTAACTCCTCATAGGTCAAATGATAAAAAGAGATGAAAAAGGAGGCATTAAGGGTTCTCCTATCTCCTCATGTCCTGCCATCGCTTATTTCTACCGGGGAGAACAGGAGATAATTATAATCTCAGAGCGGGAAAATAACTGTCTGCCTCCTAACTGCCACCCTGGGGAGCATTTAAGCACTACTTAACCACAGGTTAAGCGTTGCTGGCTTTGCAGGAAAGTTTAAGTACAACTCGCTTTGAATAAGTGCAGGGTCTGCTCTCCTGGATGTGCTTGGAGGGCAATCATCTCCTTGGAGACATTGGCTGGTGGGATTGGCACCTGAGCTGCCTGCAGGAACCTGGTCAGCACCTGAGTGGCTGAAGAGTTCAATTATTTAAAACTGGAGAAGCTGTACCAAATTATGGAGGTAATTTCCTGATGATGGTTTTGCCTTAATTTTCAGTGTCTGCAGCAAAGCAGTGCCCAACATTTCCCTCGGGAGCCATCCTAATGAATCTCATTGCCAGAGAATTTTCCCTTACACTCAACCTAATTTTTCCCTGTCTTAATTTAATCCCATTACTTCTGCTTATGCTCCCCCTTGCTACACTAAATAATTCAGTGTCAGTAATTAGGTACAATTATAGATGCATCAATTAACGTTCATTGGCTCGGCTACAATGCCAAGGGAAGGTCCAGAAGACCTGGATGAATTTAGGGAGTTCCAGGAACTGCTGAACATGGATGAGGAGAGTCACTCATCTGGTCCCTTCCAGGCTTTCCTCCCCTTCCCACTCCTGCTCTATATATAGCTGGAGTTGCTGGGCAGAGCAGTGGAGATCTTCTGATCAGCTTTTCATTACTCTGATGACACTGAGCACATCCATCCCCCGAGCCAGAGAGTCCTGTGGAGGCCAATAATTAACAGGATACATCACCATCAGGAGTGTGGATGTGAAAACACAGACACGAAATCATCATTAGTTGTTAGAAATCAGTTGGTATTAACCCATTTAAAGTGCTGGAAGAAGCAGCAGAGTCACTTCACTTGATGTCATTATTCCAGATTCTGCTTTGGGGATTTTTTCCCACCTGGAGACTGAATTTTTGTGTGTAAGATTTGGCATTTTCTTTCCTTTGACAATGCAATGTTCCTCTTGTTTCCCGTGGCAGTTACTGTGGTATGATATATATTTGAACTGCTGAACACTCAGCTGGAAAAGATTGACTGGAGCACTTTGGATAAATATATTTGCTGCACAGATGTTCTCAGAACCTATTTTGCATGCTTGCCTGACTTGCTTTCCTCTCCACTTTAAACAGGGATTCCACCTCTTTGCTCCATCTGCAACTCTTCTCTTTTGCCTTTAAGGGAAATAATAAATAGTGACCTGCAGTTTCATCAAATCATAGAATGGTTTGGGGTGGAAAAGACTTTAAAGACCATAAAGTTCCAACTCCTGCAATGGACAGGGATCCCTTCCACCAGAGCAGGTCACTCTAAGCCCTGTCCTGTCAGCAATTCCAGACCATTCCCACATCAGGAGTGTCCTGTCCAAGGTGGCAGGTCTGGAAGAAGGGGCAGCACCTGGCAGAGCTTTCGTTGANGACACCATGTCATGTCACCTGCCTGTTCTGCCCAGGTCATTGGGCAGAAGGGAGTGGAGCACAAGTGCTGTGGGGAGAGGCTGAGGGAGCTGGGGGTGTTTGTGCTGGAGAAGAGGAGGCTGAGAGGTGACCTCAGCACTGTCTGGAAGTGCCTGAAGCGAAGTTGTGGCCAGGTGGGGGTTGGTCTCTTCTCCCAGGCACTCAGCAATAGGACAAGGGGGCACGGGGGGCTCAAGCTCTGCCAGGGGAAATTGAAGTTGGAGAGCAGAAAAAACTTCTTTGCAGAGAGAGTGCTCAGGGATTGGAATGGGCTGCCCAGAGAGGGGGTGGATTCCCCATCCCTGCAGGTTTTTCAGCTGAGCTTGGCCGTGGCACTGAGTGCCATGATGTGGTAAAGGGACTGGAGTTGGCCCAAGGGTTGGACTTAATGATCCCGGAGGTCTTTTCCAACCCAATCCATTCTGTGATTCTGTGATTCTATGATGAAGAAGTGCTGCCTTCCCATGGGACACCTCGGGGTGCCTGTTGGCACAGAGCTCTCTGATCCCTGATGGCATGAAATTCCTCACATCCCTGATGATATCGAATTCCTGGAATTGCCTCAGGAAATGCCACGGGAGAAGCACCAAAGAGGATTGTCCCCAAAGCTTCAAATCCAGTCGTTGTTCTCCAACGTTGTGTTGGTGGTTGGAGAGGGACCAGGTGCCAAAGCCTGGCCTTATTCCACCTGGATATTCCCAGAGAATTAGCACTTTGATCCACTCCCCTGAGCTCTTATTTTGCTTCTGGTTCAGCAATAGAACAGATTCTGTAATACTATTATTCCATATAAATTAGCTTATTATCCTTTTGGAAAACCTACAGACCTGTGTTTACCCTTGTTGATATTTCAGCAGAGACCCACATGAACTTATTTCAATAAATTAAAGAAAGAAAGAAATTTGAAAAAAAAAATGCCCAAATAGCTCAAATGAATGAATGGGAAATGACTGTTATTTTTTTTTTTCATTTCAGGGAAATAAAGCTACTCCAGCTGGAAAGAAATGAACCTCAGGATGATTTTACCAGAGGGATTCTTATGTATTTTTTTCTGTATACTATCACCAACATAACAGGCAGCCTTCCTGACCTAGAGGGGGAATGAAAAGGTGCTTGAACTTAACACATTTTAAAATAATTAATCCTCTATTATACATGGCCAAGTTCAAGAAACAGTAAATTGCTGTTTATCTTTTATCAGTGAAAATGTCATTTCAGGCATAGGAATGGACAAATCTGGGTCGGGAAATGGATTTTCTGTGGTTTCTCTGACGTTGGAATAAATGAAAAGTGCATTTTGAACACTGAAATAATCAGTAAGTCAAAGGAATTTAGGGATTGGTCCTTCAGTGCTTCTCAAGACGTGGGTTCAGTCACAGTGTCAAAACAAGCAGATTCTTAATTGTCTTTTGCTCTCTGCTACTGTTTTAATTGTGGCTTTTGGGCACATAAGGAGAGCATTTCTCTGGTATAAATATTATTCTCTGGTATAAATATTATTCTCTGGTATATATATTATTCTCTGGTATATATATTATTTTACCTTTTCCTTTCTGAAAGTCAAACTGGGACTGTGGGTTGTACTTTCCCTGTGTTGTGGCTTTGCCTCACTTTGCCCTTTGAGAGGAACATCCTTGTCCTGCTCAGTCAGAATCAAGTCCCAAATCCATCAAATTTCAGCAAGATTAAATTGTGCTATTGCCTGAAAACCCTCTCCCTGCACCTGACACTTGTAATTCTCTGTCTTTTCTTCCTCCTCTTTCCCACCTTGGTGCCTTTTTCGAGCAGGTGCTGTTCTGGTCTGGATGCAACAGCACAATTGATCCTTTGTCCTCTTAGTTTCTGACATTATTGGGCAAACGTATGTTATTTTTAGTGGTGTGCTAAAAGGTTGATTGGAAGGCACAAAAATTGTAGGACCTTTTCCCCGTGGTTTTTTGTTTGTTTGATTTGTTTGCTTTTTGTTTGTTTGTTTGTCTAGGCTTTTTTTTATTTGTTTTTGGTTTGGCTTGGTTTGGGTTTTTTGTTTGTTTGTTTGGGGGTTTTTGGTTTTATCAGCATTTGTTTTATATGTTCTTATCTGTTCTAACCATTTCAGACCATTTTTACTGCCATGGCAGAAGTGTTCTGAGTGTGTTCTCTGCTCATTTATACAGACAGGAAGCCAAGGTAGGTAGACATCATTTTATTCCAGAGAAACGTGCAGGAGTATTGACCCAAAACTAAATTTGGGGGTATGGAAGGAGCCCCCCCCAGCCAAGCCCAGCTGTGCCCCCACATCTGGGGTTTATGGGGCATGAAGAAAGAACATCTGTTACGGTCTAATCCTTTGTATTGTTCACTTGAATGAGAAAATCAAACTTACCTGGGGTTTTATCCGACCATGAGTGAAGAAAAGGCCCAGGGAAGTGCAGGCTGGAGGGGCAGGAGAAGGAGAGGCTCAGAGTGGCCCCGGTGTTGCCCTGGTTGGACTCTCCAGAGGTGGGATCTGGGTATTTTCCTCATAAATAACTCATGATTTGCCACCACTCCATGGCAGGTTCCCTTCAGGCCCCCACTGCATCTTCAAGGGCTCCATCAGCTGAACACCAGCTCAGTTATTTTGGGAGGCTGTGGAGAGAACTATCCTAAAACCTGAATCAAACCCCCCTTCCTGTTTGCTGGCTCCCTGAGCCAAGCCCAAAGGCCTGGGGAAGCATTTCTGCCATTTTATCCTGACTTTTCCTTGGACAGTACAATCCCATTTTCCCAAATCCCCCCAAAATTTGGACTTCCCACTCACAGGATTGCACATTGAAGAGACTGAAGGATTTCATTCTTTCCCTACTTAAAAAGTATCAAAGTGTTTGTCAACTGCTGATGAGATGTGGAAACTACAGGGTTTTAATTTCTTGGTTACCAGGATATGGTGATTATATTCTGCCTCTCCCATGGGATGAGCTTCTCCTTTGGGATACAGGGTGTGCATCTCCTGTGGAGATGCACAGGTTTGGTTGATGTAAAAGTGAGTCTGAACAATCCTGGACAGAAAATGGGACCCAGTTCCACACAACAGCATGGAAAGACATGTTGCTCTGCATGGACATCCATAGGTTGGATATTAGGAATAATTTCTTCTCAAAGGGAGTTGGCAAGCTGGAAATTCCCAGGGAAGTTGTGGAATCCCCATTCCTGGAGGGATTTGAAAGCCATGTGGATGTGGTCACTGGGGACATGGTGGGACTCGATGATCTTGGTGGGCTTTTCCAACCTTAATGATTCCATGAGTCTTTGATCCCATGAGTGCAAGTGGATTTTTCCCTAACTGGCAAAAACAGAACCTCAATGGAACTTTAATCTGAATAGTTTCAAAGACCTTTCTTATCCTTGGCTAAAATGAAGGAAAATAAGAGGGAAGCAGAAGTTTCTCCCTCTTTTGGAGCTGCATCACCTCAGAGGACAGTAGGTTTGGTAATTTTAAGACAGATTTCCTGTGAGTCCCTAAGGGCAAACTTTAGCCAAGCAACAGCAGAATGATAGATGTGCTATTTAGGACACACAGCTCTGCATCTGGGGGTATTTCAGCAAAATAAGATTAAATGAGGAGAAATTCTTTGTAATTTCCCTCGGGCTTTGGTTGGATCTCCAGAGACAAGGAGGTTCCCTAGAGGTGAGCTCTAGGGAATGGCTGGGAGAAAATCTGCCTCCCAACTGAGAGACTGGAAAAAAAATCAGCCTCCCAACTGAGAATGTGAGACAGCACATCCATACCCAAATCTTCCTTGGTGGGAAACTGGAAGCTTCTGGCATCTGAACTTTCTGAGAGGAACCAAACACAGGAATCCCAAACTGAAAAGGTCATTGCTGGGCTGGCCCCTGTGCAGGAGGGTCCCATCACCACTGGTGGGCTTGGTTGGTTGACAGTCTCCATCCACAACCATAGAACCACAGAATGGTTTGGGTTGGAAGGCCACACCTTGAGTGTTGTGTTGAGTTCTGGGCCCCTGAGTTGAGGCAAGAGATTGAGGGGCTGGAGCGGGGCCAGAGAAGAGCAACGAGGCTGGAGAAGGGAGTGGAGCACAAGTGCTGTGGGGAGAGGCTGAGGGAGCTGGGGGTGTTTGTGCTGGAGAAGAGGAGGCTGAGAGGTGACCTCAGCACTGTCTGGAAGTGCCACATCAGGGAAGTTGTGGCCAGGTGGGGGTTGGTCTCTTCTCCCAGGCACTCAGCAATAGGACAAGGGGGCACGGGGGGCTCAAGCTCTGCCAGGGGAAATTGAAGTTGGAGAGCAGAAAAAACTTCTTTGCAGAGAGAGTGCTCAGGCATTGGAATGGGCTGCCCAGAGAGGGGGTGGATTCCCCATCCCTGGAGGTTTTTCAGCTGAGCTTGGCCGTGGCACTGAGTGCCATGATCTGGTAAAGGGCCTGGAGTTGGCCCAAGGGTTGGACTTGATGATCTCGGAGGTCTTTTCCAACCCAATCCATTCTATGGTTCTATGACCTTAATGATCATCTCATTCCATCCCCTGTCATGGGACACCTCCCACCAGCCCAGGCTGCTCCAAGCCCTGTCCAACCTGGCCTTGGACACTCCCAGGGATGGGGCAGCCACAGCTTCTCTGTGCATCTGTGCCAGGGCCTGCCCACCCTCCCAGCCAGGAATTCCATCCTTACCTGCTGCAGCAAAGCCAGAGTTTCTCCCAACATTCCCTGGCTGCTGATTTTCTCCTGCAGAGGAGAGGGAAGTGCTGAGGAGGAGCCCAAGGAGCAGCACAGGGTGAGGAGAAGAGCAGAGCCCACTGCACACAAGCTGCAATCATTAATATGGATTCCAGGGGCATTTTATATTTCATGAGCTTCTTTTCTCTCTGTCCTCAAGCCCCCAGGAGATGGCAGATGTTTTTGGGTGCCACGTGGAGAGCAGTGTGTCTTTTTTGATTTTTTTTTTTTTTTCATTGTGAAGATTCCTCCTTGCTTGAAAGGATTACGAGAGGAAAATCTCACTTCTGGTTTTTGGGGGTTTTCTTCTGTTTTTAATCAAAAGCCTAACTCAGATCTTCTTCACCAAATGCAATCAGCATTTCTGACAAGTTTGCATCACTCTGCCCCATGGAACCCTTTCCCTGTCGGAGGTTCATTAAAAGTTTGGATCCTTTTTCTCCTTCAGGGGTGCAGCTCATGAGCAATAAAACACAGTGAAACAGCAAAATGTTTGTGCTGTTTGAGATTTCCCATTTATTCCATAGATATTATTGTCTCCTTCTAAACCCAAACTCAGAGCAAAACACCGTGTAGAGTCAAATCTATACAAAATCTTTGCAAAATTAGCTCTAATCCTGCAGTTTGTAACTAGAGAAAGGTATTGCAAACAAAACTTCTGCAAAAGCCACATTGAATTTCTGCTGGCAAAATCCAACATTAGCAATGAACCAACTGTAACAATGGATGAGATCACACATTAAATCTCTATTTTTCTCACTATTGCATTAATCTGTTTGAGCATTGAATCTATTGAACTTATCTACAATTGTGCCTTCAATTCCTTTCTTTTGATTTCTTGCTTTCCTTTATTAAGAAAGAATATTCTCTTTTGCATAGAGATTTAAGGGTGGGAAGATGAAGTACCTTTTTTTCCTGAAAATCTGTGAAATTACAATGTATTAATTCAGACAAAGCAAGTTCAAAAGACTTGGCTGTGCATTCCTGATGGATAAACATGCTGGAAATAAAACCTTTTCTCCAATTTGCTCAGGGAGTTTTTTAAAAATGGTCCATGACATGGGGATGGGGACCAGGATTGGAAATCTTGGCTGGATGGGGACGTGGTGACTGTGTCACTGAGAGCAGGAAAGGCTGGAAACATCCATGAATTCCCTAAAAACATGGGCATTCCCTGGGGGTGAGTCCCTGTTCATGGACAAACACAGCAATGCTCAAGGATAAATACAGCAAAGGAACTCCAGGAGAAATGTCAAAGTTCCACCAACTCTCCTCCCTCCCCTAACTTTTATTTTAGCTTAAAATGTAAGAAATAATTTACTTCTTAGAAAATACGGAGGGAGATTCATGAAGTATTAATTCCCCCTACCTTGGTGCTTAAGGTGGCTGGATTTTCCCCCTCCTACTTCCAGGGAGGGGAACAGACAGATAACACTCTGCTGAATGAAAGATAAATGAAGGATTAAATTGCTGGAGAATCTCTAATGTGCCTGTTCAAGTCCTCAGCCTTCACTTCTCTTCAACTGAGAGCAAGGACTCTGCCTGTTCCTGTGTCTGACTGACAAGGGAGGGTTGAAACATTCATTTCGAAGGACAGAAGCTAAAACAGCTTTTATATATTTCACTCAAAGTACCCACCAGTATTTTATGGTTTAATAATAATAAAAAAGAGGGGAATAAAATGCAGTATAGACCAGTGATGCCAATGAGGCTGCCCAGCACCCCCTGAGTGATGCCCAGCACCCCCTGAGTGATGCCCAGCCCATCCACCAGCAGCAACTGGTGACTTGCCCAAGTTACACACTGGGAATGATGTGGTGAGGTGTGGAACCAGTTTGGATCAGCTGCCCTGGCCATGCTGCTCCCCAGCTTCTTGTGCAGCTCCTCCCTGGCAGAGCCTGGCACACAGACAAGTCCTTGACTTGGGGTTAGCTGAGCACACTCAAAACATTGCTGTGGTCCCAACATCATCCTCTCCATCCCAACCAAAACCAGAACAAAGTGGGATGAGGATTCTACTTCCTAAAGCTCATGGGAAGGGTCCCCCCAAGCCAGACCTCACAGCATTGGCTGCGTAGAGGAAAATAATCCTTCATTTTAATGTCCCTCTGCAATTTCCCTCTGCCTTCTCACCTTCAGCTGATGCTCAGGAAAAAAGAAATGATTGTGGGTGTAGCAAAAAGATGCTTTTAGTACTTTGAAATGAGATCCATTAGGGCTCCCTGAGCTTCTCCTGATGGTTCGGACCTTGTTTCAGCCTGGAGCCCCGGACTGATGTTTTACACTGAGACAGGGAACAAAGAAAGAGCTGGAAGGAGGACAAGATGAGATTGGAGCCTTTCCTCACTCAGTGATGTGGCTTTGCCCATTCCCAAGAAACAAGGAAGAAAAGTCTTGGCAAAACTGTCAGCCATATGAAAGTACATTATCTGGGGCACTAAAGAAAAAAAGATCATAACTTTTGCTCTGTATCCTCTCTATTCCCCTGGTGTTGAATGAGAGAACCTTGAAATACTCTTTTTTTGTTTTATTACTTGGAAAAGTGGAACAAAGTTACAGATGCGAAGTTTGAAATAACCCTATTTTAAAGACACTTCTTCTGATGGGAGTTTTGCCTACAAATGTCCTGATGTGCAATATTGTGCTCTCTTCCTGGGCACAGGGAGTAGAGGTTTGATCCTGGAATGCCCAGGGAAATGCCTGGGAGATGAATAGTATGTAGTAGTATTTATATATTCTATATATAAATGTCTCTATATATGTGCTACTGCATACTATTCATACAAATATTCACATTGCAGATGAAAAGTGTTTGAGCTACAGAACTAAAAATACCTCAGTGCAAACAATCTCTGCAGAACTGAGAAGTGACTGCTGGAAGTGGGAGAAAACTGGGAAAATCCAGCAAGGGGGTAAAACATGAGCACATGCATGAGCTGGCAAATAGGCAACTGTCTGCAATAATCAAAGGAAATTTTGATAGAGCTGAATATTCCTCACTCTCCAAATTATTCCTTTAAATAATCACACTTTTTTTTTTTCATATTTCTCTCCAGGAGTGAATATTCCAGAGATTCAGACAAAACCCACTACATGGAAGAAAAGCCCCCAAAAAATAAATGAGCTGTCATTGGCCATGCAATGATTTTTCATGGAATCCCAGGATGGGTTGGGTCGGGAGGGATGTTAAAACCCCCCCAGCCCCACCCCAGCCATGGGCAGGGACACCTCCCACCAGCCCAGGCTGCTCCAAGCCCTGTCCAACCTGGCCTTGGACACTCCCAGGGATGGGGCAGCCACAGCTTCTCTGGGCACCTGTGCCAGGGCCTGCCCGCCCTCCCAGCCAGCAATTCCTTCCCAATATCCCATCTCTCCCTGCCCTCTGGCAGTGGGAAACAATTCCCTGTGTCCTGGCACTCCAAGCACTTGGAAAGAGTCTCTGTCCATCTTTCCTCACATTGTACTATTTTGAAATAAATATGAAAATAATCAACAAAGTGCTGGAGCACAAAATCTCACTGGGACAGCAGGGATGGGTTTCCCAACTGGCATGAGAATTGAGAATGACATTCCAGAGAAAAGATGAGGAGCAGGGCAATGTGGAAGAGGGGTTTTTGCCACTCTGCAGAGCCCCTTAGGCTGGTCCTGTGGGTGTGGAGGCACAACTGCCATGGAATCCCCACCCAGGGCTCATCCCTGCTCCCTTGGAGAGGATGAGCCCTTCAGATCCAGGGCAGGAGCCCATGATCTCGAGGCTCAGTGAGTGTGCAATTATGTGTGAGATCCAATTAGGGCCTCGTGGAGCCTTCCCTTCCTCGTTTTGAGCAGCATTTATGTAACTTGGGCACGATATAAATAGAGTTCCTCCTGCTTAGCAAACTAGAAGAAAAATCCCCCTCGGAATAGAAAGTTCCCCTGGAATTTCATTCCTGATGCATTTTTCTTATGTAAACAGCTCCCGGGAAGGGGCTGATCTCCAAGAGGGAGGTGCTTCTCTTCCCACGTTGATTCAAAGGAGAGGATGAGAGTTCTTCACAATCCAGCCCATCATTCCCTACCCATGACTGTGGCAGGACCTCCTGGGAAAACACACATTCCAGCATTCCACATCAACCCTGACACTCTCCAATCCCACTCCACTGGCACACACTGTGCTCTGACATGCACTCCATGATCTATTTCCACAGGATATTTCCAATACAGTCATTCCCAATGGGTGTGATCCATGGGAAGCACAGGTGATGCTGGGAATGTCACCCTGAGGAGCAGAGGAACAGCACAGGGTTTTGTTGAAATCTGTCCAGGAGCCCTTCTCAAAGGAGGATTTATAAAAGATATATAAGACAAAAATTAAACCATTAAGTTTTCATATAATGTAGAGTGTTTAGAATTGTAAATTTTTCTCCCCTTTTGCAAAATCTCAAGAATATGCTTAAAATTGTAAATTATTTGACCTACAAAGCTTATCATCATAGATGTTTAAAGGGGGTGAGAGAGGAGGTTCTCCACCCCTACTGTGCTCTCCTGAGACCCCACCTGCAGCTCTGCATCCAGCTCTGGGCTCCTCAGCAGGAGAAGGATGTGGAGCTGCTGGAGAGAGTCCAGAGGGGCCATGGAAAGGCTGGAGGCCACAGAGAGTCTGCAGCTCCTGGTCTATGGGGACAGACTGGGAGAGCTGGGGGGCTCACCTGGAGAAGAGAAGGCTCCAGGGAGACCTGAGAGCCCCTTCCAGGGCCTAAAGGGGCTCNGATGATCTTTAGGGTCCCTTCCAACCCAACCCATCCTGTGACAGACACAGACAGACAAGTGGAGAGCTGCAGGGATAGCCAACCACCTGGATAAATCCCCCTGGAGCCCAAAGCAAAGCTAAGGCCCCACCCTGGGCTGACAGAGGTCATTGGAACCTGTCCCCTGTCCTGTGTGTGTCCCTGGGTTTCAGGGGACATTTCCAGGACCTGCAGGTTCATTGCTGAACTGTTCCTAATAACAGCAATTTGCATATTACCCTCCCCTCCCGTGCCCTTAGAGGAATCCAGTGCTTCCAGTGGCAAACTGGGAGGCTGGGAAGGGCTGTCATTTCCTCCCCACAAAGGGCATTTGCTGAGGAAACAGTGGCTTGGGCAGGACAGAGAATTTGGGTTTGGATGGTGGTTCTTCTGTCCCTGCTGAGTGAAGGGACTGGCCCCTCTCTCACCATGCAGGACAACTGGTAATGACCCACTGAAATGGGTTTTTCCACTGCAAAATCTTCTCCTCAGCTCCTTCTGATCGGCCCTTTTTGTCTTCAACAAGAGTATTTATTCCAGAAAAGGACAACCTTTCTTCAAGGAATGTGTACATAGAGCACAGATTAAGCACATGCTGATCATAACTGTAGGTTGTGCTGGAAAATAAGGGGTTTAAATGTAATTCAGCAGCTTAACATACTGTCTGAGTTCTTTTTCCTTTAAGATGTTTAATGGTTTGTGGGTTTTTCAACAAATAGGGATTCATATTTAAAGAATAAACTAAGAAAAATATGCTTGAATTTCAATTATCTTTTTACTGTAGTAATAATATTTGTTATAAATATGTAAAGAAATCTATTAATGGAATAAATCTTAGTAGGAAAAGGTCCTTCCCCCAGAGGGTGGGGAGCACTGAACAGAATCCCCAGGGAAGTGACAATGGCCACAAACCTGCCAGAGCTCCAGGGGGGGTTTGGATGATCCTCTCAGGGACAGGGTGGGATTGTTGGGGTTGTCTGTGCAGGGCCAGGAGTTGGACTGGATGGTCCTTGTGAGCCCCTTCCAACTGTTCTTCAGGGCCAAAACACACATGGAGGACTTGCTGATCTTGGAGGTCTGTTCCAGCCTTAATGATGCCATGATTTCCCTTTGCACAGGGAAGAATCAAAGCTCCAGGTTGTGTTCCAGTGTTTCCTCTGCCCACACAAACAGGCTGAACTGTGCCTAAAATAAGCACAAGCTCTTGAGCTGAAAAACAACATCAACCAGCTTTTTAGAATCCAGTTAATTATTAAACGACCCATGAAGATTTGGAATGCATGGCTGGCTTTTGTGAGCTCATCTCATGGACTGAGTTTCTCTCTAGTTTATACAGATAACTTCAATTCCTTCTCTTCTCTCAAAAACAGATCCTCATGGATAGATGAGAACATCCCTTGGGCAAGGGATACTTTGATGAGGCACAACAGAGGAATGGGAGCTCCAGGAATGTTAAGAGGAGAATAAGAGGATTGCAGGTAAGTCAATTTTTGGCACTAAATAAAGGTCAAACTCCATTATCATTAGGGCTTATTAAGAAAATGCTGCAGGCAAAGTCAACACAGTGGCCAACACAGCAAGGAAAACCAGGTGTGTGATCGGGGGGACCTTGAAACCAAACCACATTTGTACTAATTAAAAAAACTCCATTGCATGTGTGTGTGAACATTTTCCAACCTTCTAAGCTCAGTTTTAAAGAATCAGTTCAGGCCCAGTTTTAAGGAATCAGATCAGGCTCAGTTCCAAGGACACAGTTCATGTCCAGTTTTAAGGAATCAGATCAGGCTCAGTTCCAAGGACACAGTTCATGTCCAGTTCCAAGGAATCAGTTCAGGCCCAGTCTTAAGGAATCAGATCAGCTGGAAAACAGTCAGAGTTACAGACTGCAATGATTATTATTTTGGGGTTCCCAAATACCATTTCAGCCACACAAAGCCCTGCTGAAACCAGTGAGCACATTGCAAATAAAAAACTCTCTCACTGCCACTGAAGTATTTTAAGTGCTTGCTTAGATGCAAGGAATATTTTCAAAGGAAGTTATGGGAATGGAATATTCTCTTAGAAAAAGATGGGTTGTTTTTTTCTCATACCTACTTCAAAAATCAGTTCCTCAGAAAGCACATTATGCTTAAGGAAACTGGTACAACACAGGAGAGAGATGATTACTCGTGTTTTCCTCTCTTGTACCACACTCTTACTTTACACCAGCAGATCAATAGGTAAGTTGGTTCTCTGTCTTTTTATTATTTCAGTTATTATTCTCTGATTCAAATCTTAAATATTGAATATTTAAGTATATGTGTATATACATGCATATATACATACATGAAAGTATTTCAGTCTGTATATATGTACATATATAAAGTATTTATGAGTATTCAAGTGTAACAGTGATGTTTCAAAGGGATAAAGGCGTGTGAGGAAGCAGTTTAAGTTAATTTTAATGGTAATTTAATTAGTTAATTTTAATAGGAAAAAGTGGAAGTTTTGTGTGATTTCCTGAATAACACATTGCACATATTAAATGAGCTTGGAATGTTATTCTATTCCACTGGTTTAAATCAATTCAGCAACATCAGAGAGTTGGAGAATCTCTCCTATGGAGATGGAGAGACCTGAGAGCCCCTTCCAGTGCCCAAAGGGGCTCCAGGAGAGCTGGAGAGGGACTGGGGACAGGGATGGAGGGGCAGGACACAGGGAATGGTTTAGGTGGGACATTGGGAAGGAATTCCTGGCTGGGAATGCTGGGATTGTCCAGTCTGGAGAAGAGAAGGCTCCAGGAAGACCTGAGAGCCCCTTCCAGTGCCTAAAGGGGCTCCAGGAGAGCTGGAGAGGGACTGGGGACAAGGGATGGAGGGAAAGGACACAGGGAATGGCTTCCCACTGCCAGAGGGCAGGGATAGGTGGGATATTGGGAAGGAATTGCTGGCTGGGAGGGTGGGCAGGCCCTGGCACAGGTTGGGCAGAGAAGCTGTGGCTGCCCCATCCCTGGGTGTGTCCCAGGCCAGGTTGGACAGGGCTTGGAGCAGCCTGGGCTGGTGGGAGGTGTCCCTGCCGTGGCAGGGGTGGCACTGGGTGGGCTTTGACATCCCTTCCAACCCAACCCAGGCTGTGGTTTTGTAGTTTAATTCCCTTAATCTTGCACCCTTGGCCCTGTAGTGTCCTGGCTGGAAAATGCTTCCAAAGCACTGTCAGAATTCTTTGGACAATATCCTATAACAAAACTAGGAATTTGTTCCAGAGGAAAAGAACTCTTAGGTTTGAACCCATAGTTTACCAAATAAGTGATTTTACTTTCATGTTTGAAGCTATCCTCATTCTCTTCAAGCAGCCATTGAAGTGTAGTTATAATGGGCACAAAGCTCCATCAGTTTGCTGAGCCTTTATCTGCTTTTTTTGCCTCCATTTTTCATGTAATACAGGCATTTAAATGCTCTTTAAACACTGATCTTCCTTTTGACTGGCCATTGATCCTAATGTCTAAATCCATACCTGCTTTGGGGAGGTACATCTTGCTGTATATTGATAAATCTATACGTTTATGGCCTGTTCTCCCAAAGAAAACAAAGTTTAATGTCATGCATAAGTTTATGTTAGATTTTATTTCTATATAAATAACAGTGGAGCTCAGGCCATTCCTCTCAACTGATGTGGGTGCTATAACTTCAACTGTTAATAATGTTCACAGCATCATTCTCATGGGTTTTATGCTTCATGAATAATGAAAAAAAATAAGCCAGATACTGATCCTTCATATAATAAAAATGGAGGATTTCCATTGCTTTATATTCTGTTGTAGAGTTTCTTTTCAGCATGGAAATCACCTCCATTGATTTGTTTGGTGCTAAAATACCTTCTGATGAGATCATGGAATCATTGAGGTTGGGAAGGACCTCTGAGATCATCAAGTCCAACCAAGACCTCAGCATGTAGGGACACAAATCTCTTGTACCACTGATGGGGGTACCAAACTCCTGGTTTGTTTTTCTTTCAAATGAGATTTTCTCAACCAAAGCAAGACCAAAAAGTCTCATTTCAAAGGCCACTGAGAGTACATGGCCATGACCACCATGGGCCATGACAAGCACCTTGGTGTGACCCAAAGAAAGAATTTGCCCATGGGTTTTCTTCCTATATTGACATGGAAGGAAATTCTGTCCAAGGCTGCCTAATGTATTTTAAAATGGTTTTTTTTTCCATCCCTGGAAGCATCTTCATTAAATCATATTAAACTCAGCCTCAATGGTATCTTGTGGCAAAGGGACATAAATGCCAGCTATGCATGAGATGAAAAATTAAATCCATTTTATTCATCATTTCGATGAATTTTTATCAATTCGGACTCCAGGCAAGGCATAAAAGGAGATTGGAAAAAACAGTATATCTTAACATGCTGGGGTTGAAATTAACTCACAAGCTACTTATCTAATTATTTCTCTGAGTTGCGAACATCGGTTTGAGTTTAGAGAACACAAATAAAAGAAGTATTTGCTGTTCTGAACGCTGACAAATGGGCTAATCTCCCAAAACATGAGACACAACATGTTTCTGAGAAACAGCTGAAATCAGAGGAGAGCAGGAGTTTGATCCACAGCAAAGCAAAAGTCAACAAACAGACATGCCTGAAGGCAGGGGTGGTTCAAACCAACCTCTTCCCTCCAGGCTCAGGGACTGGAGGAGCTGGAGCAGCACAAGCTTCCAACCCTGCCCCTGGAGGAATTCTCCACTGATGCACAGCAGATATTTTGCTGCTAAACCCATGGACTGAAGCCTGTTTGGTTTATCAGAAGTGCTGCTTGTGCAAACCTTGTCCATGTGAACCCAAATCTTGTCCATGTGAACCCAAACCTTGTCCATGTGAACCCACTCCCATGGGGGATGGCTGAGAAACATTTTTAAATGTATTTTGCAACACAGAGCATGGAAAGCTGCTGGAACAGCCCCAGCATTGCCATTGAAATCATGGAGAGGAAACTCCAGGGCTTGATGCTGTGGCACCCAGAGGGCTGTGGTGCTCCTCAGCCTCTCTGCCCACACCCCTTTAACGCCCTGATCCAGCCCAGGTGTCCCACTCAGGGATTGACTCTGGATGTGAACAAGATGAGGGTGTTTTGGTCAAGTTTGGATTCTCTAATGGAGCACAACTCCCCACATAACAGTTCCTTCATTTCTCCATCTCTGAGCAGGGGCAGTTTGGCCAAGTAACGGACAGGAGGCTCCAGGGAGGACAGTTCAGGTCTGTGTCTCACCACAGCTGGACGTACTGGCTTCAAAACGTGCTGCTCCATGGACATTGTGACCCTGAGAGATGCTATTTCTGGGTAAAACTTGGCAAAACAGCATAAGTTGAAACACAGAGTAATAGAATGGTTTGACTTGGAAGGTTAAAGCTCATCTCAACCCACCCCAAGGGCAGGGACACCTCCCACCAGCCCAGGCTGCTCCAAGCCCTGTCCAACCTGGCCTGTGACACTCCCAGGGATGGGGCAGCCACAGCTATTCTGCATATGGAAAACAGGTTATTACAGAAGGAACTTACCCATCCAGTGCCTGGCACTGCCCTGACAAGAGCCTGGTGTGACCAGCAGCAAGAATTCAGTAATTCCATCTTCAGGAAATGCCCATTATTATTTCCAGGATGACCAACTCCAGCTCATTTTATGGGTTTTCCTTCCAGCCTCTGAATGTGGGCTGCTTTTCATGCTGTTTTTTAAATCTGATTAATAGGGTTAAGCTCTACTTTTATATTATCTTGTCTAACACTTGCTTTTGTCCTATCAATCAAGTCACTTCAGGCAGTCCAGCACAGAGGAGCTTATTCTTCTCAGCATTATTTCCTTCTGGCATTTTTCATCCTTGCTGCTCTTTACAACTTATTTTGCTTTAAAGGTTACATGGAGAGCCTGTTTTAAGAACCAGTGTCTTAAGAATTTCTTAAACATGCTGACAGCTGCACAATATTTGCTCTAAATATTTTGATAAGAACAGCAGAGAGCTGCTTCTCCCTCTCCTGATGTCAGGAACACGCACGTGTCTGCTCAGTCCTGCTGGAAGCCACGTACAGGACCATTGTGTGGAGTTAGGGCAGGTACTAAAGCTTAAAAAAATTAAAATTATACATTGGCAGTGAAAAACAGAAAGGATTTTGTGACATCACAAGTAAAGCCTCATCCATCAGGTTGGGTGGGGCTTGGAGCACCCTGGGCTGGTGGAAGGTGGGATGAGATGAGCTTTAAGGTCCCTTCCAGCCCAAACCATTCCATGATCTTTCCCTGTAAACTGGACATAGAAAGGAATAAGTTGCTGTCATGACAATGATTAAAACATCCTAAACAAAGCCTAAAACATACCAAAAATGACAAGGAAATGGCAAGATAAAATTCCTAATGGACACATATCAGAATTCCTTCTTTTCTTACCCAAATATCTAGAATTTTCTTACCCAAATTCTAGAACATTCAGCACCATAAATAAAAAATAAAAACAATCCTGAAAGTTGGGGTTTCAATTTTTGAATGGCAATGAAATGAAAATTAATTTAATCACCCTATCCTGTTCTGTATAACAAATAAAGTCATTGTGATTAGTGGCTTTACAGATTAGTTTTGATTCCTTTACAGCAACTAAATAATTGTGAGGCCAAATCTCTGGTTTGAAAACCATTTCGTTGCTTTGATCATGTGAAGGGCTGGGCCCAATTCTGGGCTTCAATGAGATGCTCTGATGGGACAACTCAGAGAGCTGAACAAGGTTGGTTTGTGACCAGGAAGATCCAGGGTCTCATTTATCTTCTCCCACTGCATTTCATGAGCCCCCAAATCCAAACCCAAACCCAAATCCAAATCCAAATCCAAATCCAAATCCAAATTCAAATCCAAATCCAAACCCAAATCCAAATCCAAATGCAAATCCGAATTCAAATCCAAATCCAAATCCAAACCCAAACTCAAATCCAAATCCAAATTCAAATCCGAATCCAAATCCAAATCCAAATCCAAACCCAAATCCAAATCCAAATCCAAATCCAAACCCAAACCCAAATCCAAACCCACCACGACATACTATGAATTCAGAGCAAATCAAAGCCACAGAGAACAGCTGGAGCTGAATTTCTGCAGCCTTTGTTTTCCCAGGGACCACCAGCTCTGATCCCACCCCTACTTTGGGGAAGGGAACATCCCACCTGGCTCCTTCCCTGCACAGAGCTGCCTTTGTTCAACCAGGGCAAACACAAAGTCATTTTATCAGCCTGGGATTTGTAAGATGCTCCAAATTGTGTCAGGAAGAGAAAACTTTTTCAGGGATTCTAAACAGGACATATTTTTTTCCCCGAGATTTTTAGTGATTTGCAGAATCTTTCAAGGAAAATCCTTGTGAGAGATGCAGCAGGAAGGTATTTTCAGACAAGAAGTCAAACAGCAAACCTCCTAAATATAGTAATGACTGTTGCTGAATTCCCTTGAAGCCTCATACAAGAGCAGGCAGAGCAAAGCTCTTCTTATCTCTTTGTTTTAGAGTGCTCAGTGGTTTTAGTGTTTAGGCTGATCCTCTCCAGGGGATAAAATCTCCACATTTCTATTCAAAATGCTGAAAGCATTAGAAGTTTTAAAAGATTCCTGTTCTCTAACAGGCAAACACAAGCAGGAAAAATAGGAAGTGACTCTGATTTTGTGATAGTCATTTACACTGGACCTGGTCAGAGGGTATTTGTCTGACAAGAAGCTGTTACTTTTCCTCAGAGGGTGTGTCAGGATTTCAGTCATGGACACAACTCAACAAGCCAAGGAGGGGTTTGTTCATGGCCTCTCATGGCAATTATCATCTCTCCCCTCCCTCTTCTCTTGGGGTTGGTACCCACATACCTTGAGTCCCATCATGCCAGGAGGTGCTGATTCACGTTGTGATTCCTGGAAAAAACAAGGAATTGTTGTTTCCCAGCGGGTCTGGGGAGGTTTGAAGAGACTTTTGGCTGCTGCAGCAATTAAATAACTGTAAATAACATTCAGACCATTCCCAGCCACATACCTGACTGTGCCCATGACATACCCAGGAGTAAAACTCTGCATGCCATCAGTGTTTCAAAAGAAACTAAGTTATCAGTTCATGAATTCAGAGTAATCTATTTTCCTGACATTTAATGTTTTATTGGAACTACACAGCCCAGTAAAGGTAAGCACAGAAATGCTGCATCACCTGCAGTGGAAGATCTTTCATGGCAGTGAATGTTAATCTTGCTATAAAACAGATATAGATAAAATAATAATAGGACACCTGTAGTTATTTTGTTCTTTAAAATAATTCATTTTTAATGCTTAAATGCATATTAAATATTGCAAGTCCTATTGCTTTGCAAGAGAATAACACTATATTAATCCCCAAGCACTGGAGCTTAAATACATTGATTATACACTCAGAGATAACTAAGTATGTTTTTCTTTCATGGGTTTGGAAGTCCACAGATCGTTTTGGTGCAGTTCAGGTAGACGAGGCCTAGAAAGTAAAGCAGTGCCCCTTGGCCACCCTTGGGATGGACACACCACAAGTGCTGAGCAGCACCAGCTGCTGGTGCAGTCAGAGCACAGGTATCCAGGGAGAGCCATGGAATCCCAGAATCCTGGAATGGTTTCAGATGCAAGGGACCTTAAAGACCACCATGGGCATGGACACCTTTCACCAACCCAGGTTGCTCCAAGTCTCATCCAACCTGGCCTTGGGCACTTCCAGGGCTGGGGTGTATCCCATGAAGTGCAGAGGCAACACTGATCCCATCCCTCCCTGAGCCCTACCCGGAGCTTTCTCAGCTTAATCATAGAATGGATTGGGTTGGAAAAGACCTCCGAGATCATCAAGTCCAACCCTTGGGCCAACTCCAGTCCATTTACCAGATCATGGCACTCAGTGCCATGTCCAGTCTCAGTTTAACTTGATGAGACATTCACGAGGATTCCTACAAACAAATCTTTGAAGCTGCCACTGCCCCTCATACAAGGCTGGGCTTTAACAGCCCAATATGTCTCTGCATTTAAGAAACAAACCCAATCCTGTCTGTGATGCCTTTTCCCTGCTCCTGGTGCAGTGTTAGAGCTTGGCTGGTCTGCTCAGACAGCAGGAACATATGGCCATGGCCTGGAGACCCTGCCCAGAATCCACAACACAACTAGAGCAGAACAAAGCCCTGCATTCCCAGCTCCTGGGAAAGCCTTTCCAGCAGCACCGAGGGCCACATGGAGCAGCCAGCCCAGGAATTTACTGCGGGAAAGAGCAGGAGCAGCTCCCAAGGGGCAGCAAAACTCTTTCCTTTCCTTTCAGAGATAAATCAGGATGCCAACTTCAGCGCCAGGGCAGCTCAGGGACAGGCTGTGCCATTCCTCTCAGGCATCAGCACGGTACCACTACAGAAATTACAGTTATGGATTCAAATTTTTGACAGAAAGATTTTCTTTGGCAGGCAAAAGCTACAATCCCAAAGCCCAGAGCACACCAGATGACCCTCCCTCCTCCTCTGTGCCCCAGGAGTGGTTCCAGGGCTGAAATCCCAGGGGTTTAACCCCACCAACTTACTGACTTTATGGAACACAATGGCTGTATTTCCCCATTCATATAACTCGTTGCTGTGAGGTTGTATTTTTATCAGTTTCTTTGGTTTTCCCAGGCCAGTTTCAATCCTAGCATGGAAAATATCCCGAAATAGCCCAACATCTCCCTGGATGGAGACACACACCTTCAGTAAACCTTGCATCTAGCTGTGAGTATCCCCTGAGTCTGCTGTGAGTATCCCTTGAGTCTGCTGTGAGTATCCCCTGAGTCTGCTGTGAGTATCCCCTGAGTCTGCTGTGAGAATCCCCTGAGTTTGCTGTGAGAACCCCTTGAGTCTGCTATGAGTATCCCTGAGTATGCTGTGAGTATTCTCTGAGCATGCTGTGAGTATCTCTTAGTATGCTGTGAGCATCCCCATGGCATGTTGTGAGTACCCCCTGAGTATGCTGTGAGTATCCCCATAGTATGCTGTGAGTATCCCCTGAGCATGCTGTGAGTACCCCCCAAGCATGCTGTGAGCACCCCCACAGTATGCTGTGAGTATCCTCTGAGCATGCTGTGAGTACCCCCTGAGCATGCTGTGAGTACCCCCATAGTACGCTGTGAGTACCCCATAGTACACTGTGAGTACCCCCTGAGTACGCTGTGAGTACCCCCTGAGTATGCTGTGAGTACCCCCTGAGCATGCTGTGAGTATCCCCTGAGCATGCTGTGAGTACCCCATAGTACGCTGTGAGTACCCCCTGAGCATGCTGTGAGTACCCCATAGTACGCTGTGAGTACCCCCTGAGTATGCTGTGAGTACCCCATAGTACGCTGTGAGTATCCCCCCAAGCATGCTGTGAGTACCCCATAGTACACTGTGAGTATCCCCATAGTACACTGTGAGTATCCCCCCAAGCATGCTGTGAGTATCCCCATAGTATGCTGTGTGTAAGCCCCCAGGCCTTTCTGAATACACTCATTGTGGCAGAACTGGTTCTGCAGGTTCATTGTATTCTCACAAACGTTTTCGCTGACTTAACTCCTCTGATGACTCACACAGAGGCAACGGAGCTCCCAGAATAAAACCCTGTTGTAGCAGTTTTCCCACATAAAAGGCAAGTGTTCCAGGGATCCTGCGTCAACAGGGGGGTATTTTTAATGTATAGAATACGTGTTCAGTGTAATCTCTGGTGCATTATCCCGAAGATCAGAGTGTGTACACAGGCAGGGAGGATGATCTCCCACTGAATGAGTCTGGAGGAGGAAGCTGCAAACCTGAACAGGCCACCTAAATCTGGATGAGAAATGAATTTATCTCCTGGGACAGCATTATCTCTCTACGGTTTCTATGGTTGCCAGTTCAGGTCATTCTACTCCTCCTCATGAAGTCTCTCTCTCTGCAAAAAAAAATTAAAAGCTAATTTTTAAAAAAGGTGAAGAGTTACTGACACATTCATACTGTAGCACAAATCTATTTGACAGGGGTGATTGGCATTTTTCAAGCCATGTGACACTATGAAGTGAACACATTTAATTGTGAGCATTGGGGAACGGATGAAGAAATGCTACTCATACCCTAATTCCTGAAAAATAATGGCTGCAAGACTTGCAACAGGAGAATGAGATGGTCCATATGAAGGAGGTGCTGGCTGTCCTTGAAGGAAGGCAGTTCCACCAGTAAGGGCTGGGAGAGCAAACCCTGACTCACTTGACTGCAGTGGAAGGATTGACTTTTTGATGGCTTGGGGGTTTTTTTAAGATTTTTTTTGACAGGCACTTTAAACAATTCCTGTTTTTATCCCACTTGCTTAAGTGAATCTGCCTGGATTTAGCAGTGAATTCTCCTCTGTAGCCCCACTGACCACAAGCCTTGGACAGTCCTTGAAATTCAGCCACAGCAGCACTTCTGGTTGGGAGAGTTTGTGTCCTACAGGAGGCAGCAAATCCAGGTCCACCTAAATAAACAAGTGTCACCATCCAGCTTTAGCAGCACAGGATTAACCAAGGTTTCACCTCTCTTTTTTTTTTTGCTGTGCCCCTTCTTTGGCTGTGCAATCACAGAATCAATCACACAATCATAGAATGCTTTGGGTTGGAAGGGACCTTAAACATCATTTAGTTCCAACCTCCTCCCACTATCCCAGGGTGCTCCAAGTCCTGTCCAACCTGGCCTTGGACACTCCCAGGGATGGGGCAGCCACAGCTTCTCTGCCCAATCTATGCCAGGGCCTGCCCACCCTCCCAGCCAGCAATTCCTTCCCAATATCCCATCTATCCTGCCCTTTCTCAGGAAACTATTGCCCCTTTTCCCATCACAACAGGCACTGCTTGTCCCCAGCTTGTCCCCAGTTTGTCCCTACACCTTTCTTACCACAACAATCTCCTTGGGCTTGTTGCTCTGGACCTGTTGAAACTGTCACTGCCTGCTTTGGCACAGTGCAAGCAGGAAGTCATGGCCTCTTGGATATTGTGACAAAGTGAATTAAGAAAAGAGGGGTTTCTTAATGATAAATATATAAATGCACGTTCCCTTATCAGCCACGTTAAGGAAAAAGCTCTGGCAGAGTTCTGCAAAACTTCAGTGCTCTGTGGGCTCTCTTTGAAGCATTTAAAACTTCTTTAAAACCAGACTGTTGAGCCTGAAAGACACAGCTCCTTGCTTTGCAGTCAGACACCTGATTTTAGAGTATCTTAGTGGGAAATAAGGCTGTGCCTTTGGAAGGGGAGCAGTGGGAGATACCTGATAACTGCAGGACAGCAGAGCAGCCCCACAGACAAGGGGTGGCACAGCGACCACCCAGCGCTCCCAAGGACTTGGTGGAGCACTGTCATGCTGGGGGTGAGGCTTTGCCAAGCCCAAACCTCTCTCTGGAGCTTTAGATCCTGCAGGCTTGAACACCTGATCTCCCAGTTTGAAAGGATAAACCTGTGAGTGGAGCAGCAGCTCCAAAGAGCCTTCAGCACCTGAGCCGACAACAAAGAGGGCTCTGTGCCTCTGCTGAGCTTCCTGACAGCAACAGAGTTCCCTCCAGCATGAAGGATTTGGGAAATTTGGCTGAGCCTTGCAGGAGTGCTGAAGGTGTGCTCAGGAACCAGTGGGGACCATCCCCTTTTAGGACATCTAAAGAATTCACGGAGTGAGAATGAAGGAGTTGGAAAATAACTGAAAAAGGGAAACTGAGAAGCTTCAGCTGCACCTGCCAGACACTGGAGAACAAAGACATAACAACCTGGAAAGACAAGGTAAAGATAAGTGTAAATTGAGGATGGTGGGGAAATGTGTGTCTGTGGGAATGCTTAGGCGGCGACAGAAGCCTCAGAGTCTCTCAGTGATGCCTCAGCAAAGCGAAATGGAACTCTAAAAAGTTCAAAAGACATTTCTCTTTTAGCTAACACTGAGACTGAGGGGATGAATGTGAGCTGGTTAGAATTAGGAGCTATTTGCCACCGTGGAGAAGGAAATGGATGTCCAAGGGCCCGAGTTGGCTTGTCAAGGACCTTGCTCGGAGAGCAGGATCACAGCCCGAGGCTCCACACAGTGCCGCTGAGTTATGAAACAATATTTCTAAAACTTCAGCGTCTCACTTCAGATTTAATTAATTTTCCTCTCCTTCAGAGTTTGGGAAAGAAAAGAAACCGTATCAGAAATATAAATGCCGTTCCTGTGAGCCTTTTGTTTCACTGCTGCATATCTAATAAACCCTCCGATATATTGTATGTCTGAAACAAAGCAAGTCCTCTTGTGTTTGGGAGAGATTATCCTCACCAAAGGGAATCGCTTTGTCAAAACAAGGAGCATAAGAAAGTTTTCAAGATTAAAATGTCAGGTAGATAAACACATTCCTTTGAACCCCATTTGTATTCCCCAGCCCGGGCAGTTATCTTTCCCAAAGTAAACACGCGTGAAAGCTGCTCGGCTCTTCATTGTACACGCACTAAATTATGCAGGGCATTGTCGGAGGCTCCTCCATGGCTCATTTACACCTCTCGGGATAAATGGAATATGCAGATTGCGAGGCATTAACCTCCTGCATGTTGATGCTGTTCTGCTGAGAGATGACAGGCATTGACAGACCTTTCTGTGTCTCTCCTTGGGGAGGGACTCGCTCGGGGATGTAAGAATGACCTTTCTTTAGAATTCAGGCTTGTCATAAATTTTCTTCTCAATGGCAAACAGTGAAAGGTTTCATTGGAATCTTGGTCAGGACACAAGACCTGCCTTTAGTGCCCTGTTTGGGGAGATATCAAAACTAGTGTGGCCAGCAGGCCCAGGGCAGTGAGCCTTCCCCTGGACTCTGCCTTGGGGAGGCCACACCTTGAGTGTTGTGTTGAGTTCTGGGCCCCTGAGTTGAGGCAAGAGATTGAGGGGCTGGAGCGGGGCCAGAGAAGAGCAACGAGGCTGGAGAAGGGAGTGGATGTGGCACTGAGTGTCCTCTTAAACACCTCCAGGGACAGGGAACCCACCATGTCTTGATCCAACCCTACTGTGATCACCTCTCTGTGCCATGGGCTGGTGATCACAGTGGGGTTGGATCAAGAGTTGGATTTGATGATCTCAGAGGGCTTTTCCAACCCAATCCATTCTATGATTCTGTGATTCTGTATCACAGCTGATCCACCACCACAAAGTTCTTTCATTTGGGGGAAAAAATTCCCGCTGAGTGGCCAACTCTTTGAAGATAAATTATTTGGGATACTTATGTCAGTTTAATTCACCCAGAAGGGCTATTTTAAGAAAGGAAAGGACTCCATAAGTATCTCAGTTTGAGGCACTTCCAGTCCCCACAATCAAGTGCCACAATGAGGATCTGGGAGCTTTCCTGACTATCTGTGCAATGGGAGTTCCTGCTAATACATTGTCTAAAAAGCAATATAGGCACATCTTGCTACAGAACATTTGCTGAGGAATGGGATTGAAATGATGTGTATCCTTTTTTGTGTGTGTGCATAAAACCTCCTTTTCATTATTTGGCAGGAAAAAAAAAAAAGAAAAAAAAGGGGTGCAGTACTTTAAAGGTGAGGTTTTGTAGATTTTTATTTTGAAAGAAGTATATCCAAAGGAAATCTGAAGGCTTATTTAAAGTCCTCTTCTTATTTAAAGTCAAGGTTATTTATTTTTACTTCCGTCTTGTTCCTATTTAAAGTCAAGGCTGGGGGATAAAAAATACCTTTGGGGAAGGATAAATAAGACCTTTCGGTGAAGGGAAAAAAAGACCTTTTGGTGAAGGAAAAAAGACCTTTTTCTGAAGGGAAAAAGACCTTTTTGGCAAAGGCGAAAAAGACCTTTTTGTCAAAGGCAAAAAAGACCTTTTGTGAAGGAAAAAGACCTTTTTCTGAAGGGAAAAAAGGCCTTTTTGGCAAAGGAAAAAAAGACCTTTTATGAAGGAAAAAAGACCTTTGGCAAAGGAAAAAAAAGACTTTTTGGTGAAAGAAAAATACCTTTGGTGAAGGAAAAAAAATACCTTTTTCTGAAGGGAAAGAAGACCTCTGGTGAAGGAAAAAAGATACTTTTGGTGAAGGAAAAAAGAAAGACTTTTTGGTGAAGGAAAAAGAGACCTCCTGGTGAAGGAAAAAAAGACTTTTTGGTGAAGGAAAAAAGGAAAAGCCTCATTTTGTGAGATGCTCTGCTCCCTGCTTGGGTTGCTGGTGGGCTCAGAGCACTTGGCAAACCTCAGCCCTCTCTGCTGTCCCCAGGGCAGGGCAGGACCTGCAGGCAGGAGCTGTTGGTGCTGGGAGGTCCATCAGTCTGCACAGCCAGGCTTTAAGGACCTTGCCTGGAGGAGCAGCTGGAGGAGGACACAGCCATGGCATCCTTGGATGGGGTGGTGGGTGAGTGTTGTCAGTTGTAGCTGGATCATCTCCGTGGTTCCATCTGAGGGGCAGAGCAGGGGCTGAGGTGGTGACAGCAAAAGAGCCAAGTGTCCCAGCAAACTGAGCAAACTGAGCAAACTGAGCTCTCTGAGAGACGTGCCCTTGGCTCAGCCCATCCTGTGGGATGTGCCCAGCACGGGGAGAAAGCTGGAGGCAAAGAGTGGGGCTTGGCTGAGTTCCACAAGTGCCACATGAAACAGCTGCAGGGCTGAGACAAGAGCTGTCACTTGCTTGACAGCTCAGTGATTATTTCACTTGACAAGGTAAGGAAGGACTTTGCTGCAAAACATCCCCAAGCTGAGACCTCTTGTCTTCATTCCTGGTTTCATTCTGGCCCAGAGGGATTGGGAAGGGATTGAGGAGCTGGACAGGGAGCAAAAGAGTATAAATGGCTTTTCCACGAGGCTTTGGAATATTGAAAAGCTGATAATTGAACAGAAAGGTGCTGGAACTTGGTGAAACCTCCAGACAAGTTGGATATTGATGCTGCTTTAAAGCCAAGGAGCCTCTTAAAAGCCACAGGACAGGATCAGGGGGTCATTGGCTGAGTCCTCCTGTGGACATGAGAAGAGCTACTCCAGCAAGGAGCTTTCCAACCTCATTGAGTCTCATTCAGATTTCCAGGACTTTGGAGTCCTTTGTGCGGCACTGACACAAACCCCTGACAACACATTTCCCCCCCAAACCCCTCTGTGAATTGTTAGCAACACAAAATTCTCATTTTAATAGAGATTTTCTGCAGTGCTGCCCAACAGAGCAGAGTAAGTTCCTTGTCCTTCCCCCACTGGCAGCAAAGCTGTAGCTGAAGTGCAAGGCAAGAGCCTTTTAACTCCATTAAAATCCCCATCAGGTCAACAAAATAGTTATTGGCTCAAAAATCAGGGGGTGAAGATAATGATGTGTGTACAGATGTATAAAAATTGAAGCTTCATTAATTACTCTCTGGGGCTGGACTGTGTGTGGGATGCATTTACTTGAACAACCTGGAAGCAGCCACACAACTCTCAGGGTTTGGAACAGGTTGGCATCACAAAGCAAAAGAAAATAAAAAGGAAAAGCAAAGGCCAGAGTGCAGTCAGTCACTTTTAGGAGCAGGATTTTAGGAACACATGGTGAGACTTGGCAACACCACAGGAGTGCCAGCAAACCCCAGGACCTGGGGAATTAATTCCCTGGCTCCAAATGCCTTAAATCCCATCATTAATGGGAAAGGATGGACTTGAAAGGAATCAGAGTCAAAAAACAATTAAACCAGGTGGGGACAGAGTGGCTGGAGAGCAGCCAGGCAGAAAGGGACTTGGGGGGACTGAGGGACAGGAAGCTCAAGAGGAGCCAAGAGTGTGCCCAGGTGGCCAAGAAGGCCAATGGCATCCTGGCCTGGATCCAAAGTAGCGTGGCCAGCAGGCCCAGGGCAGTGAGCCTTCCCCTGGACTCTGCCTTGGGGAGGCCACACCTTGAGTGTTGTGTTGAGTTGTGGGCCCCTGAGTTGAGGCAAGAGATTGAGGGGCTGGAGCGGGGCCAGAGAAGAGCAAGGAGGCTGGAGAAGGGAGTGGAGCACAAGTGCTGTGGGGAGAGGCTGAGGGAGCTGGGGGTGTTTGTGCTGGAGAAGAGGAGGCTGAGAGGTGACCTCAGCACTGTCTGGAAGTGCCACATCAGGGAAGTTGTGGCCAGGGGGGGGTTGGTCTCTTCTCCCAGGCACTCAGCAATAGGACAAGGGGGCACGGGGGGCTCAAGCTCTGCCAGGGGAAATGGAAGTTGGAGAGCAGAAAAAACTTCTTTGCAGAGAGAGTGCTCAGGCATTGGAATGGGCTGCCCAGAGAGGGGGTGGATTCCCCATCCCTGGAGGTTTTTAAGGTGAGCTTGGCCGTGGCACTGAGTGCCATGATCTGGTGACGGGACTGGAGTTGGCCCAAGGGTTGGACTTGATGATCTCAGAGGGCTTTTGAACCCAATCCATTCTATGATTCTATTTTGTGTTCTCTTTTGTGCCAAATTCTGGATTAATGGGCAACAACAACCTGTGGGTCCCCTGACCTGGTAGGACACTTGGTAACTGCACATTTCCAGGAGATCTCCAGCTCAGGGGCTGTTTGGGGCTTGTCTTTGAAGGGAAGAATTACTCACACTCAAAATTACTTGCTGGCTGCTGGCATGGAAAAATATTCTTTGTGTTTCTGTGCCCTGGACAGGAAGGTTTTCAGATGTTTATTTTAGGTACCCATATTTTCTCGTTACATGATATAGGAACATCTGACAATCTGTTTATGGATGCATTTACACACTGCTCCTGTGAAAGGAATAAATGTCATTAATCTATTTTACAGGCAGGGAAGTGAAGCAGAGAGAAACCAAAGCTCAGATCTGGGGAGATCTTAAACTGCCCAGTGACACCTCAAGGTTTAAAAGGAAAAGTATCAACCCCCCAAATAAACCAACCTCAGTCAATACCTTATTAAAATCTTTCAGCATCCCACTTGGTGGCTTCACCAACAGGCTGGATTGGGCAAGGAAGGAGATGAATCTTCCCTAAGTAATCCAAAATAACCCAAAAGAGGTAAACCAGAAAGAGAGAACAAAATAATCCAAACTCTATCACCTTTAACATCACAACTGCTGCCCCCATCTGTCAGCAGCACCTACAGCTCCAGAGCAGGCAGGTGATGCTAATTAGTTTTACACTCTTAATTAACATTCCCCTCATTTCAGTGCTGAGCCAATGAGGTCTTTAGACACTCAGAACTCCCCCAAATCAGGGTCTATCCCTTATTTTTGGAAAGGTACTCACAGACTTCTTGCTTATATCATTCTGTGCTGACCTACTTCGAAAGACATCTCTGAAACTGCTTATTTTTATGGCAGTAATTGAGTAACCAGACACAAAAATAATGCTGTGGTGCCCTTTTTCTACAGTTGTGCAAGCACTGTAAAAATGTGCCTGGTGATAGGAACATATAAATTAATCCTTTGCTCCAGAGGGAGAAATTTGTCAATGGAAGCTGAAGAATAGAGTAACTTTTTACAGTCTACTGTGCAAAAAGAACTCCTGAATATTTTGTGTTGTAAACAAGAATCAGAGAGTCAATCACAGAATGGTTTGGACTGGAAGGGACCTCAAAGTCCATCCAACCCCCTGCCATGGGCTGGGATCCAAGTTTTCCTGTCATTTAGGAAAAGGCAAGGATTGTGTCTTTGCTGATTCTTCTGGTGTAACATGTCCTTTCATGCCAAACTTGCTCAAGACTGAGTAGTTTGGGCTCTTCCTTCTGACTGTCCCTGAGTTTGGGAGCAGCTGAGGAGGAGCAGAGGATGTGCTGCACCTTCTCCCTCAGCACATCAGGCCTTTCTCATATTCTGAAACACCTTATTGCCTCAAAAATGGTCCTTCCCCTTACATATCGCAGCCAGAGGAAGTTAGAGGGATTTCTTTATTTGCTTTTAGCTGCCTTATTCCCAGGTTTAAAGCTGCATATTAAAAAAATCTCCATAAAATACAGAAATGGGAAGCTGTGCCATCACTGTGGCTGAGCTAATTTAGGGGGGAAAATCCAAGCCAAATTCCAGGTAGGATGTACAAATTGCAGCTTAATTCATGCAGATAAAAGTGCTGTGTAATGTACCTGTTTTCCCACCCACTCCCAGACTGAATGCTAAAGGAGGACTTGTTAATTATGGAGCTTTCCAGGCAGTGGAATGTTCTGGGATTTCTCCTGTGGATGGTGCCTCCAGCTCTGGGGGCCCAGAACAGGAAGGACATGAGATCAGCTCAGTTGGTTAAAACTTGGTTGTAATAATGCCAAGGTCATGGGGTCAATCCCCTGTGTGGGCCATTGACTGAAGAGTTGGACTCGATGGTCCTTGTGGGTCCCTCCCAACTCAGAATAGTCTGGGATTCTGTGACATGGATCTGCTGGTGGGAGCCCAAAGGAGGGGCCATGAAGGTGATCAGTGGGATGGAGCAGCTCTGCTGGGAGGAAAGGCTGGGAGAGCTGGGATTGTCCAGCCTGGAGAAGAGAAGGTTTGGGGTGACCTCCTTGTGGCCTTCCAGGACCTGAAGGGGCTACAAGAAAGATGGAGAGAGACTTTGGACAAGGGCATGGAAGGACAAGACACAAGGAATGGTTTCAACTGCCAGAGGGCAAGGATAGGTGGGATATTGGGAAGGGATTCCTGTCTGGGAGGGTGGGCAGGCCCTGGCACAGGTGCCCAGAGAAGCTGTGGCTGCCCCATCCCTGGGAGTGTCCCAGGCCAGTTTGGACAGGGCTTGGAGCAGCCTGGGCTGGTGGGAGGTGTCCCTGCCCATGGCAGGGGGTGGGATGAGATGATCTTTAAGGTCCTTTCCAGCCCAAACATCCTGGGATTCCACGATAACTGATCTGCACAGAGAAGTGAAGAGGCTCCTTTGAGTTGACTCCTGACATCCAGACTCAAATTAGCACCAACAGCCGAACCCCCAAATCCATGAGCAAACCCTGAATTTGCTGCTCTTTCTGCCGAGCCATGAGCTGTTTGAACAGCAGCTCGTGATGGATGTAACAACCTGGAACTGAGTCTCCAGTTCCCAAGCAACCACTCATTTGGAGGGTGGGCTGTGGCATCTCCTCTGACCTTCCTGAACCAATGGCAGCTGTGGAAAGATAAGGGGAGTGGAGTTTTATTCTGTTCCTTCAGTCAGCATTTTGCACAATGACCCAAATCAATAGAGTGCAGAATCTTGGTGGGGGTTTGGGTGAGTGAGCTGTAAAAATAACCCCCACTGCAGTGCTCAGAAAAGGTCAAGTGGAGAAATGGAAAGGCAAAACCTCAGCAATTCTTCAGGAAAAATTCCTTCCTTTTTAACTCTTCCCTTCAGGGATGGCAGTGCTGGCTCTGGGTGCAGTTCCACAGCCAGTGCTTGGCAGGGGCATCTCATATGATGCCAACCCCAGAGTCTGATCCTGTGGGAACATTTTTCCAGGCATTACCTCTGCTCCTGATAAAGGGCGATCCACTGCCTTGTATCTCATGTGATTAATTAGTACTATCTTGTCCTGTTAATTATGTGAAAAATCACACCTCCTTGGCATAACACAATGTACATAAAACCCTCTAATGACAAACAGGGAGAGAGCTCATGTTTTACAACCTTTTTTATCCTCCCTTTTATAACACTCCATATCGAACGACACCAGATCTGGGCAGAGGGAAATCTGAGCTGCCTCCAGCAAAAATCCTGAGATGGGCAAACCTTTTCCTCCCTGTCCTGCAGATTTGTTGTCAGAGAAACACTGCAAAGTATTGAACTGAGCACCTGGGGAAAGTGCAAGGCTGGCTGAAAACGGGGGCTGCAGGGAAAAGCCTGGACTCGGGATTTTTGCCTGCTGAGCTGAAAGGTCATTGTGACCAGCTCAGCTTTAAATGTGTTTAAAAGCCCTGAAACAAAACTGATAAAGCAGTGACTGTGCAAAGGGAGTTGTGGGGAAATCGAGGGGTGTTCTGGAGTTGTAACTTTTTTAGCAACTGATTAAAGCTCTGTTTGAACACAGAAATGTAACAAAAAGGCCTCTGGAAGGCAGAAATTCATGTGCAGGATCTACATCCCCTTACAAGGACAGGCTGAGAGACTGAGATTGTTCACCTGGAGAAGAGAAGACTCCAGGGAGACCTGAGAGCCTCTTCCAGTGCCCAAAGGGGCTCCAGGAGAGCTGGAGAGGGACTGGGGACAAGGGATAGAGGGACAGGAGACAGGGAATGGCTTCCCATTGCCAGAGGGCAGGGAGAGGTGGGATATTGGGAAGGAATTCCTGGCTGGGAGGGTGGGCAGGGGCTGGGATGGATTTCCCAGAGAAGCTGTGGCTGCCCCATCCCTGGGAGTGTCCCAGGCCAGGCTGGACAGGGCTTGGAGCACCCTGGGCTGGTGGGAGGTGTCCCTGCCATGGCAGGGGGTGGGATGAGATGGTCTTTGAGGTCCCTTCCAAACCGACCCATTCTGTGATTCTGTGATAAAGCCACCTGAAAACAGCCATCCTTTGCATTTTAAACCAGTCACAAACCTGAGGCTGCTGTAGCTGATTTGATTCAGCCCAAGCTGGTTTTATCTCTGCCCACACCTGAAGGGCTTTGCAAGAGCAAAGTCAACTCAGATCCTGATGGTGAGGGGGTTTTTCCCATCAGGTTTTAAATTCCTTTGAAGTCAATACTTTTAGAGCCAAGACATTGATCCTGATCATTGCCCAGCTGGCTGAAACCAGCAGGTCCCCTCTTTGAACCCTGATGCAGATCCAGGCACACAGAGGGTAGAGGAGAGGGAATTTTCCCTGGCAGCTGCCAGTTTATTGCTGGAAAGTCTCTTATCCACCTGAAATGAGTTTGTTGTGTCAATCTGAGGTGAAGAACAGGCATGGGGTGGGTACAGACACTGGAAAAGCAGCTTGTGGAAAGCAATCCATGCCAGGGCAGCAGCAGCAGCAGAGTCTCTCTAAATAATGCTTTTAGTCTGGCACTCATGAGTTAAAATCCATTAAAGACCCTTTAATATTCCAGTTTTAAGTCAAAGCTGAAACCACGTGCAAGTCTATGCTATTTAAACAATGTTCCATGACCTTCTCTGTGGAAAAGAACCCCAATTTGCTTTTACTTCTTTTAAAGACAAATAAAATTTGGGTTACTCGCAACAACTCTGGAGTGACAACGGTTTTATTCGTTATTTTTGACCTGACAATTCCCCCATTTAAAATCAGACAAGGGATATTATCTTTGTAATAAAAGGCTATCGAGAATCTAAATGGGAAATCAAATGCTTTTTCGTGCTGCTTTGTTTTAGATTAGAAGAACTTGAACCAGATGTAAACCTGAACTGCTGAAGCATGAAAAGGGAATCACAGCAGAGCGATAAATATCTGAGTCGTGTGGTTGGAGGTGCAGATTTGCATTAACTCAAATAAATTGATCTGTAAGCTCTTCTTAAACTTAATTAATGCTGCAGAACAAAGCTGGAGATCAATTATCAGCTTGATATCTTGGCACAGAGAAATTTGGACTGAATTAAGTGTCCAAAGACGTGTGTTATCAATAGCATATTGCAATGATTGCTGCCATGGGGTGGAAATGGATCCCAGTGCAGACTGAACCAGAATCTTGTTATATCTAGATGTTGGAAAAGCAGGAAGTTTATCCAGAAACTCCAATTTTCCTTTAGCAAAGCAAGAGAAACAAGAGACTAGAGATGTCCAGACATGGTAAGTATTTTTTAAGCCTACTCAGGACTTTTGTTCCAGAATATTGAATTTACTGGTGAGATGTGGACAAGGTCATGAAATTGTTGGTTCCTGTCAGTAATTTGGTGGCAGGACCGAATTAGTGAGACAAAGATGTCATTTCCACGTCTCTGGTAACTGTTCAGATACCTGATTTTTGCTCCTTTCTTCTGCTCCTCCTTTAGGCTGACTTTGCTCATGGTTTGCAGTGAAATTAGGCTTTTTAATAAGTTTGTAGGAAATGAACATAAGAAAATGTAGAAATGGACATTCTCTGCTTAGGAAGTTCCCATCTACAGATAAAATGGTCAGCTTTCACCAAGTGAGAAGTTGTTCTGGAGGAGATAGTTAAAATTTCTATGAATTCATTGATTTAATTCTATCTATCTATCTATCTATCTATCTATCTATCTATCTATCTATCTATCTATCCACTCACCCATTCAACGATCCCTCCATCTATCTATCTATCTATCTATCTATCTATCTATCTATCTATCTATCTATCTATCTATCTATCTATCCATCCATCCATCCATCCATCTATCTATCCACTCACCCATTCAACGATCCCTCTATCTATCTATCTATCTATCTATCTATCTATCTATCCATCCATCCATCCATCCATCCATCCATCCATCCATCTATCTATCCACTCACCCATTCAACGATCCCTCTATCTATCTATCTATCTATCTATCTATCTATCTATCTATCTATCTATCTATCTATCTATCTATCCATCCATCCATCCATCCATCTATCTATCCACTCACCCATTCAACGATCCCTCTATCTATCTATCTATCTATCTATCTATCTATCTATTTAACAGTTATAATTATCTGTACCGATGAGGAGCCTCAAAAGTCCTACATCAAAGCATCCCAAATGAGACTGTTGACTCCCAGACTGCATTCCATGTGAGAAATGTGAATTAATAGAACACCTTATCCTACTGTAGATCTCAATTTAGATAGATCTTCCCATGCTCCATCTGAATTGCCTGTTGTTTTTGACAAGAAAGAGAAATTAAAGGTGTTTCCAGTTCAACCAGTGCACAAGTTGGTGTTCTGGTAAGGATGGATGGATGGATGGATGGATGGATGGATGGATGGATGGATGGATGGAGGAATGGATGGATGGATGGATGGATGGATGGATGGATGGATGGATGGATGGATGGATGGATGGGTGGATGGTTCTGTGATTTCCTTTTTAGCTGCCAAACAGCATCCTGTGGAAGCTAAAAATACACCAATGTTTGTCTTGTCATCAGCATCATTTTCTCCACGATCTCTAATCTTCCTAAAATCTTTGCAGCTTTGTCCCTTCCCCTTCAGCCAGTGCTCTTTAAAGGCAGTGGCTCCACTGGAAGGTTTTCCAGTGGTATTCCCTTTCATCTAAAATGCCCAGCTCGTGGTGTAGGAGGCCCTGAGCCCGTCCTGCACTTCAACCTCTGCTTGAGCAAGGCATTGCAAATTTTCCAAGACACAAACAGAGTATCCCAGAGATGGGTTTAGATCTCTTCAATCAATTGTATTGATCAAACAGAGCACCTTTTAAAATCCTGAGTCAGAGCGCCCTAATTTGTTTATAAAAGGGTCTCTTTGAAGATAGTCTTAATTAAGTAGAAGGAAAACTAGCATGTCATTAATGTGAAGAGAGCAATATAGACAGCTAAATAAACATCCCATCACCAAAGACAGATGCTGGGGCTAAAGCTCTTCAAGAGGATGATTAAGGAGTCACTAAATATAAAGGTCTTTGTCCTTTGATCAAGGACTTCTGCTGGAGCCCAAGCACACAGCACACAGCTTGTCCCTGGCTGTGCTCACTTCATGGCAGTGTGTGCTGCAGGGCACTGGAGAATGCACCCTCACAGATGGCATTCATACCCAGGTTTGGGCACTGCCCAGCACCAGGGCACTCCTTCCCAAGGGGAGCTCGAGGAGCTGCTGCCCTTTGTGGAGACCACACAGGGCTGTGGCTGGTGGGGGCTGGTTGAGTCAAGAGTTCACTCCCTTCAGTTGTCTGTGCCACCACCCCCAGAGGGCTGGAGGGTGAATCCACCCCAGCATCTCCTGCTGAGCTCATAACTGCTCACAAAGAGGGAAATACACAGGGTTTGCCTCTCCCAGGCTGCTGCTCTGTGCACAGTGGACACAGGACTCTGTGAGATCAGCTCAGTTGCTTAAAACTTGGTTGTAATAATGCCAAGGTCATGGGTTCAATCCCCTCTGTGGGCCATTGACTTGAGTTGCACTCGATGGTCCTTGTGGGTCCCTCCCAACTCAGAATAGTCTGGGATTCTGTGATTCATACCACACAGGCCAGCTCTGATACTCCTGAAGCTTCATTACACCTTGGACTCCAAATCTTCCTCCGCTGAAGATGTTTCTGTCGCAGAGTATTTAAGAGTGTTGGGTGATCATGATTTGTTACTTCATTTTTGCAGTTCCTTTGAAGTCATCAATATCTCAGGTTCGTTTTGAGGCAGAGTTGGCTCAGGGGAGAGGAGGAGGAGTGGATCATGGATTCAATTCCACAGCTAACTGCTTATGGAGCTCTGAGCCTCTAACCCTCCATCAAGGCAAACTGCTGTCCTTAGCAAGACAAGGGAAAATGCTCCAGGATGCTCCTTCAACTTGATTTCATCCTGATACTCATCATCTGAAGATTATATATCCAGTAAGTGCAATAATAGGAGGTTGTTTTTATGTCCCTGCAGGAGAGTCATCTCATCTAGGAAAGACATAGAACAGAAAGGAAAGCCTTTCCCACCAAGTGCAGGGAATTTCTTCCCAGCTCCCAGGCCAGCTTGTGGAGCTTTTATTTCCATCTCTCCTATTAACTATTAATAATGATATATGCTCTTTGAAGTCCCCTCTCTTTAGACATAAGGAGCACAATGTAAGGGCAATGAAAGGCACAAGGTAAATCTGGGTTTCTAAACAAAACATTTTTAAATGATAAAGCAGCTACAAGCAGAGAAAATGCAAGGAAAAATTGGTCACTTGGGAGACTTTTGCTGACTTTTGGGACTATCAGATGATCCTTGACTGGATTAGATTAAAATCACCGGAGCACACAATTAAATTTTCATGAAAAAAATTAATTTTAAATATTGATGACAATCTTTTCTTACAAACCACTTTAAAAGAATAGCAGCAGCAGCACAGTGGTATCAGGCAGTCAGCAATAGGACAAGGGGGCACGGGGGGCTCAAGCTCTGCCAGAGCAAATTGAAGTTGGAGAGCAGAAAAAACTTTTTTGCAGAGAGAGTGCTCAGGGATTGGAATGGGCTGCCCAGAGAGGGGGTGGATTCCCCATCCCTGGAGGTTTTTCAGCTGAGCTTGGCTGTGGCACTGAGTGCCATGATCTGGTAAAGGGACTGGAGCTGGACCAAGGGTTGGACTTGATGATCTGGGAGGTCTTTTCCAACCCAATCCATTCTGTGATTCTGTGATCAGTGCTACAGAGTGGCACAAGTGAGAGTTGTGTGGCCAGTGATAGCCCTTCAGTGTGCCAGGAATCATCTGCAAGTCCAGCTGGGCTCCTTGGGTGTGAGCAGAGCCATCCCTGTGGGGCACAGCCCCCAGGGCTTGGTCACACTTTGCTGTTCTGGTTAAGAAAGTTTCAAAGCAGAGGCAGATGGTGAACGAGATCCAGAGCCAGGACTTGTGTTCTTTGCATGGAGCTCTTGTCTCAAACTGCTGAGCACCTGAGAACTTTGCAATGGGTTCAAATGCAATGGCCTTCCAGAAGAGACCACGGAGGTTCTCCAAGAGCTGGAGCCCCTCTGCTCTGGGACAGGCTGGGAGAGCTGGGGGGGTCACCTGGAGGAGAGAAGGCTCCAGGGAGACCTCAGAGCCCCTTCCAGGACCTAAAGGGGCTCCAGGAGAGCTGGAGAGGGACTGGGGACAAGACATGGAGGGACAGGACAAGGGGAATGGCTTCCCACTGCCAGAGAGCAGGGCTAGGTGGGATATTGGGAAGGAATTCCTGGCTGGGAGGGTGGGCAGGCCCTGGCACAGGTGCCCAGAGAAGCTGTGGCTGCCCCATCCCTGGGAGTGTCCCAGGCCAGGCTGGACAGGGCTTGGAGCAGCCTGGGCTGGTGGGAGGTGTCCCTGCCCAGGGCAGGGGTGGAATCAGAAGGTCTTGAAGGTCCATTCCCACCCAAACCATTCTGTATTTTCTCTGCCAGGCAATGACTTCCCTGCTGGGATGGAAAGGTTGTTTGCAGGCAGCCCTTGTTCACTCCCAAACTAATCTCTGCTGCTCTCAGCCTGCCATGCCCCTCACCGTGCCCTGGCTGAGCCTCCAAGGACCATGGAAAAACACACACAACAGAGGAGAGTTATGCAACTTTTTATTCCAACAACAGTCTCTCCCCTGCTGCTCACTGGGGAGGTTGTGCTTTGGTAGGACCTTTGCTCTCCCTCCTCCAGGTCTGCTCAGCCCGATTTGGCCAAGTTCTGATTCAGTTGGTACAAGAAGGAGCAGGTCAGGGCCAGAGGAGTCATATGCAGGGAAGGAACTGCAGGTAGCAACAGCTCTTCTGGGTTTTTTTTTCTTTTGTAAGAGTCTCAGGAACTTTGAATGCCTCAAACAGGGGGAATTTTTAAAGTTCTACAAGAAAGGTAAGAAAATAAATGTTATTTTAGCTTAGGAGGTAAAAGGTAAAGGGGAAAAAATAATTAACAGGGTTTCCATATGCAATTATTTTAAATTTTTTTATAATTTTGAAAGTAAACAAGAAACAAAGGAGAGGAATACTGGAGTGAAGGAAGGAGAAAAAATCACCAGGATGGAGACAGTCCTCTCAGTGGATGCAAAATGTTGGCACTGACACTAATGCTGTGCCACCTCCTTCTTCTCATATGTCTCAATGAAATACTCAGGAATGAGCTCCATGAAAGTCACCACAGGAAAAACTAAATCCTGTAGGGGAACACGAAGGTGGTGGAGATCTGGCAGTGCTCACATGGATGGTCCAGACACCACCTAATGCTGGGCATGATGAGTCAGATTCTAACTCTGGAACCCCTGGGCATCATCCCTTTAACAAAACTCAGAGGTGACTCTGTGTCCATGGATTTAGGCAGGTCCAAGCAAGAAAAAGCTCATAGTTTCTTTAGTGTCCCCTTTTTGCCTACACCCATCCACAGTTCATGTGAATAGAGAACTTGGAAGATTTGCTTTGTAACTCGGAAGGGAAAAATTCCAACATCCAAACCCTGAACTGAAAGGATGTTCTCAAGCAGAAAGTGATGTCTGGTTTCTCAGCTGATCATCTGAACCCAGGGAAGGAGCTGAGACAGTTCAGGCAGATTTCTTCCTCCCACTCCTACAGCAGCTTTGAGAACTGCAAAGACCTGCCAGTCATTGAACCTGAAACTGTGCAAACTGAAACGGTCAATGAGGAAAAAGACCCCCCTTGAAACATTTTATTAGAGGTGTTTAATTGCTGGCACTGCTTTGCTCCTCTCCAAAACTCCCTGTCAAAGGCAACCAGCAGGGCCAGTCCCACCCAGTGAGTCAGAGGAATGTCACTACAGAATCCCAGAGTTGTTTGGGATGGAAGGGACCTGAAAGCTCAGCTTGTCCCACCAGCCCAGGCTGCTCATGTTCAGTTAGCTGCTGATAATAACTCAGTGCCTGGATCTGCTGCTGAACCTCCAGAACAGTGTTAAGGTCAGAGGAAATCCTGTTGGGACTTCAGCCCCACTGGGGGCCCTTGGAGCTGCCCTGGCTGCAGCAGGGCAGGAATGTGCTTGGAGATGCCACCTCTGAAGTGCCAAGGCCTTGCCCAGCGTGGGTCACTGCAGTCCTTCACGCTCCTGCTGCCAATTCATTTCCCTTAATACATCCAGGATGGAATCTGGGCAGGTGCTGCTGCTTTCTGGATCCATTCCTGGGCACTCACCTGGTTCTCTGGGTACCAGGGCTCAGAGGAGGTGATGGAACAAATACATCTTCCAGGTCAAACCTTGGCCACCAAAGCTGAGGGCAGAAAACTCTTTGACTTTCCTTCTGCTGTTTCAGTGGATCAGGATTTAATCAGGAGGAAACGAAACTTCCTCTCTCAGTTTTAAAAGCCCCCAAACCCCACAAGAATTGCTCTCTGCCACTGCACTCCACTAAAACTGGGAGAACACAGAGAGCAATTAACAGAATATGTAATTTGGGCTTTGATTGATGGCTGGGCTGAAGAAAAACGCTGGATTTTTTTTTCCCCTTGAGGTTAACGGTGCCTCATTCAAATAACTCCAAAATAAATAACCCACCACTGTTCTTTTCTTATTGCAATTTCGTTGGCATTCCTTGCAATGTGAGCTGGTCCTTGTCTCTGTTGCTATGGAAGTTTTAGGGCTTTACCAGAGAAAAGAGTTTAAAAATGTAAATGGGAGATTGACTCAAAGATATTGATTGTTTCCACAAAGTGCATCATAATTCCATTCTTTCCTTGCTATATATATATATATTTAATATCATAATAGAGTGGCAATGTAAGTTTCAAAGTTATAACAGAATGTTTACATCTAAAAATAATTATCTCAGTAATTATACAAGATTTTATAAAAATTGTGGGCAATAGAGACCTTGGAAATGGTCAGGAGACTTGTGAATGAGGAAAGAATGGTGCACAACTCACTGGCTTTATCAATTCAGGGAGTAAAAATTAGCCTGAGATTTTAAAAGCATTTTTTTTAAATTTATGTCCTTTGAAGAGAAAAAAAAAAAGGTTATTTCAAATGATGTAAAAAGCTCAGAATTCTCTGTTAGGAACGACATTCAGAAAATTAGATTGAAAGCCCATTTTGATTTAAACATTTTGGATTGATGAAAAGTGAGTCTTACTTCCTCTTTATAGACTTAAATCTGAAGCTTTGGACTAAGCACCCAGAAACTTCATGTTTTCTATTCTGCACACGGGGCTTGGTGGGGATTTTTTTTAAGAAATAAATGTCTTAATTCCATGAGGAAAAAAAAATAGAGCACTGAAAATGAATTAAAAGAATACTGGGGAAAATTAGAAATGAATCTCTTCATGCAGTGTGATGGCCACTTGAAGGCTGGTACAGACAGACAGACAGATGGACTGAGAGACAGATACACGGATTTATTCAGGGGTTGGAAACCCATTTGGAATATTCTCCTGAACTCCTCTGGAATCACAGCAAAACTGTTCAGCCAAAAATGTTCAGGGGAACTAGAACTGGATTTTATAATATTTGGGAAGGAATCCAAAGATTTTGGCCCCTGCAATACGTGGAGTTTTTGCAGCAATTAAATTGCAACGTTGCTCTTGGTTAGATCAGAAAAATGGGGCAAACACTTAGAAAAATGAAATAGTGGCATCTCTGATAATCAGATTTATGTTCTTAAGCTCCTCATCAACTTTTGAAAAGGGATTATAAGCAACTTGGTCACTAAGGTAACACAGTCATTCCTTGGGAAAATACCCTGAAAGCCCCAACAACCCAGGAACAGCCTCAGCCAGTGCTGGAAAATCAGAAAAAAAAGGAAGACAAACCCATTCTCTGGCTTTGCCATGGCTTTTGGAGCTCCCTAAATCCCAGCTTGGTGCCACTCCTGGAATCTCTGCCATTTCTCATGTTTATTTGGACACAGCTTCATGCCTGGCACCTTATTTTGTTCAACCACCGACATAACAAACATAGTTTTGATGCCTGAATTGCTCATTAGTGGTGCCTTCAAACATCCCATCTCCAGCTCCATAATCCAATTTGAAGAATAATTGGGAAAATGATGTCGTGTAATTAGCATGTAGGAATCTGCTCTAATCCACGTGTCTCTGGGTCAGCTGGGGAGAAGCAATTTCAATTAGCCACTAATTATCTGGGCTGGGGGAGCAGGGCTGGTCCACAACCCCTCCGTGCCCAGGGAATGAGATACAGCTGAAAACTCATCCCTTGCCAGCACTTCAATTGGCACAGCCTTTCCCTTTGATTCATTTCTTCTGGAAGGATCAGCTCTTCACAGAATCACAGAATCAGCTGGGTTGGAAGAGACCTCTGAGATCATCAAGTCCAACTCTTGGTCCAACCCCTCTGTGATTACCAGATCATGGCACTCAGTGCCACAGCCAGTCTCACCTTAAAAACCTCCAGGTTTGGAGAATCCACCCCCTCTCTGGGCAGCCCATTCCAATGCCTGAGCACTCTCTCTGCAAAGAATTTCTTCCTGATATCCAACCCAAACTACCCCTGGCAGAGCTTAAGCCTGTGCCCTCTTGTCCTGCTCCCTGAGAGAAGAGAGCAATCCCCACCTGGCTACAACATCCTTTCAGGGAGTTGTGGAGAGTGATGAGGTGCCCTCTGAGCCTCCTCTTCTCCAGCACAAACACCCCCAGCTCCCTCAGCCTCTCCCCACAGCACTTGTGCTCCACTCCCTTCTCCAGCCTCGTTGCTCTTCTCTGGCCCCGCTCCAGCCCCTCAATCTCTTGCCTCAACTCAGGGGCCCAGAACTCAACACAACACTCAAGGTGTGGCCTCCCCAAGGCAGAGGCCAGGGGAAGGCTCACTGCCCTGGGCCTGCTGGCCACGCTACTTTGGATCCAGGCCAGGATGCCATTGGCCTTCTTGGCCACCTGGGCACACTCTTGGCTCCTCTTGAGCTTCCTGTCCCTCAGTCCCCCCAGGTCCCTTTCTGCCTGGCTGCTCTCCAGCCACTCTGTGCCCAGCCTGGAGCGCTGCAGGGCTTGGGGTGGCCAAAGGGCAGGACCTGCACTTGGCCTTGTTGAACTCCATCCCATTGCAATCAGCCCATCTCTCCAGTCTCTCCAGATCCCTCTGCAGAGCCCTCCTGCCTTCCAACACCTTTTGAAGAGGGAGCAAGTTGAGTTGTTCCCTCCAAGGGTGAGGAGCTGCAGAGCCAGGTTAACATGGACTGGCATAGCGTGGGCACCGCGCTCAGCGGCGCTTCCCGGGCTCCTCCGGGCATGGATGTGAGCATGGATATGGAAAAGGGCAATGCTGATGGGAATTCCCTGGCCAAGACCCACTGCAGGAATGGCACAGCAGTAAAATTCACCCCAGCCTGGCTGGGGATGCTGTTGGTAAGGGCCTCGTTTGTGGCACTTTGCCCTCTGTCAGGATAAGCACCTGGCAAAAAAGAGCAGTCAGGAAAACCTCCTACAACCAAATGCAGACGTGATTAAGGTTGGAAATATCCTTATAAACCTGTCCTGGGTGGATGGATGGAGATTTTTATTGCTATGCAAATGGCTCTCATGTACAAGTCTCACAGGCTGCCGTGGAGATGAATCATTTAAATTGACTTAATCACTACATGTTCTGTAAAGGGGTTATCTGAGAATCTCATGAAGTATCACTGCTAATGGACAGCGTGTTTAGGATGTTGTTTTAAAACTCAGAAGTCACCACGTTTAGGTCTGGCAGGGAAATCAAACTCTAGAAGCTCATCAGCCTGAATTTTTATTTTGGATGCTTCATTTAATAACTCCTGGGAGAAAAAGAGTGACAGCACGGGGATTTGTGGTCTCACTTCAAGGTATTCCACCCCTCATCTTGAGAACCTCTGAGCATTTCCTTAAGCAATTCAAAAGAGAATGACTTAGGGCTTATAAATATCTTCCTTTCCAACCTGTTACTTGTGCACTTTTCAATTACACACATAGGGACATCCCTGGAATTCACACCACAGAGAAGTCCCACCAGCTCCCCTTTTTCCCCTCTGTATTAGCTTTAATTGCACTGGCTAATACAAGGATTTAGGGGATCAGCCTGGGCAATATGTCTTAATGATATAAAGTAACATTGGAGCACAGAGCTTGAAGCAGAGGATTGAATTCTCAGGCTTAATGAGATCTGGTGCTTCAGCCTCTCTATTCAAGCAGGGATTTTATTGACTGAAGGAGCAGAAAGGCAAGGGTTGGAAATGAAGGGAGCACAGCAGCCACTCAGAAGATCACCTTGACTGCAGCTCCTGTGCTCAGATGCCCACTCTGCCAGGAAGCTTCTGCATTATCCCCATCCTCAGTCCAAAGCTGAAATCCAAACACTGGAACTCATCCTTCCCATTTCTCCCTCTGCAGAGCAGCTGGCACAGGGACCTGCCTCTGTCCTCTCAGGCTGCTTTTCCCTGCCTCAGGAATTTTCCACTTTGCTCCCACACACACCTTCTGCCCTCGCTTGTTGCAAGTCTTATTGGCTGCATGGAAAATTGACTTAATCCTGGAGAGCTGCATCCCTGTGCCAGGGAATGGGATGCAGGAATGCAGATACATCATGGAATAACACAGACTGGATTGGGTTGGGTTGGAAAGGACCTGAAAGCTCCTCTCATTCCAAACCCTGCCATGGGCAGGGACACCTCCCACCAGCCCAGGCTGCTCCAAGCCCTGTCCAACCTGGCCTGGGACACTCCCAGGGCTGGGGCAGCCACAGCTTCTCTGGGCACCTGTGCCAGGGCCTGCCCACCCTCCCAGCCAGGAATTCCTTCCCAGTATCCAATCTATCCCTGCCACATGCTTATGATTTTCTTCCCTGCTACAGATCATATACATGGGGGTGTATTTTGCAAACTCAGCACATTAATGCAGCCTCCCCACCCAATAATTTTATTATTTGGTACCAGTGAGGCTGGTTTAGGCTTGGCTTCCCTCAAGGGGCAGGATTTGGGCATGGAACTCACCAGGTGTGCCAGGGACATGGCATCTGCCCTTAGTGATGGGATGGAAAGAGGAAGTTAAACAGCACTGAGGTACAGGGTTTGGAGCAGGGAGGGCAGCTCAGGCTCTGGGGGCTGCTGAGCACCCTGCACCGAGGTCAGAGGGTTCCAGGGCACAAGGAGGTGGCAGAGCTGTCACATCCAGGCTGTTACTCCTGGTGATCACAAAACTCTGCTAAACCCACGAAGAAACATTCCAGTTCCACCCCTGCACTCCTTGATGGCTTTAAAATTGATGCAAATTGCCATGCAAATGAGGTGCAGCCCTGCAGCCCGGGGGAGATGGGGCTTTAGGAGGAGCCATCAGTGGTGCCACGCCATGGAGGAGGATCCAGTCATGCCATGCCCTGGAGGAGGATCAAGTCATGTCACACCTTGGAGGAGGATCCAGTCATGTCATGCCATGGAGGAGGATCAAGTCATGTCATGCCATGGAGGAGGATCAAGTCATGCCACGCCATGGAAGAGGATCCAGTCATGCCAGGGCATGGAGGAGGATCCAGTCATGCCATGCCATGGACTAGGATCCAGTCATGCCATGCCATGGAGGAGGATCCAGTCATGGCATGCCATGGAGGAAGATCTTGCCCTGCATGAGCCACACAGAGATTGAAGAATGACCGAATCACAGACTATTCTGAGTTAGGAGGGACCCGCAAGGATCATCGAGTCCAACTCTCAAGTCAGTGGCCCACACAGGGGATTGAACCCATGACCTCGGTGTTATTACAGCCAAGTTTTAACCAACTGAGCTAAGATGGCACTGCCCATTGCTGTGGCACCCACAGCAAGGAGAGAAAACCATTCTGCTCCCGGGCTTTGCTTGGCTTCTTTTCCAGCCTCCTGAGCAACTGCAGAAATTGGATTTCCAGGATTAACACAATAGGGGTTCTTTTGGAACTGAAATTCAGCGTTCTCATGTATGTGCCATTGATAATCCTTGGGTAAAAAAAACACAATTTAACCACCTTGTGTACATTCCCTCTTTGCAGATATTGTATTTCTTCCCATTTCACTGTCTTGCTGGTTACATTTCGTTCTCTGTAAAGAATGTCATGGAGAAAAATAATTCCTGGGGAGAAAATCCCAGGTGAACACAGATTTCACAGACTATTTTAAGTTGGGAGGGACCCACAAGGATCATCGAGTCCAACTCTCCAGTCAATGGCCCACACAGGGGATTGAACCCATGACCTTGGCATTATCACAGCCAAGTTTTAACCAACTGAGCTCATCTCAGTTGCTGTAACATCCTTGGGAAGAGATGAAAAATGGCTGTATAATTGTATGGGGGAAGCAGAGGAAGATCATTAATCAGAAGAACCTGCTCTGCCACCTTGGGACATTCATGGGCTCCTCTGAGACCAGAGGGAGGATCCCACCTCAGAACCCCCAGAGAAGCTCTGAAAACCCCCACAGGCAGTTTGCTCTTTGATAGAAATAAATACCCACAGCAGGTTGGCCCTGCAGCACCTCCAGGGTCACCCCTGTGGGTGAAGCAGCAGGGCAGGGGCTGAGGGAAAAGCTGCCCTGCAGAATCCCAGACTGTTCTGAGTTGGGAGGGACCCACAAGGACCATCGAGTCCAACTCTTAAGTCAATGGCCCACACAGGAGGGATTGAACCCAGGACCTTGGTGTTATTACAACCAAGTTTTAACCAACTGAGATAACTGCTCATCCCTACAAAGCTTTTGGGGGGCAGAACGACTGTGTGAGAGTTTCTGGAAATTCCTGCTGTTCACTCCTTGATTGCTTCTTTTAGTGCAATGTTAATAATGCAGCAGTGGCCAGAAAGGGTCGATAATGAGGTAATGTGTATTTATGGGCTCTGTGTCCAAATGCTCCTTAGTGCATGGTTATTTGAAAATAAATAGTCTATTGATTGGAGCAGCCATGGAACAAAATGGTGTTTCAACACGTGCTGATAGTTGATAATTACTTAGAATATTTTTTTTGGTGGTGTTAATATATCAACTGGTCTATTTTTACCTGGTTTGTAGAGAAAAGCAACCCCGCTCAGAAAAATATGAAAATGTTTTCCAGGGGTTTCTGCATCAGTTTGAAAAGTCTCTGATGAAAATACAATATTCATACCTATTTCCCACATCTGCGTAGGCCCATTTCAACACAGTCAATACCAATTTGAAGGAGGTTTTAAATGGCATTTAATGTAGCCATTCTACTTATATTCCATTAAAACCACATAACCTCCTGGCGTGGGAAAAATCAACAGAACCAAAAGCTGCGAGGAGTGGAATTTGTAGGGTAAAATATCCAGCTCTTCAAACTCTCAGATTTATGGGGGGAATCTCTCATGGCAATATTTTGGGGTAAATGAATGAAAATTATTGGAAAGATGAAAAAAAGGATAAAAAACCCATGGAAAGAACAAATCAGGGGAGGGTTATGAGAAAGAGATTCTCCTCAGTGATTTGATGGACCCTGAGCTCATATTCAGCTTTCCAGGTATTCTAAAGCCAAGAGATAAAACTCTTCCACAAAGGAAGAGATGATGTGGCTTATTGGGTGAACATCTGATTTAAGGAATTAATTCAGTTTTGAAAAAGCTGGAATGGGTTGAAAAGTTGGGGTTTCAATCAGAAAAAGTAGCGACAACTCGCTTGGTTTTTTCATGCCAAAATAACCCATGAAAAATTAAAGCTGATTTTGAAAACATTAAATATCTACACTCTGAGCTGCAGGCAGTAGGATTGGCTTTTCCCCAAATTGTTGGGATGTTTTAACCAAATATTTGCTATTGATATTTACCAATGAAACACTAATCCCAAATATTTGGTGTTGACTCTTGCAAAGGGATGTAAATATTGACCTGCAAAGCTGATCTAAGGATGAAGAGGATACTTTGTCTTTGTCTTGCAGTCCACAAACACCACAATTACCCCTTTCCTCCTCTAGTCCTCTGACTTTGCAGGAAGAAAACTGTGGATTAAAGAAGCCTGAGGATGTGTTGGCTCCACCAACACACCCAAAATGTCCCACACATCCTCCTCTACTTGCCCTTTTCACTGAGGTCCCTGCTAAGAAAACCACAATATTGTCTCCTGTAGGCATTTTTTTAAAGTGCCATTAGAGTCATAAAATCTACAGTGATCTGTCCCTTGGCCTCATTTATAATTCAAAAGTATTTTGTAGTTGTGATCTTTTCTATTAAGAACTTCCAAACTCCTGAACTCTCCCGTTCAACCCCCTTTAATTGCCTGCCTGCAGCATCAGAAAGCGAGATGATGAATCATTGATTCAGTTATAAACCTTCTCTACACAGCACATCCAGCTCTGCAGATTTAAGAACAACTGTCTTAACACCTGTAAGTTTAAAATAAAGTGTTTTTAACACAGAGCTGTAAGCACTTGCTGAGCAGTTGGGGGATTTTTTTCCCTGAGAGCAGCACATGATGTCCCATTTTGGCAACTCAAAGGACAGTTAANGGGAAGAATCAGGGTTACAGGGCATTTGTTGAGGCAGCTGTAAAGGCAGCCCAGAGTCTGTAATTGCCAGTCCAAGTCCAAGTGCAGCCTGCAGCACTTGCACCGCTCCAGCTCTGCCTATTGATCCCTGTGATTCACTGTTTGTGCTCATGGGCATCAGTCAGCACTTTCAGCACATCAGCACCACGGCTGAGGGATCAATGGCTCCTTCCCCCTCCTGAGCCTCTTTAATTGGGGTATCAAAGCTGGAGTAATCCTTTCTCAGGTCAGAAGATGTATTTGAAGCTGGCACAAAGCTGGGCTATAAAAGCAGAGAGACTCTGCTATGCAGATCTAAAGGACAACCTTCTAATTCCAGGAGCCAACACGAGAGCTGCAGCCAGCGATGCTGAGCTCAGTTCAAACTGTTACAACCAGCAGCTCAATAAATAAAGTGCTTCACTTCCCTCACCTCTCCCTTGGCAGCAGTGCAGAACTGAGAGGCAAAGTGTCTCAGCAGGACAATGGTGCTCCAGGGAAATTATTAAGCTCAGACTCAGAGTCTTTATTTTGACATCAGGAGCAGCCCAGAGTGCAGACATGTTACCAGGCATGTGAGGGCTGAGCTCAGCTGAACTTTAGCTGTGTCTTTTCTCTCTCTTTTTTTTAAAAAAATATCTCTTTCTTTCTATCCACCAGGATGTTCAACAATTGAGAAATAATTCCTCGGGAGAAGAAAAAAAAAACAGACATAAAAGCTTCCCAGCAGTTTGTCACAATGCAGGATTGCTCTCTGGGCTGGTTTTGTTCTTGTCACCTCTGCCTTTAGCTATGCAGGATATTAAGGTTTTCCCATTCCAAGTGGAAGGCAGTTCCATAATTTCTGAGGGGTTTCTGGCAGATCTGCTATGGAGGGAGCACATGTGGGGAGCCATGAAGAGAGCTGGAGGGAGAAAGGGGATTTCTTCAGGGCTCCTACATTGGTGCATATCAAGAGAATGCACTTGAAACTGTTTATGGTGATTCCTCCCACCTAATTTGGGGTTCATCCATCCTCTAGTCTCAAGAACTCTTCCAAGGAAGCTGAAGCTCATAAATCCACCTGCTGTAGCTTTCTTCCCTCTGGGGAACTCATCTTGTCCTCATGCTCACACTGCCCTTCACAGCCAACCTCCTCCTGAGGGAACTCAGGAATGGCCCTGGAGAACCCAGAGGGGAGTTTTGTCTGGGACAGAGCTTAGGGAACTTTAGGCTGCCCAGCTGGCACTCAGGAAGTACAGAAGAAACCACATCTACTCTTACTCCCTTTGGGTTGCAAAGGAGAAATGGGGGACAGACAAACCCAGGCTGGAAATTTGGAAATTCAGCCCTTGCCTTTGCTTTGAGGTTACATTTGAGGCATCCAGTGGCACTGTCTTACAGCAAGGGCATGTTCTGCTGGGTGCCACCCACCTGTGCCTGGCACAGGTGGCACACCTGGAAGCAGCAAGCTTGGGACCAGCTGAAATCCATTTCCTCCTCCTTCCTGAGGAAATGGCTTATCAAGGTCTTCACAGGACGCTGCAGGTGAAGGAGGAGTCAGGGAACTCTTGCCTCTCCATCCATCCATCCATCCATCCATCCACCCATCCATCCCCACGTTCCAGAGGAGATGCTGCACCAGCACCCACAGATTTGGGGCTCATTTAAGCTTTCCCTGGATCAAAAAGGGCAGGATGTGGAGCCACAAACTAGAAGAAGAAAGAAGGTTGAGGTTTTTTCATGTGTGCTTTATCAGATTTTATTTTCCCTGAGAACTGGGGATAATTTGGTGCTTTGGCTGGTTCAGAGCAGTTTCCTGCTGTGTTGTTGGAGCAGAGAGGTGCCAACAAGCGAGATTGTGTTCAAAGGTGTCCAGTGTGAGCCTGGAGACTTCTCAGTGACCCCTCCAGCACCCTCACACAACAAAGGATTTCTGCATAATTTGAGCTCTCAAATTCCCCTTCCAAGCTGACAAATTGTTCTCATTTAATTTTGAATTTAATTGCGAATGCAGCAGTTGGCTCTCACGTTAGTGATAATAGATTGAAAAGGCTCCTGTCTACACCAGGGGGGTGGCACACCCTGGCACCTTATTTATACCCACAAACAGGCAAGGATTCGAGATCTCACAAACAGGCAAGGATTCGAGATCTTACACTCATGAACAGACAAAGATTCGAGATCTTAAACTCACAAACAGGCAAAGATTCGAGATCTTACAGCCACAAACAAGCAAGGATTCGAGATCTTACAAACAGGCAGATTCGAGATCTTTCACCTACAAACAGGCAAAGATTCGAGATCTTTCACTCACAAACAGGATAGGATTCGAGATATAACAAACAGGCAAGGATTCGAGATCTTACAAACAGGCAAAGATTCAAGATCTTTCACTCACAAACAGGCAAAGATTCGAGATCTTACACCCACAAACAGGCAAAGATTCGAGACCTTACACGTGTTTAAAGTGAAGCTTGAAGTGAAAGTGAATCTGTGAGAGGGATTGATAAAGATGCGAGCACTGAGTGGAAAAGGTGTGTGGGTAAATGAAATAATTAGGGAAGAAGTGTCAGTGTAGGAAGCAGAGGAGGGAGGGAATAAGAGACAACGAAATGCAGATTGGCAGGGATGGGAACCCAGCAGGGGTCTGGCCAGCGAACAGGCGTCAGGAGATGATTTTCTGGCAACCCTACGGTGAAAGGAGGGAGCGCTGCAGATGGAGGTGAACTGATGGACAGAGAGAGGTGCCTTGAAAAATCCCCGTGCACAGACAGGGGTTATTGGAGGTAGAGCTGGCACAGAACTGCAGAGATGGATGGAGAGGCATCAACCAAGAGGAGACTGCGAGGAGAGAAGGAGGGGGAGAGTATCGCGGACTCCCTGCAGAGAAAGCGATTATCGCTGTGAGATAACCGTAATAGTCCGAGTCCTTGAGATACTGTTATCAGGAGCTTGAAACGCAGCCCGAGATAAGGTTGAACAGGAGGTGCGGCAGCGCTGCTGGGACAGCCCAGCCCGGCTCCGCACGGAGCTGCTGCTCGTGGTGCCATCCCCAGCTCCGCACAGAGGGATGCTCAGCCCCCAGAACGGCACAACCTTCTGGAGTTACAGCTTTCCTCGGAAAAATGGCATTTGGAAGCGGTTTGAGGACAGAGATGTCGTGGGTTTGTTCTGATTTGCTGTGAAGGGCTCACACTTCTGCTTTTCCCCATTTGGGAACCCAAATCCAAGCTGTTTGCAAAGGTCTCTGCAAGACTGTTTTTTGTTGCTTTATATATCTCTGTATCGGTGGATTGAATCTGTAACAGAGGTATAATTTTATAAATACAAATTACACTACTACAAACTGTACTTTGGTACCTCTGCCCTTCCACTTCAGCCTTCGGTTCATTTATTGCTTATTATTTTCCCTGTGGTGCATTTCCTTCCCTTTCTTTTTTCTTGTATATGGTGGCCCCAGCTATTTTCTCATCTATAACAACGTTCATTTCTTCTCCCCTACCTGGGACAGCAGAAACCAAAACAATTATTGTCTGGGAAGCACAGGGAGTGCAGTCTGTGAGTTGAAGGCATGGCTCTGCCTGATAACCTTCTGTTCCCAGCACTGGGGCAATATTTGGTGTCCTGCAGGTTGTGTCCATCAGGAAGGGACAGTGAGGATGGAGCTGTGTGGGGCTCTGATGAGCCTCTGTGTTCCCAGGGCACGTTTCCACTCGTGTTTCCCATGTCCAGCAGGGCTGGAGCTGCAGGAGACTCAACCCAGTGGTCAGTGGCAGCTCTGTTTGCTTCTCTTCACTGTTTCTTTGGGCCTGGGTGATGTCTCCTTGTTGCCTTTTCTTGTTGTTTCTCCATTTTTGTCCTTCCTTTCCTCCCAAAGTAGCCTCAGATCTTTGCCCTGTGGGCACACAGTGATGGTTTGCATGGAGGCTGCTGGGCAGGAATTATTAGGAGAGCTTATTGTGCTCATTATTTTGCTAATAGATAAAGTGGTTTTTTTTCAACTAGAGAGTTAAATTAAGCAGAGTTAATCCAACTGACAAGAATGATCTCTCTGACGTGATGCCTGATCACTGCATGTTGTTACAGATATGCTGCTAATGAGAGTAGGGGGGATGTGGGGGGTGTTATTGCTTATTCCTTTAATTTCATGGAATCACAGAATGGGTTGGGTTGGGAGGGACCTTAAAGCTCATCTGCCATGGGCAGGGACACCTCCCACCAGCCCAGGCTGCTCCAAGCCCTGTCCAACCTGGCCTGGGACACTCCCAGGGATGGGGCAGCCACAGCTTCTCTGGGCACCTGTGCCAGGGCCTGCCCACCCTCCCAGCCAGCAATTCCTTCCCATATCCCACCTAAACCTACCATTTTTCAGTTTAAAGCCATTCCCCCTTGTCCAGGGAGGAAAGAATTCATTTATTTATAAATGTATTTATTTATAGATTCAGCCTGAGTAGCCAAAAAGAAATGTCTTCTGCCAGACAGCTCCTGTTGTGGGATCTTCCCAGAGCAAGGTGGAAAATCCCTCCTGTAAATCATGGCTGAGTAGGTAATAAATGTCAACTCAATGTCTGCTTTGCAGTAAAAGGTTGCAACTTGTCTATGAAACCATCCACCAGAGCAATGCTCTCCATGGCAAACTCTCATAATTCACAACAAGGGGCTCTTTAAAATAATGCAAAAAGCTGAAGATTTGTGGCTGTGCAGTGAGATGTTGAAAGGCTGTAAAGAGAACAGCCAGCTGGTCATATCTCACCACCAAATCCATTCTGATGTGTGGCCACGGGGCCACTCTGGACTGGAATTTGGGCTTTATCAGGGAGAGTAGGAACTTCCTCAGGTATTCAGGTGGGACAGTAACCCTGCCTTTCCCTTGTGCCTGGTTTTTGGCTAAAATGGCTTTATTACTTTGCAGTTTTTTAGCTCCTTTTTGTGGTTGAGCTTGACAATAATATTAAAGCAAAACAGACTCGAGGACAGGGAGTTTGCACCAATTGTGAACGTGATGGAGTCAACTACAAGGTCATCCTCTCCTGGTTGGAATGTGTGCCTTGTTCCTGCCGTGGTTGTCTCCTGTCCTCACAGGCCTCCTGGTGTTTGGCATCATTCTCAAAATAAAATTAAAAAAAAAAAAAAAGGAAAAGAAATTGCAGAAAATAAGCAGCACTGGGTTGCTAGGAAGTGAAAATGCTCATTTTTAAGATGTGGCTCCTGTTTATTTTATAATGAAGAGGAAGAACTCCTGTAATTAATTAACATTTGAGAGCAGAGTAGACCAAGAATACCCTATTACCAGAGTCTCTGATCCACCTCTAATTGTGTACCAAGCCACCATGGAGCACTTCAAACCTGAAAAAACCTTGCTCAGGACCAGAAGGCAATGCTCTGCTTCAGCATCTCTGATGGTTGGCCATGGCCAGAATCCAGCTACAATTGTCTTTTATCCTGTGCTTTCACTGCTTTTCACAGCCCTGCAACAGTCTGGGCTGTTAAATGGGGTCTGCAGGGGCAGCCAAACCCCCCAAATGCAGAAGCTGCCACTGAGGAGAAAATGTAGGCCAGGCTGAGAGCACTGAGATTGTCCTTCTCTGGGTTTTTGCAGAGCCAGAACAAGTTTCAGCGTTATTAAAATAATCTAGATCACTTTGCCTGAGAAAAATGTGGATCTGATTACTGCTAGTTTGCATTCCTTTTTACTTAAGTTGGGAGAAGGCAAAGCTCTCCAGTGAATTAATTAATTTCACTCAATTTTGACAGACTGCTTAAATCAGCTTAGAAGTGGCACAGCTGAGTAAACTCATCTCAGAGCCTGGCATTGCTCCTCTTGGAGGGACCTGCTCAACACCACCAGCAGCTGAGCCAGTGCTGAGGAGAACCTCTTAATTCCAGCACTGCTGCAAGAGCAGACAGTAAAGTCTGGGCTGTTCCTGGAACAAATCGAGATGGACTCTTAAAGAGCAGTTGTTCACATTCATGTATTTATCTTCATGGTTCAGTGGAAGATCACAGAATCACAGAATGGATTGGGTTGGAAAAGACCTCCCAGATCATCAAGTCCAACCCTTGGGCCAACTCCAGTCCCTTTACCAGATCATGGCACTCGGTGCCACGGCCAAGCTCAGCTGAAAAACCTCCAGGGATGGGGAATCCACCCCCTCTCTGGGCAGCCCATTCCAATGCCTGAGCACTCTCTCTGCAAAGAAGTTTTTTCTGCTCTCCAACTTCAATTTCCCCTGGCAGAGCTTGAGCCCCCCGTGCCCCCTTGTCCTATTGCTGAGTGCCTGGGAGAAGAGACCAACCCCCAGCTGGCCACAACTTCCCTTCAGGCACTTCCAGACAGTGCTGAGGTCACCTCTCAGCCTCCTCTTCTCCAGCACAAACACCCCCAGCTCCCTCAGCCTCTCCCCACAGCACTTGTGCTCCACTCCCTTCTCCAGCCTCGTTGCTCTTCTCTGGCCCCGCTCCAGCCCCTCAATCTCTTGCCTCAACTCAGGGGCCCAGAACTCAACACAACACTCAAGGTGTGGCCTCCCCAAGGCAGAGGCCAGGGGAAGGCTCACTGCCCTGGGCCTGCTGGCCACGCTACTTTGGATCCAGGCCAGGATGCCATTGGCCTTCTTGGCCACCTGGCCACACTCTTGGCTCCTGTTGAGTTCATGTTCCCCAATGTCCCAGATCTGGTCCCCCTTCAGCTTTCCAGCCCCATCCCCAACAGGCTCACATCCCACAGACAGATGTTTGCAGCTGTCTTTCCCCAAGTTATTTTGCTGATATGTAATTAAATGAAAATATTTCATTGACCTGCAGCTTTCAGAACTTGCATGTTATTTATATTTATCTCAAAATTGATATATGATTATATAATATATATTTATATATAAATGTATCACACTTAGCCCTCCAATATGTATTTCACTCGGCCTTTCGTGTGACAACCTGGCATGAACTTTGTCCCAGAGGAAATGTCCACTGAAAATGCCCATTAAAAATGTCCATACCTGTGAGGATGAGCTGTCAGGCCTCTGGACCAAAAGTGTCTCCCCATGTTGGTCTGAGTGGACACAGCCTGTGGACTCACTCCTGAGAAATGGGAATTTCTTCCTTGCCTGCCATTGAAGCATTTTCTTTTAAGTGCAGCAGAATCTGCAGATGAAATCACAGCACAGTTTCTTCAGTTAATGCTTATAATTTCTGCAGAAGACATTTTCATGTGCTTTATTTGGAGACAAAAATAAAAATGCAGTCACCTACAGCTCCAAGAGGGGAACAGCATTTGTGTTTTCCTTATCAGTGCTGTGTTTTTTCCCGTGTTCCAGCACACAACCATAACCATCAACCTCATTGACCTGTTTGGGTTTGGATTTTCTAGAGACCTGCCACTAAAGTGACCTCTGCAGAAACAACCCCCTTCCCAGCCACCTCTGCAGTCAGATAAACTCCTGTCATCTCCCATCTCGCTCCTCCCTTTGGAATTATTTATGAGGGTCATGAATTTCTCAGCAAATCAGGCAACAAGACACCGAGAAGTGAAGGTAGCCCTTTGTGAGTCTGTGCCTGGGAATTAATTTACTTCCCCGAGTTGGGAAGTGGCCAAAGGGAAGATGTGCAACCCCACACACTGCACAGTGAGAAGAGAAGAGCAACGAGGCTGGAGAAGGGAGTGGAGCACAAGTGCTGTGGGGAGAGGCTGAGGGAGCTGGGGGTGTTTGTGCTGGAGAAGAGGAGGCTGAGAGGTGACCTCAGCACTGTCTGGAAGTGCCTGAAGGGAAGTTGTGGCCAGGTGGGGGTTGGTCTCTTCTCCCAGGCACTCAGCAATAGGACAAGGGGGCACGGGGGGCTCAAGCTCTGCCAGGGGAAATTGAAGTTGGAGAGCAGAAAAAACTTCTTTGCAGAGAGAGTGCTCAGGGATTGGAATGGGCTGCCCAGAGAGGGGGTGGATTCCCCATCCCTGGAGGTTTTTCAGCTGAGCTTGGCCGTGGCACTGAGTGCCATGATCTGGTAAAGGGACTGGAGTTGGCCCAAGGGTTGGACTTGATGATCTCAGAGGTCTTTTCCAACCCAATCCTTCTGTGATTCTATGAAATTGCTGCTCGTTGCTGCAGGCCAAGCAGGTGACTGTGCCTGTAAATTCCTTTCGCAGAAGACCCAGTTGCTGCAGATGACAAAATAATCAAACCCTGCACACTTTGGGAGCTCAGCAAGTCCCAGGGCAAAGCAGAGATGATTTGGGGTTTGTGCCTTCAGCAGCCCATGAGAGACTTTCCCTCTGCTCCCCAAGGTTTCACCCAGGATGGCTTTGAAGAGCTTCTGTGTAACACAGAGCCAAAGAGGTGGTTGAGCAGGAGGCAGCGGTGCCCAGGGGTGAGGGGGCAGGTGCTGAGCTGACCCTGCTACTGTGGCACCACAGATGGTTTCCTGATCCTACTGGAGAAAAGAACCACTTCTGGGTTTGAGCTGTAATGGGAGAACTGAAGAGCACAGGTAATTCTGAGGTTGTGATGTGCTGCTAGTCCCTTATCTAGGCAATTCCAAAGCTCTGGTGAGCAAACAGAGTGCTTTTTATCTTCTTTTTTTTTTTTTTTTCAGTGGTGTAGGTTTGTGTTAGAGATCAGAGCAGCCTCTTGGGCTGGCAATTTCTGAGCAAACCTGCTGGACCTTTGGATGTACCAGGATCAAGGGCACAGGAGCTGCAGGACGGGCTGCCCAGGGGGCTGTGCCATCCCCACCCTTGGAGCTTTGCTGGGGGACTGCCCTGAGCAGCCAGGTCTGGCCCTGGACCCAGGGCAGGGCTGGCACCTCAGCCCTCTCAAGTCCCTTCCCATTGGGGTTATCTTGGGCTCCTGGGAACTGTGTGGAGATGACATTGTACTAAACACAGCTCAGACATTTTACAGATATTATATTATAAAGGCTTGCTACTAATTAATGGGTACTGCTATTTTTTTTCCTGTTGACCTCTGAGTGTCCTGAATGAGCCCCTGAAAACAGGAAAGGGAAGACATCAAGTTGCTCCTGTCTGAAATGATCTATTTATTGTGGTGTGGCTGCCAAGCTGGCAGTCCCAGTCCCATCTGTCTTGCAGCACTGGCCAGGCATCCCAGCTCATCAGGGTGGGCACTGAACTGACACTGAAATGTAGCAGTGCCAGAGGATTTACTGTCCAAGGAAAAGCTGGGAAAACGTGGGTAACTCTCACAAAACCTGGGAGAAACACAAGGTCACCATGAGGATCACAAGGGCTGTGCCAGGACTTCACTTCCTTGGCCATCACTGAGGTGTTGGGTGTTTTATTCTCCACAGGAGGGACAGCAGAGGTGACCTCTGAGGGGAGGCTCCAAAATGGAAAATCAGGTCTCCCTTTAGATCCTGACAGGGGAATTGTTTCGCTCCATTAAGCCTGGCATGGAATGCAGCTCCAAGCAGAGAGGGCTGAGCCAGCAGCAGGCAGGGCTGTGCCAGGGGCAGGCTCAGCCTCCCTGGCACGGGATGGGCTGTGTTGGAAGGGGCAGGGAAGAGCAGCCAGCTGGGAATTCATTCCCCTGGAGCAACGAGCCGGAGAGAGGAACTGTGAAGAAGGATGGCTGGGAGTGAGGAGCTCTGGGATTTGTCAGGGTCAGAGAGACATTTCTAATGGCCCACGACAGAGGTTCATCAAGACCAATGTGAGCACTTTGCAACCTGCAGTTAAAAAGCAAAACTTGTGTATTTGTTGTCCCAGAAAGAGCTTAGAAACGTTGTGGAGGAAACAGCCCAGAATTCGACTTTAACTCCAGCAGAGCTCACATCAAATGACACAAACTGATTGTAGGACCTCTCTCTGCTTTGGGGGCTGGAATTAGATAAATTTTAAGGTCCCTTCCAACCCAAACCATTCTGGGATTCTGTGATAAACCTGGATAATATCACTTTGGGGAAGCAAAGGCAATATTAAATGGTTGAATCTACGTGAGACATCGTAGTTTCATCTCCTTCTCTTTATTCCCATTAAATTATTTAGGATAAACTGTTGGTGACTCAGGGCTGAAGATACAATCCCAGCCCAGCAGTGCTGCTAATCAGGACCCACAGACAGCACAGCCAGTTACAGAATGCACTTCTGTTTTACTGCTTGGGCCCAATTAATAGCAAATGGTCTGTTAGCAATGAAATAGCTTAGGTTTAAATATTAAAAATGCTTGGGAGATAAATATTTGAAGAAAAAAGGCTATTACAGGCCCTTTCTCAGTTTAGACACTTGGCACATCAGTTTATTAATCTCTTTATTGGAAGAAATAAAAAGGAGTCAAAAAAGGAAAAGCCTTTTCTTAGTAAACAAATTCTCTTGTTTCTCTTTCTTATCCTGACTATGATTATTGTCCTTTAGCACAGTTTAAAGTCAACCTTTCCCTTATTCCTTGTCCCACACCACCAGTTCCTCTGGGTCTCCCTTGGCCATCTGGGGCTCTGTGGTGGATCTCAGATGAGGAATTGGGTGGATTCCTCTCCAGGTCCTACTTCTGCAGCTGAAGCAACTGCAGCTTCTCTTGCCTCTTACCCATCACCAGCCTTGAGGTCCCTTTTGCAGAGGTGGTGGTTGGGCAGAGAAGCTGTGGCTGCCCCATCCCTGGGAGTGTCCCAGGCCAGGTTGGACAGGGCTTGGAGCACCCTGGGCTGGTGGGAGGTGTCCCTGCCCGTGGCAGGGGTGGGATGAGATGGGGTTTAATGTCCCTTCCAACCCAAACCACTCTATGTTTAATGATTTATTCAATAAATATTCATTAAACAATGAATGAGGGCCATAGGGATGGACATTGTGGAGGTCTGAGGGACATCCCTCATATCTGAGTAATGAATGAGAGGCACTAAAAGGGGCAAAGAAGGCTCCTGGTGGTCTGGCCACCCACAAAGGTGTAGGTGGGTCTCCCATTGCCTCTCAAAGACCTGAGATCCCACCTGTGTTGTAGAAGACCTTTGGGAAAGAAACTTCACTGCAGTGAACACTTCCCCAGTGCTTAGAATGTTACAATCTGTGCAAAAGGAATTTGAAGTTACCAATTACTATTGATATTCTTACAATAATGGTTTTCACAGAATGGTATCTAAAGGAAGTTTAGAGAAAGAACTTGATGAACAATGATGAGCAGAAACCATTGGGGCCAAAATTGCTACAACGTTGTGAAGGTCAAATGATGCAAGTTCTTCTGTTGCTGTAGGGATGTGTGTCAAGGAGAGAGAATCCCAGACTGTTCTGAGTTGGAAGGGACCCACAGGGATCATCGAGTCCAACTCTTCAGTCAATGGCCCACAGAGGGGATGGACCACATTTGTTACCCCCATTTTCATGGTGATTTTGCAAAATTGCACCGCCATTCCCTTCTCCTTTTACGGTTAATCCAGTCATGTTTTACTATAGGTGGGGCAGAGTTAATCACACTCCACAGAAATATTTAGTCATTTCATCTGGAATGTTCCCCAGTAAACCATCCCCTCAGTCCCCTTCTCAGGACTTTTCCCTGACTTTCTGAGTTCAATTATTCTCTCCTCATTGCACTGTTCTTCCTTAATTCATGGATTACATGACAGAAGAGAAAATATGGTCTTGTTTAGCCAAGGGAAAAATTACACAAGTGTTTTTATTGCATGTCTTTATAAGCAAAGTGTCTTCATACATATTACAGACAGAGGAATTAAACAAAACCAGTACTATGGTATTTATTATCATAATATTTTCTTTCCCTTGATTCAACGGTGAGGCAAGAAAACCACCCTTGCTCTTAGGTTTAAATCAGGCTTTAATTAGGTTGTTATAAAATCACCTGTGACTTTATTAATCTTGCAAAAATAAGAGTTGTTTCTTGGACGTGGTGGCTGGAGAACAGCAGTTTATATTTGTGTAAACTGCTTGTTTTGTTAAATTAAGTGCTTGAACTAATTAAAGGCATTTTGGAGGATGTCTGAGCTTTAGCCTAATGAATGAGAGGCACAAGAAGGTACACACAGACACTTCTTATTGCCCATAAATCTGCACTTATTGCAACTGTAAACTCTGGAATGTAGTTTTATGGCTCCCATTTCATGGAAAACTACAGAGGCTGTTCCTGATGGCAGAGATTTGAGTAAGAGCAGTTTTGAATTTGGGGTTTGATTGCTTTTAACTGTGAATTATGCTGAAGCTGCTGGAGTCATTATCTTAAAAACTATTTAATTAAATGTAAGCATCCAGCTGTGTGTCTTTTCAAAGAGCCAAAATGCTGCAAGATCTTGAGCAGAAGAGCAATATATATATATATGTGTGTGTGTGTGTGTGTGTGTGTGTGTGTGTGTATCACAGGGTTAGCAAAAACCTTCTCTCCTCAGCTTTCTTACTCTGGGGTATTCCATTTGCAGCCTTAATGATTGTTTTAGTCTCTCTTTCTGGTGTGTGTAATTTGAATTTCTGAAATAATAAGCAGGAATTAAGGCCAGGGCTCAGCCGGCAGGATCAATATTCAGCGTGCCTTGGGCAGGAGAGGAGCAGAGACTGGAATCCTGCTCTGCCTGCAAAAGAGGAGCAAGTCTGGTGTGCCCTGACTCTTCTGCCCATTGCCACCACACAGGAGCTTTTTTAACTTTTCATTTTTCTTCCTCAATCTCTCACAGCCCCAACTGCATTTCTGCTCTGAGAGACCATTGTCCTCCTTCCATGTCCACTGCAGTCCCATCTTTGAGCCAGATCGATCCCATATCCCTGCCCAAGTCACTCTCCTCCCACTCCCTGTTTTTCCTTGGTCACAGTTCATAGAATCACAGAATGGATTGGGTTGGAAAAGCCCTCCGAGATCATCAAGTCCAACCCTTGGGCCAACTCCAGTCCCTTTACCAGATCATGGCACTCAGTGCCACGGCCAAGCTCAGCTGAAAAACCTCCAGGGATGGGGAATCCACCCCCTCTCTGGGCAGCCCATTCCAATGCCTGAGCACTCTCTCTGCAAAGAAGTTTTTTCTGATCTTTGTGCCACATCGATCCCACATCCCTGCCCAAGTCACTCTCCTCTCACTCCCTGTTTTTTCTTGGTCACAATTATTCCCTACACTTCCTGTCTAGGTGTTTGTCTTCCCCTGCCCACTTTTTAACTCCTGTCATCTCTCTTGGGTCCCTCATTTGTGGCAGTGTCCTTAAGTTTTCCTTTTCTTGTCTGGGATGAGTTTATCTCTTCTCTCACCTCCCTTTCCCCACTGAATTTCTTAGATCTGTCTCTGGATTGCCCCTCTTTTTCCTCATTCCAGGCTCTTAATTCAGCCCTTTTCCCCTCCCGTGCCCATGTCTGTGCCCCCTCAGCTGTGCAGATCCTCAGCCAGTGACACACACCAGCAAGAGCTCAGCTCAGGCTGGTGCCCAGACTTCGGGCACAGCTCCCAGTTAATGGGGTGAGTTAAGGAGTCAGCATTAACTTGGCATTTCCTGGCTTGTGACTTTTCTTTTCACAGCTTGAGGTTTTTATAATGCTTTGTTTTTCTGGTGCTTCAAAAAACTCCAGATGGGGACTAATGTGACAGCAGAACTCTGGGTTTGGCAACTCTGCCACCCCATTGCCACAGCTCTCAGGGTTGGTTGGTGGGGTTCTGCTTGGTCCTCCAGAAGTATTGCCCCTCCTGGTGCCATGTGCCTCAAGAGGCACAATTTGGTGTCTCAGAATCACAGAATCATTAAAGTTGGAAAAGACCTCCAATGCCCACCTTGTCCCCCAGCCCAGAGCACTGAGTGCCACAGCCAGTCCTGCCTTGGGCACCTCCAGGGAGGTGACTGCAGCCCCTTACAAAGCCTGACAGCCCTTTCCATGAAGAGACTCTTCTTGACATCCAACCTGAACATCCCCTGACACAGCTTGAGGCTGTGTCCTCTTGTCCTGTTGCTTGTTGTCTGTGAGAACAGACCAGCCCCTACCTGGATCCACCCTCCTGGCAGGGAGTTGTAGAGTGGTAGAAGGTCCCCCCTGAGCCTCCTTTTCTCCAGGCTGAGCCTCCCCCAGCTCCCTCCTGCTGCTCCAGCCCCTTCCCCAGCTCTGTTCCCTTCTCTGGACATGCTCCAGCCCCTCAATGTCCTTCTACTCCAGGATTGAAGGTGCAGCCTCACCTTGGGGAGAGACTCACCCCAAAACCAGCTCAGCCACCTCAGGCAGGTGCATCTCTAGACAGGTCTCTCAGCAGGGAACACAAGGCCTGCCAGTGGTGCCAAGGAACAACCAGAAGGAAAAGCCAAGTGTTTGGACATGCTGAAAGAGCCACCAGGGGAGGGTCAGCCTGGGCAGAGCAAAGGAGCAATTCCCCAACCCCCTGAGATGCATCTCATTGATCTTCTGCAGCACCCTGACAGAAACAGGTACTACAGTGAGAGCTCATTTAAAGGTATCAGTAGACAGTCACACTTCAATCTCCTGGAGATTCCAAAATCTTTTCCATAGTCACACACTCCCCCTGTCCCTCCCCAGCTCCACGATCCACTGAAACTCTGGGATATTACACAGATCTGCTTTGAACTCTGACAGACTGGGGCCATGCAAACCATTTCTAAGGTATGGAGCAGCTTAGGATGTCCCAGAAATGATTTCGAGCAATTACATACATGGATGCAACTCTGCACAAAGGCATTTTTCATGAGCAGTGGAGATTTACTAAAGGATGGAGCTCTTAGAGCGCTACAGGTCAGTGGGAGGCTGCAGAGCTGCCCCATGGCCACATCCCATCTCAGCTGCTTAGAGGGAAAAAATGCTTGATTTGAAAGGAATTTCATCATCTGGATGTTAAAAATGGAATAGGATCAAATTGCCCCTGGAAGGTTCAGTGTAGATGTGGTGCTTGGGGACATGGTTTGGTGGTGGAACTGGCAGTGCTGGGTTAATGGTTGGACTCAGTGGTTTTAGAGCTCTTTTCCAACCATAATGACTCCATGATGTCAGAAAAGAGATGATAACATAATCAGGGGTTAAAGTGTTGTTGGTCCTCCCGAAATGAAATTAGAGAGATCCTCCTCACGCTGTGAACAGCATACCTTTAATCTCAAAACTGTTCCAGAAGCTCCCTTTGTGTGGCTTTTTCACTCTGCATTTGCAGCAAAGCTCCAGCCCGGGTTAATAATACAGTGGCAGCACTTCACGATGCTCCCTGACATACAGAAGTAGCTATTAAACTGTCAACAGCACTAAAAGATGATATTTTGATGGCAATGGATAGGAGCCCCATCTTCCTGCTCGTGCTACTCAACATTTCTGTAGCTTTCAAGCACAGTCAAGCATAATTTGTCACTGACTTGCATATGTGACATTGTCTGAGCAGGGACTCTGAGCTACAACTCTGTCAATCAATTCTTTTTTTCCAGGCCAAACCAGCAGAGCATCACCAGGCAGCTATTCCCTGTCCTTGCCGTACCTCCTGTGCTCACTCCTGTTCTCCATCCACCTGGAGCCCTGTGGAGGAACTGCAGGACGTGCCACCTGCCCTGCTGGAGGTGCTCTGCTCGTATCGACCTGAATAATCCCCTTCCCCAGCTGCAGCCAGAGATAGCATTGTATGGAGCAAATTCCATCCCGGCACATCCTGCCGGGAAACGCTTCCAAGGGCTGAGCTGGCCAAGATCTGTCTGGATATCTCCTCCTTTTCAGCATAACCTTTGCTTTAATGCTGCTCATCTCCTAAAGGACATTGCCCACATTGAGCACAGGTGAAAACATCTTTCTTGGCCGTTGTGACAAGTCCACTGTAGGAGGGGGCGACCTCAGCACTGATCTCTGTAATCACCACCTCGAAACCCTCCTGCACCTGCAATCTGGAGGAAACAGCACGTTCTGGTTTGTGCCAAAATCTGGGAGATAATCACAAACCCTTCTGGCCCTGCTGCAGCTTTAAGCTGGTGATGAAAGCCTTGAAAGTCATTCAGTCCCATCCACATCACACACCAAATAAAGTTGTGTTTTTCTCAGTCTAAACCAGTTTAGAGTTGGAATATCAGAGGCAGAAATAAGCTTTACTTGTAAGTTCTCAGGCAAAATCAAATTATTTCATGTCCTTGTGGCCCAAGTTGTTTTTATTTCTTGTCTTAATGGGAATAATGAGGAAAAGGTGGGCGGAAAATGCATCCAGTGGGTTGTTCTAGAAGGGCTCAGCAGCAAACATGCTCCAGTTTGCCATGAAACATTCATCAGCCTCGTTTGCATTACAATGTGATGGTTCTCTGGGTGAAATCTTGAAATCATCGCAAGTTTTTTTTGATCTAGAGATTACTCAAATCACTCCATGCTGCTGATAGGAGGGGCCGTGCTGGAGACCTCAATGAGCTCCATCAGCACAATACGATGCTAAAGGGATTTAAAGGAGTTTATTCTTCTGCTCTCTGCAGTTCAGGTTCTGACTCCAGGAATTTTTTTGCTGTTTGTTTGGCAGGAGCATATTTTCTAGAAAGGTATCTGAGAACTGTAGAGGTCACTGATGTTCTCAGGCCATTTTTGTAGTGGGTAATCAATGTCTAAAAAAAAATATGTACCTCAAAAGCCCTTTTATCTGAGGTATTTTCTCCTTGTAAAGCCCTCGGGGCACTGTAATCAAGTTAACTCTCAATATCCTTTTTGACAGCAAACCAGCTTGAACCACATGTTTGAAGGCTTTTTTTCCTTCCAATAACTTCAATAAGTTCAAATAACTTCAGAGAAGTGTTTTTCTACCTTTCTGTTTAGAATGTGGAGACCAAAACTAAACCAATATTCCAGTGCTGATTTTGGCAGTATCAGAGAAAATGATGCAACTCTTTCTTTATACCTCCCAATAATGCAATATATACCTACAGAGGAAATTGATTAAAAATCCTCCCTGTTGTTTAACTGTTAGTTTTGTGATCAACTAACAAGAAGGAAGATTATTTTGTTGTTATTATTTTCAGTTATTTTAGATAAACCAGGAAAACGATAGTGCTGATTATTAAAAAAAACCAATAAAAATTAAAATATCACGTTGAAAAAATCACTTTCAAAACTATTGAAAAATAACCCTGAATGTATTTGCTGCAATAAAAAATTAAAATATCACAATGAAAAAATCACTTTCAAAACCATTTAAAAATAACCCTGAATGTATTTTCTGCAATAAAAAATTAAAATATCACGTTTAAAAAATCACTTTCAAAACCACTTAAAAATAACCCTGAATGTATTTGCTGCAATAAAAATTAAAATATCACGTTGAAAAAATCACTTTCAAAACTATTGAAAAATAACCCTGAATGTATTTGCTGCAATAAAAATTAAAATATTGCATTGAAAAAAATCACCTTCAAAACCATTTAAAAATAACACTGAATATATTTTCTGTTTTTTTTTTTTTTTAAGTAAATTATAAATTTGCTGGCTTTCATTGCAGTTTTTTTTCTTGCACTTAGAAGAGGAATGTTTTGGAAGTCAGGTGTTGGCTTTTTAAAAGTCCAAGAGGTCATTAGAGAAGTCTGTGTGTACTTGGGAGATTCCTCCTAACTTTGCTCAGGCAGCACTTGAGAACAGGGAATATTTAAGGCAAATAAAAAAAAGCAGCATTCAGGGGATGTTGCTGCATCCAAACAGGTGCAGGAGGCACACCTGGATTTATTTATCGACCCTAACCCTGCCTTTAGGACACAAATCCCCCCCCCAAATCAGTCTAAATAACTCTTTAGGGACACAAATCCCCCCCAAGGAGCCTAAAGAACTCCTGTTGTTGCATCCAGACAGGTGGAGGAGACACACCTGGATTTATTTATGGACCCTAACCCTGCCTTTAGGGACACAAATCCCCCCAGTCAGCCCAAATAAGTCCTGTTACTGCAGCCAAACAAGTGCAGGAGGCACACCTGGATTTATCTTTGGACCCCAACCCTGCCTTTAGAGACAAAAATACCTCCCAGTCAGCCTAAATAACTCCTGTTGCTGCATTCAGACAGGTGCAGGAGGCACACCTGGACTTATTCCCCGCCCCCAACCCTGCCTTTAGGGACACAAATCCCCCCTTACTCAGCCTAAATAACTCCTGTTGCTGCAGCCGAACAGGTGTAGGAGACACGCCTGGATTTATTCCCCGACCCCAACCTTGCCTTTAGGGCACAAATCTCCCCTGATCAGCCTAAATAACTCTTTAGGGACACAAATCCCCCCCAGTCAGCCTAACTAACTCCTGTTGCTGCAGCCAAACAGGTGGAGGGGACACACCTGGATGTATTTCCCGACCCTCACCCCTGCCTTTAGGGACACAAATCCCCCCCAGTCAGCCTAACNGACCCCAACCTTGCCTTTAGGGCACAAATCTCCCCTGATCAGCCTAAATAACTCTTTAGGGACACAAATCCCCCCCAGTCAGCCTAACTAACTCCTGTTGCTGCAGCCAAACAGGTGGAGGGGACACACCTGGATGTATTTCCCGACCCTCCCCCCTGCCTTTACGGACACAAATTGCTCCCAATCAGCCTGAATAACTCCTGTTGCTGCAAAAAACAGGTACAGGAGGCACAACTGAATTTATTTATTGACCCTAACCCCTGTCTTAAGGGACACAAATCCCCCCAGTGAGCCTAAAGAACTCCTGTTGCTGCAGCCAAACAAGAGAAGGAAGCACACTTGAAATTATTTACCGCCCCTAACCCTGCCTTTAGGGACACAAACCCCCCCCAGTCAGCCTAACTAACTCCTGTTGCTGCAGCCAAACAAGAGAAGGAAGCACACTTGAAATTATTTACCGCCCCTAACCCTGCCTTTAGGGACACAAACCCCCCCCAGTCAGCCTAACTAACTCCTGTTGCTGCAGCCAAACAAGAGAAGGAAGCACACTTGAAATTATTTACCGCCCCTAACCCTGCCTTTAGGGACACAAACCCCCCCCAGTCAGCCTAACTAACTCCTGTTGCTGCAGCCAAACAAGAGAAGGAAGCACACTTGAAATTATTTACCGCAAACAAGAGAAGGAAGCACACTTGAAATTATTTACCGCCCCTAACCCTGCCTTTAGGGCACAAATCCCCCCTGATCAGCCTAAATAACTCTTTAGGGACACAAATCCCCCCGATCAGCCCAAATAACTCCTGTTGCTGCAGCCAGACAGGTGCAAGAGGCACACCTGGATTTATTTATCGATCCTAACCCTGCCTTTAGGGACACAAACCCCTCGATCACCCTAAATAATTCCTGTTGCTGCAGCCAGACAGGTGCAAGAGGCACACCTGGATTTATTTATCGATCCTAACCCTGCCTTTAGGGACACAAATCCCCCCGATCAGCCCAAATAACTCCTGTTGCTGCAGCCAAACAGGTGGAGGGGACACACTTGAGTTTATCTCCCTGCCTTTAGGGACACAAATCCCCCCGATCATCCCAAATAACTCAGCAGACTCAGCTTTCTCCTCGCAGAGAACTCTCGNCAGGATTTCAAAAGCCAAATTTGAGTTTTTTTCTCTTGGTTTTTGGTTTTTTTTTTTTTTTTTTTTTTTTCCCCCGGGAATGAATCGTTCCATTGGGTGAATTATTCATGCCCTCGCAGCCTCGGCTGGCACGTCCTGGTTGTCGCTGTCACGGCTGCAACAGGCGGTGGCTGTGCCACCCCCGGGATGCCCCGCGGTGCCCGCTCCGACCCCGCTCCTGCCGCACCCACCTGCACCTGAGCATCGGGAGGAAAACGGAGCGTTTCGGTGAGTTTGGGCGACTTCTCGTGTTTTGGTGAGTTTGGGCGACTTCTCGTGTTTCGGTGAGTTTGGGCGACTTCTTCTCGTGTTTCAGAAACTCTTTTTTTTTTTTTTCACGCATGACTTTCTAAATACAGTCCGCGTTCTTTTGGGTTTTAAAGTGACCTGAGGAAGCCTGAAAAAGGCAGGAAATGCGTTTAATTTTAGCTCTAGAAAATATGTAAACGATCTACAGAGCTGATACTTAAGTTCTGATCGAGCCTTCTTAAATTATCCTGGACTAAACCAAAACAGATTCATGTCCCAAGTCTGACTTTTCCCAAACTGAGACCAAGGTAATTCAGTGTCAAATGCAAGAATCTAAAAAGAGTTTTATTTTCCTTAAAATATGTTAGTTCCTTGTTGGAAATGTAAATTTTATTGTTGCTATTTCTTCAGTTAAATACATTCCTGGCTGGGTTGGGAACTGGAAGTGAGACCTGCATTAAATCCTTACCATGAATTAAATGTTCTGTTGTGTCATAAACCAGCGGAAAAGCTTTGGTAACTTGGTTTTCCTAAGGATAGGAAGGAGATGTATTTTGTATGTGATGAACTCAGGGAAATTTCACCACTTCTTGATAAAGTAGAAAACTTGAAAGCCTTTTGCTTTATTAATCATTATCAGCAAACCTACCTATAATATTACTTCCAGTTGTCTGAGTTCTGTTATTTTCCAGTTGTGGTATTGTCAGCAGTGCCTGAGAGCTCTCAGGTAACTCAGCACAGTTAAAAATTGATATAAAACAATCAGCTCCCCAGAGCAGAGGCCACGGGTAGGAGCAAGAACGTGAACTGAATCGTGAATAAGTCTTGATTGTGGGTAACAAGCTCGTTCTCTTTCTATTTGTTTTTAATTGCACAGTCCAGATTCTGCTGCCTCTGCTTTATTTTCTTTGTTTTGCTCACAAAAGCATTTTATTTGGCAGCCACAAACCAGCCAAAATTTTGAAGGGATAAAAGTACAGCATAATGATATCTAGTGCTGACAGTAATTAAATGCCCTGTGGTTTAATAAAAAAAAAAAAAAAAGGGAGAGGTGAAAATCAACAACAGGAGATATGCAAACAATGGCTGTAATCCTGCACCCCTTAATCATGGGAGTGATCCTTTCTGAGGGAAGGACTCCTGTGGCTTCGAACAGCCTCCCATCAGTGGGTGCTGCAGCACCAGGCCCAGCTTTGCCAGGGAGATAACTCTGTTTTACCTGGGTTTGTCTGCAGTGCAATTCCAGCAAGGCAGCTTTCAGTGATGGCTTTGAATGCAATAGTGATAATATTAAATTAGACTTTACCAAATGTCCGTTTGGCCTCTGAAAGGATGAAAGAGAAAAATGGAATAGTGTGTGAGATGTGTCAGGGAGAAGGTGCAGCCCCCCCCAGGTTTGATCAGGGGGGTGGGACAGCTCTGCTCAGCCTGTTGGTTGTGTTAATAAATCACTTTGCAGTCCACGTTCTATATAAACTTTTACTATTTTTTAGGATTTTTTTTTTAGCAAAAAAATTGCCATGACACCCAACATCTCTAAAAGTGGATTTTGGTCTTCTGAGTGCCATGATCTGGTAAAGGGACTGGAGTTGGACCAAGGGTTGGACTTGATGATCTCGGAGGGCTTTTCCAACCCAATCCATTCTGTGATTCTATGGATGTGGCACTGAGTGAGAATCCACCACGTCTTGATCCAACCCCACTGTGATCACCAGCCCAGGGCACTCCGTGCCCTGGGCTGGTGATCACAGTGGGATTGGATAAAGGGTTGGACTTGATGATCTTGGAGGTCTTTTCCAACCCAATCCATTCTATGATTCTATGAAAAGTGGTGCTGACAAATATTCTTCATGATTTAAATAGATGGGGTTTGTGGGAATGTCCTGCCAATGTTTTTGTTGCTGTTATGGTCTGTGGTGGTGCCAAAATAACCCCTGTGGTTCTGCTGGGGGAGTGACCCATTTCTGTTTAATTGTGGTGCTTGTTTTGCCCTTTCCATCAGCCCTCCCAGCCCGTGGGAGCTGTGCCCTCCCAGCCCGTGTCCTGCTGCCCTGTAACCCAGGATGGGGCTGGGGAGCACCTGTGTGCCCTTCCCCAGGCAGTGCATCTGTTAATGAGGGAAACTAATTACTTAAAAGCTTTCAGTACAGTAGGGTTGAGAAGTATAAATAGTCATGAACTGCCCGTGGTGCTCTGTGGGGCTGTGTTTGTGCTGATATGAACGTTGCCCTTTGCAGCCCTCACTGTGTTGATGCTTCCTGTGTAGAAATACTCTCTCTGTGCACCCTGAAGGGGCCAAAGTAGAAGTAAAAATACAGTTCCAGATGGCACCAAAAACTTATGTGCAGTTTGTATTAAGTACAATTCGTTGGTATCAAGAATGAGCTGATTTTCTTTCCTCAGCTTTGTCACGTGGCAAAGATTCTGGTGGCTTTTATTTGAAAATGAGGCGTAGAAGATTTTCAGGATCTGTTTGCACAGGGGTGGGATACAGGAGCAGTTCAGTGCTGAAGCTACAGGGACAGCAGAGCACTGGAGGCAAGAAAGTGACCCCAGTGCCAAGAGGCTGGAGGGGCAGACTGGCATCTGCTGCCAGGGAGAGACTGGAGGGGCCCTTGACAGCATTTCCTTTCTCTTGCTCCATGCAGAATCCCAGCAGGAGCATTAAGTCTCTCCACACGAGTCCCTTTCTGACCCCTTCCCATGGAGTCAATTCCCGCTCCTTGGAGAACCCCCACAAGCATTGGTTGCACATCAACTTGAGCTTTGCAACCACCATTTTGAGACCTTTTTATCCATTCATTCTCCTTTGTTGAATTATATAAAAACCTCCACATGCTGCTATTTTTGTTTAAAGATCTCCCTCTGGCAATGGGCAGAGGTCAAGTGCCCATTTTGAATTTTGGAGGCGGCTGTTCATGCCAATTTATTGAGAAGTCTTTAAAACATGGCCAAAATGTGCTCATTAGGTCTCAAACATCATGTGTGCATGGATGTAGAGCAGCCTGGGCTGGTTTTGTGCATACAGATTGTGTGTGAGGGGTGTTTTTTGTGATCACTGCCATGACATTCCTGTGCCTCTCCTTGTAAGGGTTCATGGCATTTGTTTGAAGGTTGGACTTGCTGATCTTGAAGGTCTTTTCCAACCTTAATGATTCCAGGATCAGAAGCTGCTCATGTCTCCCTCCCCAAGGTGGGGGATGTGTTAGCATCTCAGGGACAGCAAAGCTCTGGGTGTGCCTGTTCCAAGGGATGGTGAGGGCAGCTTTGGCATGGTCTGGCAGCATTCCCAAAGGAATGTCAGGTGTATTTTGCTGCTTTGGCGGTTGGTGACACACTGGCACTGCCCTGTGGAGGTTCTGCCTGGCTGTGGGTGTTGCTGTGGTTGATGGTCTTTGCTGCATCAATGTGGACACGTGTTCAGATCTCCTACTTTGTGCTTCCATTGCAAAAGGTGCATTAATTGTGTCAGGGGGAACTTCTCTCAGGCAACCAACAGTAGGACAAGAGGGCACAGGTTAAAGCTCTGCCACGGGAGGTTTAGGTTGGATATCAGGAAGAAATTCTTTGCAGAGAGAGTGCTCAGGCATTGGAATGGGCTGCCCAGAGAGGGGGTGTATTCCCCATCCCTGGAGGTTTTTCAGCTGAGCTTGGCCGTGGCACTGAGTGCCATGATCTGGTAAAGGGACTGGAGTTGGCCCAAGGGTTGGACTTGATGATCTCGGAGGTCTCTTCCAACCCAACTGATTCTGTGATTCTTTGATTTGCAACGATACCAACATTCGGATCTAAACCCAAATACTGCTCAAAATAAGAGGCAAGTTTTTAAGTCCAGGTAAAGAAAATACTCTGACTGTTGTTTTGTAGCCGAGAACCTGCAGCAGGGAAAGCAGGACTGGCAAAGCCAGGGTGCAAGATCTGGGAGTGTGGCTCTGGCAAAGCCAAGGCTGAACATCAGCACTGACTTTGACTGGTCCCCCAGGTCCCAGCCACGTGGCAAACTTCATCTAACACAGCATGATGTGGACAGTGGCTCTGGAGAAGGTTTGCCCCATTGTCCAGCATGTCCTTGTGATGGGAATGGCCACGTTTGCTGCATGTAGGACCTTGGGGACAGCAGTGCCATGAGTGTGACTGGGGAGCAGTCAGAGGGGAAGATGTCAAAAGACATCATGGATGACTCAGTTTGGTCTTTGAAGTTAACAAAATACTAAACCAACATAACTACCTTAGTTATAGATTTTTAGCAGCTTTTTGGTGGCTTCTGCCAGTAAGGCTGCCCAGGGAGGTTTGGAGTCCCCATCCCTGGAGGTGCCCAAGGAATGACTGGATGTGCCACTCAGTGCTGGCAACAAGGTGGGGATCCAGCACAGGTTGGACTTGATCTTGGAGGTCTTTTCCAGCCTGAAGGATTCTGTGATTCTGAGAAGAAAAGCTGAGTGGGTGTGACTATATCTGTCCTACTTAATGTATGACAACAGCATGGATAGAACTGCCATGTACATTCTATCCATGCTGTAAAACAATAAGGGGTTTTACTTGTTCTCCAAGTGTTCCTTTGCTGTAAATCCCAGCCTGAGAACAGCCAGGCCTGGAGGAGCAGAGTCAGTAACAGCCACCCTGTGTGTGATCAGCCCAAGCCCACACTGATCTCCCCTCAGGGCGTGTTTCAAGAGTGTTTTTCTCTCCTACAACATTGCTCTTGTTTTACAAGCCATGTCTGCCTCTGTCTCTGTGGAGGAGGAGAGGTGAACAGAGGACAGTCCCACTCAACCCTCTCTCTGTGTGTGGCCCCAGGCTCAGACATGCTCAGGTTTCCATGGGTGATGTGCAGCACACGTGAATGACAGTCCTGTGATGGTGCAACACGTCAGTCACACACCTGACAGTCACTGAGAGCACCTGGGAAATGCAGGTAAATTCTTTGCAGAGAGAGTGCTCAGGCATTGGAATGGGCTGCCCAGAGAGGGGGTGGATTCCCCATCCCTGGAGGTTTTTCAGCTGAGCTTGGCCGTGGCACCGAGTGCCATGATCTGGTAAAGGGACTGGAGTTGGCCCAAGGGTTGGACTTGATGATCTCGGAGGTCTTTTCCAACCCAATCCATCCTATGATTCTGTGATTCTAAATTATTGGGAATATGCCAGGACTCCTCATGGATTGTCTTTCCTCCCCTCTCTGCAGGGTATGAACAGCTCTTGTTGAGTGTTGGAACTTGTTGGTCTTGTTGGATCTTGTGTTATGTTGCCATTAATAATTCGGGTCCTGCTTAGGGAGGTACCACAAACAACTGAAAATAATACAGCTTTATACAAACCTCTCCTGATGATTAAAGACCATCAGAGCAGGATTTACGGGGGACAGAGGACATTATGGTGCAGAACAAACATGCAATAAACAGTGAGGAAATTGGCTATTGCCAGTTATTTCTGCCATCTTTTGGAAGACAGAGGTTTGAGTCAATACAATATGGATACAATTTCCTTTGTGTCTGTAGTTTAGCCCAGGATGGAAAAAGAGAAGTGTTTTTAGCAGCAGAAGGTAAGACTGGCTGCATAATATCTTCATGTAAATATATGGAGGAGTCCTTAAAACTTGGCCAAAATGTGCTCCAGGAGGGTTCATCTCCTTTGATATCAAAACCCATGTGTGCAGTGGTGTAGGAAAGCCTGGGTTGGTTGTGGTTTTGGGGTTTGTTTTGTTTTGTTTTTTGTTTGTTTGTTTGGTTGGTTGGGTTTTTTTGTGGACATGTCAAAGGTGTTTTCTGTGATCACTGACATGGCATTGCCAATTCTCTTTATCAGGGTTAGGGTTGGTGGTGTTTGGTCAAAGATTGGACTCTCTGATCTTGGAGGTCCTTGGGGGTGCTCTGGAGCACCTCTGGGATCGTGTTTCCAATCTGTTTGAATTTAATGGGTTGCATTTCTCTTTCTGCTTCTACTGATGTGGCCTTCTGGTGCCTCTTAGAGCTGCAAACACTTCAACCAAAGTTGGCAGGTTGAGTACAAATGTCTGGGAAGGTTGGGGAGATTCCTGGCATGGCTTGGCTGGGAAGTTCCCATGGGAAAGCAGGGCAGGCACAGCCCATGGTAACACATAGAGGAGTTCCACACTCTCCTGCCTACTCTGCCTTCTGAAACCACCAACTGCTTTTCTGGGTGCTGAGGAGGAGCATTTAAAATGATTTTTAAGTTTTTTCTTAGTAATATCAAGCTTCACCAGGCAAAGTTCCTCTGCAATGTCTTACAGGAAGGGGACACTTTTATTGTGTGTAGTCAACCTGTATTAATCTGGGTTTTCTGACAGGCCACATTAAGGGGTGGATTATACTGAAAACAAGGTTTAATCAACACTCTGTGGCTGGTTCTCCCTTTGCTAACGTTTTGTTCGACCTTCTCTTTGCTCATGTGACTGAATAAAAATGAGACTGCAGGGAACTGCCCCAAAGATGCCCAGTTTTAGAGAAGGAATGTGGTTTCCTTCTTCCTTTCTGTGTCTGGAGCTGGGGGTGGGTGTGAAGAGGCACAGGGTGTGTTACACCAGAGAGGGCTTTGGGGGTGGGTCTCTTGTGCTGCTCTTCCCATGGAGAATAAAAGAGTTGATGACATTGTGCAATCATGATATGGTGACAACCTTTGCTAAATAACCCAGCTCTTCTTTCCCTATTTTAGCCTCAGTTTTTTATCTTATATTTCAGAATTTATCCAGGCTGGATTTTTTTTTTAAGGCAAATGCTGCCTGCTTCAGTTTTTTCTCTTCTTTTTTCCCCATCTCTTTCAGTCTTTTTTTCTCTCTGCATATTGCCTTGAACAACAGCTCATGACCTACTTCTGTCTTTTAATTGCTGCTGCAATATGAATTTTAATTCCAGCTGGAGTCCAGATGTACTGAGGATCCACAGCACATGCCAGGGCCAGTGCCATTTATCTCACAGGCCAGTGTTCCCCAGCCCTTTGAATTCAGGGACCCCTTAACCTTTCTGGGAAAAAAAAAAAGATCTAAACCCATCATCCCAATTTTCACTGTTGTCTGGTGATGGGAAATGGAGATAATAACTGTTAATCTAAATGCTAATATGTGTTTTCTCAGACAGCTTGGTTTGTTTTCCTGTTCTTTAACCTTTGACTAAGAGTGTGACTGGAGATGGGTGTGAGCCTGGGGTTTGATCCCCAGTGCCAGAGTGAACCTCAGGCATGAGGTTCATGCCCATGGGCACTGGCACTTCATGGAGTCTATCTCTAGTTTTTTATATTTGCTATTATACTTAAATTTTTGTAATTATACTTCAGAGTTTTTGCTTCTTTTCATGACTATTTTTGGGAATTCTGGACTTCAGAAGACAAGTGGGTCATTGAGAACTGCAGGTGTTGCCCAGCTGGTGGAGGTGACAGCCTGAGGAACAGGAGTTTGGGTTTAACGTGCCCTGAAAGGGGTTGGTGAACCTGGTTCACAGAATATCTCTTTATTTACTCCTCTGCACTTGAGGAGAAACACTGGCTACATGTGCTGCATTTTGAGCAGCTCACAGATCCCTCTCTCGGTGGATACTTTGCTATTTTGCTTAGCTAAGATTTCCCTCTTTAGTGAAGGCAAATTATCAATGTCTCTGCATTAAATTAATTCTCCCAGAATTAAAGATAAACTCAAGAAAGGCTTTAATTTTACCCATTCTATGATTGTAGCTTGTGAAGGGCTCTGGAATCCTTTGGGAGGGGGATAAAAAAAGGCATATATAAAAACATAAACTGGTTTAGGTCTTGAAATTCTGGGATACATTGGATTTCAATCAGGTGGGAAGAGAAGTCCAGGGAAGGGCAGCACATGGAAGGGGCTTCCTGCCTTCCCCTTTGCAGTGCCCTCTTTGCCATAAATACCTGCCAGGCTCTGTTGCTTGCCCATCACTGCCAAGGAAGGATTTGGCAGCACAGATGCAGCAGATCATTATCCCAGTGATGTATGGCAGGTCTGATGTGCATCACAACCTGTTCTCACAGCAGACATAACGTTACTGCCTGATATTATCACTGATATTTGATGGACAATATTTAATTAGTGAACCAAAATGCTTTTGCTGCCTGAGGTGCAGCGAGCAGGAAGGACAGTTGGAGAAATGAGTGAAAAAAAAGCAGGTAGTAAAGTTTGAGAGGCAGAAATTCAGCACAATAATCCTGAACACCCTCCAAAATCTGTAAAATCTTTTTAGCTGAGGTTCTGGAATACAAACCAGCAATTTAGCTGTGAGATAGAACTCTTTAAAGGAAACTGCCATGACATTACCTATAACCATTTTAGAACAGCAGCTTAATCTAAAGGTTTATGGGTGAGGTAGCAGAAAGATGCTGCTGTGCTCCAAGGAGAAGCACTTTTATGTGTGGGAAAACGACCTGTTCCTCATCCAAAGGGCTCAAGCTTTGTCTTAAACACAACATTCAGCTGTGGCCTGGGGAGTCATCCCTGCTACAAGCACAATTCTGCCTCCTTGCTGCCTGCATTCCCGGGGCACCAGGAGATGGTTAAAGAAGGTTTCATCTCCTTTGGCATCCTCTGTGGAGCAGCAGACCGAGTTTGCATCGCTCTCTCGCCTCCTCTTTGGGTGGTTGATGATGATTCCTGGGCTGCCATCCTGCCCACAGCCAAAACCTCCCTCAGCAGCACAAAAAGCCTTCCACCAGCAGCTGAGTTCTTAGAAACAGCTTTCATGTGCTCCTCTCCTGTGGGAAATGTGGGCTGGCTCGGTTATGGTCCGTGGGAGGAGGATGCTGGGGAGGGAGCCAAACACCACTGCAGGTCCCTTCTCTCTCGCAGGTGGAAAGATAAAAGGGCTTGGAAAGGGATCTCTGAGCCCTCTCCATAAAGCCAGGAGGTGTTCTCTTGTTCAGGGCTCACAGGGGGTTGTGAGAAGGGCCCCCACTTGCCCTGCCAATGCTGCTCTCCCTCTGGAAGGCTGGAGCAGAGAGTGAGGGATCAGAGGGGCAGGACCACAACTCCTGGAGCACTGGGACAGTGGGAGCTGTCCCTGCCCAGGGCAGGGGGGGCAACTGGATGGGCTTTGAGGTCCCTCCCATCCCAGAACATTCTGGGATTCTGTGATTCCTGCAGTGTCTGTTTGGGGCAAGTCTGATTCCAAAACTTCATCATTCCCAGCAACCCTCTTCCTGATTGAATGGGATGCACTGGGAGGGCTCGTGGAAGCCCCCAAGGAAAAAGGGCTGAATGCAGGGTTGAGGGTGGGAAGTCAAAGAATCATCTCAGTGGCTCCTTACAGGAGCTTGGGAAGTGGAAAGATCAGAAAGAGCCAACAGGGAGAACCCTGAGGATCAGCTCAGTGAGAGCTGCAAGGAAAGCTGTGCTGCTGTCTGGGTTTCCCAGGCTGGGAAATGAAGCTCTGCCCTGGCTCTGGAGGAGCAGCCGAGGAAGGGTGAGAAAGGGCTGTTTCTCTCCTGCTGGCACTGTTTTTCCAACCCTCCCAGCCCAGATGTCACAGCAGGTCGCTGTGGAATGATTTAGCCTTAGTCACCTGTGCCCCTTTGCTGTCCAGACCTTCAGTGAGCTGCTCTGCCTCTTACAGCCAAATTCTACTTCGTTAGTTCTCCTGCTCTTTCTCCTCCCCTTTGTGCTCCTCAGGTAGCAACTGCATTTTTGCTTGTTTTCAGAAACCAGCAATAATATTTCCTGAGCCAATTGCTTGCTTTAATTTGTTGTTCTGGTGTCTGACACGTCCTGCCCATCCCTGGACTCCAGAGTGTCTCTGCACTGCAAGTGTCTTGAACACAGTTTATTTTAATCAGGGGTTCCAGAATTCTGCAAGACTTCAGGCCAATTTCCACGGTAAAGCTGAACACATTCAGCAAAAACCTGTGCAACCAGCAATCAGACATAATTGGCAACGATTTCACACCCCCAGAATCCTTGCTTGCCTCTGACATTCCCAGGGCCCCATCTTTCCTCCTTCAAGCAGGGATCTCCCAGTTGCCAGGGGGATGGAATTTTTTATGCACTTCTCTATGAAATATTTTCAGCATAAAGTGGAGAAATTCCCATAGAGTTTGCTGGCTGATGGTTTGTGTGCTGAAGTGGAAGGACCAACCTGATCTCCACAGGTCTGAGGACCAGGTTGGATCCAGGTACTGTCCAAAATTGAAAACAGGACTTGAATCCATGTCTGCTGCCTTTAACTGGAGCTCTGACAATTCCAGGCTGTCACAGGAGACTTCCACTTCTACTCCTGCCTCAATTACTGCCTCGTGCTTCTCATAAGATTATTATTGCTGTAAATAAAGTCAAGCTCATTCTCCTTTTTCTTTACTATCCGAAGGAAAAGGTCTGATTTCTCCCACCCAGCATCGAATTGAGCCCAAGCCTCAGAGGTACTCTTGGTTGAATTTGAATTAAATATTTTTTTTCAGCAAAATTGCTGTTATTGGGGCACTGAATTTAAAAAACAAGCTTCCCATGTTTATTGCCCATTCCCAAATCGTTGCTATAAGAGTACCTATAATGTAAAGGCTAAAAACAACAAATATACCCAATCAGCTGAGGTACTCTTAAAACTTTATAGAATGAATCAGTCCTAGACACAATCCTTTAGGATACCACGAGATAATGTTATTGCTCCTGTACTTTCCATAATGGATTCTGTTCCCTCTGCAGCCTAATCCTTGTTTTCTTTGTGCCTATTCACTTGTGCTGAAAAAGATGTTTAAATGAAGCTGTTCGTGACTCCTGGTTTCCTTCCTAAGTGATTAGTTGATTGCAGCTCAATAATGTCTGAGTAGCTCCAATTATTTCTTGCACTTCATGTTCGTGGTGATGTGAGCGTGTCTGTGCACAACTCCTGACTCATGTCCAACCCTGGCTCTCCTTAAATGTGTCAGGCATTCCCATGGAAGTGCTTCCCTGGTCTTGCTTCTCCTTTTCCAACTGGGCTTGCACAGAAAGGGCATCAGCAGAGGATCATCCCTGGAAGTGCTCTCCTGTTGGAATGGAGTCCCTCTGAACCTGGGGAAGTGTGAAGTGCACACCACAGAGCCACTGGAATGTTGGATGGGTGGAAGTGCTGCCCTGAGAGAAACACCCCAAAAAACTTCCCTATCTTGTGGAGATTCCTGCCATGCTCCTACGACCCGGCTCCTCTTCCAGCTCAGGGCATCTCCCTCTCTGGGACACCCCAGTCAGCTGAAAGGCATTTGGGCTGATGCCTGGAGAGGTGGGAATGGATTGGACTTCTGGATGTCCAAGGTGGTAATGAGGCTTGAGATGTGTGGGCAGGTTGGGAGGTGGGAGATGTTCGGGGGCCTGGGCAGGGATGTCGGGACCTGGCACAGTGAAACAGAGCAAGAGGCAGTTGATGTCTGTGTTGCACTTGTGCATAAATCCTCCCCAGGACAAAATAACCTGTTTAATCAGTTTAACCAAGGCTGGTAACACAGTGCCAACAAACAGGTGGCAGTGGCATGGAAACCATGGCAGAAATGTGGCTTAGCAAACAAGGCTTGTTCCCTCCCCTGCTCTGATAACAGCAGAGGGAATGTCTGGGCTGCACTTCCTGGCTCTTATGTTTTAATGTGCTTTATTAAAGTACCTTTTGTCATTCAAAATGCACGAGTAGCTCCTTGAGGACAGAATTCCTTGGAGCAGTTTATTGCCTTCCCTCTTCCTTTCTGTGCTTTCTTGCATCCTGTGAACCCTCTGCTGTTTTCTGTGCCCCCCCATTCCCACCTGGCTGAGGGGTTTGTTCTGGGAACTGGGAAAATCCACTCCCAAATCTCAGGTCTGGAGTCCCTCTCCTGTTTCTTTATCCCTTTAATAAGCCATGTATGTATAATTAGAGGAACTAACTGAGACACTTTTGATGAAGGAGTGGGTTTGAGCATAGCAGTGAATAATCATGGAAACAGGGAATGGTTTGGGTTGGAAGGGACCTTCAAGACCATCTCATCCCACCCCTGCCATGGGCAGGGACACCTCCCACCAGCCCAGGGTGCTCCCAGCCCCATCCAACCTGGCCTTGGGCACTGCCAGGGATGGGACAGCCCCAAATGGCATCACTGGTGCTGTTTTAAGAGGGCTCATTAAGTCCCCAACGCTGTTTCGGAAGATGAAAAGTCTTCTTTCCACACTGCAGGATTTTTAACTGTGCCCTGGCTAAAGATCACCTCTACCTGCTATCAATTGAGATGTTTCACTAATTGGTTTCTTGGTTCATTAGCCAAATTGTGAATATGAGGAAAATGGGAAAGGTTCAGAACGAATTTCCCTTGCAATGCTTAATTTAAATGGTGAATAATAATTTAAGTGTTGAACAAAACATGTTATGTGATTTGCTGTGATGGAGCTAATTTTTCACTTTGGGATCATTTGCCACCTTTAAAGCTTTGTGTGAACATTATCCTCAGCTCTGCCTCATTCTGATCTGGTGTGACACCAGGTAGAAAATATAATCATTATAATATAATGTCATAATCTCAAAATTTATACAGAAACGCTTTGTCATGGGAAATTTCTCCCCATATATTAAGATGAGAGGCAAAAATCTTTCAAAGTCAGCTTTACTGCCAGGGATGCTGTGGCTCTATTTTCATTTCAGCCACGCAAGTAACAAAAATACATCCCCAAAAATACAGCGTGTCCCCAGTTTACTCTTTCCAGCTCCAAATCAAAGCTTAACTCGGAGCAACTCAAAGGCACCAACTCTCCTGATTCATCAAAGCCAGGGCTATAGAATTCCATCTGTTTGATGCAATCCTCCCACTGATTGTTCTGGCATGACCGTGTGGCACAGGAGGTCAGTTGTGAGCTCTGAATTACTGGTTGTGTGACAGGGAAAAAGGGAGGCCAAAAGCAAGGTTAAATGAAAGAAGCTGCTAGGAGCTATTTGTGTGAGATGCACGGATATTATCTAAATTAATGACAGGAAGCCTCCAATTAGCTGGATGTTGATGCAGATTTACAGCTTTATAAGGTAAATACATGTTTTGTGCAGCCAGAGGGTTGGGCAGGGGAATGTTTATCCTGCAGCTCTAATGGGGTTAGAGGCAGGTGAACATTTTCCCTGTGTTGGGGCACTGTGACCTCTCTGCTGGTGCTGACAAATCTGGGCAATAAATCTGTCATTGTTTCCTGACATCAAGAGGGAATATTAAACTTGTGACCCTGCTCTCCAGACCCTCATCCCGTAATATGGGATGGGCCAACGCCTTGAGTGAGCTGCTTTGTGTTCCAATAAACAGCTCAGCTTTTATTTTACAGCACAGGTTTCTTCTTCAGCCCAGTGCAAGTTGTTTTGGCATCAGTAAGGGTGAGGGGGAACCTCCAAACTTGTTTGTTTTGGTAATTTATACAATTCCTCCGTAAATATAAATCAAAGAGAATTGCAGCTCTGAACTCCTCTTGTTGTGGTTTTTGTGATTTATACAGACGGAAATAATTGTGTAACGGAGTTATTGGATCAATTTACTCCTTGGGAAGGGTAGAATTTTCAGAAAAATTGTCAATATGTGAAAAGGGGGTCGTGCAAGGCCAGGTTGGACAGGGCTTGGAGCAGCCTGGGATGGTGGAAGGTGTTTCTGCCCATGGCAGGAATTAGATGGGCTTTAAAGTCCCTTCCAACCCAACCCAACCCATCCTGTCATTCTGTTTTTTGATCTCATACATACTTGCAATACCCCATTTAGTTGTGTATAGGATTTACCATCATTATGACTTTGAATATCAGCAAAAAAAATACCTGGTTTGTAAAAAAGCCAATTAAAACCTAAAGAAAACACAAAACAAAACACAACAACAACAAAATACACCACCCCAAATTCCCAAGGCAACAAACCAACCTCACTCCAAATCCACTTTTGCTTTATTTCTTAAGGTTTTATTCTCCTAAATAATTCTAAAGGATGCCCACAATGTTTTTTATATAGTGATGGGAGCATAATAACAGCACTGGGCCAGAGCAAGGGTCCAGTTTCCTCCTTATCCTCATTCTGGTCATTCAAGTTCACAATTTCATGACATGTTGGGCAGAAAAATGATCTTGTNATGGCTCAATCCCCCCATATTTTTGAGATTCCTGTGGTATCAAGATCTTTTTTTTTTTTTTTCAAATTAACAGGCATTCTGGGTTACTCAGCACTTCTATACTCTGTACTTTTATTTGAACTCACACACTGTTGCTTTGGTTGCTATTTTTATGCTCCAGGTACAAATGCACCTTTCCTTGTCTTCCCTGTTCTTTGCAATTATTTTCTTTTTACCCTGAGATCTTTTCTCTCCCCTCTATCCAAAAATACAGAGGCTTTTATAACCAACTTTTCTTCAGCTTTTAGTTGGGGGAAAAAACTCATAAAAACCCAAGAAAAGAAACCATCCCAGGAAACTCTGTGCACTTTAAAAGCCTTGCCTGGGCTGTTCTGTTGTGGTGTAGATGGAGCCAGATGGAGATGGAGGATTTCTTTGCAGCTCTTCCTCAGCCTCCTGGGTTTTCCCACTAAAATTCTCTATTTTCCTTCTCTCCACTGCATTTTCTTTCTCTCTACTGCATTTTCCTGCACAGCACCCGTGCTATTAGAGTGGGAGTGTTTTATTTTCTGTCACAGGGCTTGTTTTTCCCTGCATCCACCTTGTCTTCCCAGTTTGTGTGGCTGCCTGGGGAGAGTTTGCTCTCCCCCTGAAGGCTGAGGGGCATTTCCAACACCCCTAATTGAAGACAGAGAGTTCTACCTCCTGTTGCTTGACCCAGACCCCCAGCTGGGCACCAGCCCACCTTTCCCTTCATCTTTTTCCCCCCTCCCTTTGATCCCCACTGCTGTTTATTTTACAGTTCTAGCAAGAGACATTTAGCAAAGGCTTTGGTTAGAAGATGAATTCTACAATCCGTAGCTTTTCCTCATATTGTATTTTCAAGCTGAAATCCTCTGGAAAGGTCACTGGAAGGCTTGAAATACTGGAGCATTTAGATTGCTGTTGATTTTTCTCCCAGTGATTGACTGGCCATCAAGCTCTTTGTGCTCTGCTGCTAAAAACAGGGTAACTGGTTCTATTTTCTTGTCTTGCAAAGAATTTTTCTATAGAGCTGCTCCATTAGACATGGATGGGTATCCACAGGAATGACACGTGGGTCAGACCAAGTGGTGCACAGGAGAAGCCATTTCTGTGGTGTAATTAAAGAAAAATACTAATTGAAGTGTAATTAAAGGAAAATACTGATTTAGCCATGCCTGTGGTGGGGGATACATTTTCACAGCTCGTGGGAGTTTTTGAGTGACTCTACACACAGTCCAGAGAAGCTGTGGCTGCCCCAGCCCTGGGAGTGCAGGGGGCAAAGCAGGCAGAGCCTGGCCCCAGGCACAGCTCGTGTTCCTCCTCCACTGACCGTCATCCATCTGTTCAGCCCTGTCAAGGGGCTCTCAGTGCCCAACTGGTGCTCCAGGAGAGTCAACAGAGCTCAGTTCAGTGACAGGAACAGACTTCAGTGGCTGCCCCATCCCTGGAAGTGTCCAAGGCCAGGTTGGAGCACCCTGGGCTGGTGGGAGGTGTCCCTGCCCATGGCAGGGGGTGGAATAAGGTGGACTTTAAGGTCCCCTCCAATCAGACCAGTCTGTGACTCTGAAAAGTCTCAGTATGATCAGCTCAAACCCACATCCCCAGTGAATCATGTGGTGGGGTCGGGGTTGTATGAGGTGCTTTTTGTTGAGTGAATTGTCTTGGTGATTGTCTTGGTTTGAGCTGGCAAACCACCAACCCTCCAAGCACAGAGTTAGAGCCTCCCCCCTCAACACCAAGGAGAGGGGGAAAGGGGAAAAAACCCCCTTCAAACTATGTTTATACCAACCCCACATGTATTCTACAGAAAAAGAAAAGGATTAGAATAAATTACACACTTAGACAAGCTAGAATACAGCATGACACAACCTTCCCACCCCTCAGCAAACGCACAAATTCACAATTGGGCTCCAAATCACTCCAGAAGACTCAGTCCCCAGAGAAATAAAACCCAAGCAGAGAGGAGAGAGCCAGAGCAACACATTTTACTTCCCTGAGAGCCACTGGTGGGCCAGGCCCTCTCCATCTCCTCTGGGACAGCATCGTGCGTCCTCCCCCGAGGGAGCTGTGGGGTGACTGCCCAAGCCACTCCCACACTGATTCTACTTCCCGAGAAAAATGATGTCGTAATATGGTATAGAATACAATACTACTGGCCAGAAGAAGTCAGCTGGTAGTTCAACCCACACAAGTCAGCTGACAGCTTCAGGCCTGATCTAAACTCAAATTTGGGCTCACCTAGGTGAACCCATAACAGTGAGCATGTTAATAACGTGGGTTTAGTTGTGCAGCTCCCTGGGGATGTGTTTTACGGTCAATGCATTCGTAGGTTTGGTCTGATCCTTTCACCAAGTTTGGCTGAAATCAGGATTATCGAGTTCCCAGTTCTACAGTGGATAATTTCAATATAAACAACATTGAATTGACTCAGGAAAGGCTGAAAGTTGTTCTTTTATTGAAACAAATAAATTAAAAATATAGCCCCACCACCATCAGACATGCAAGGATCAAATTGCTGCTGAGACTTCAGAAAAAATGATATTGAAGGTTTTGGGTAGATGGCAAATTCTTTCAGTACTGATCTGCCTAGTCAGGAGTTTGATGCCATTTGAATTATTCCTTTTTAAGCAACATCATGAAGTGTGTGAGCTTACAAGTGCCTGGCAGTCTTTTCTCTTTGCCATCAGTATATTTCTGTCGGTCCTCTCTTAGTTCATGCCCTTAAAACACTTTTCCACTTAACTCCCAGGCTTTAATGATCCAGCTCTGCACTGACACAAAGTCTTGAGTTATGGCAGCAAAATGTTAATATCATCGAGGATTTTTTTTTTTCCTAGGGAGATGATAGATCATGTAAATGAGGCACTCATTGCTGAGAAGCTCCCTTAAAATATTTCATTTCTCCAATGCAAAGAGCCAAACTTTTTAAGGAAATGGAAGATGGGAAGAGCTTTATGGAACTCAGTAGCAAAAATATAATAGCTCTGTGTATCTCTTTGAGACACTGCAAGTCTGGATTGGTTTTTGTTTGTAATGAGTGAGAAAGTAAATTGCATATTATTTTTGCAAGAGAATTAGCTTTTATTTACATGAAGCAATCAGTGTTTATTATAAGTTATGCCTTTGGAGAAAGAGATGTAAAAAAACCCCAAGCAGATTCTCTTGGATTTAAAATGGGCGCGATGTGCTTGGTTTTCACCACAGTGAAATAAAATATTATCCTTAAAAATCCTCCATTAAATATCCCCCAATTCGTACAAATATCCCCCAATTCGTACAAATATCCCCCAATTCTTACAAAACCTTCTTCAGTGCTCTCTAATCCTGGATCATCTTCCCTTTGGCAGCAGCACAGCAGCTCTTGGCTCTCTGTCTCTCCATTAATCCTCTGCCTGTTCCAGGGTGTAATACACCTACTTTGTTTAGTCAAAGGGAAGATGTTTCATGTTTAAAAATCCCTTTTAATGCAGTTACTGCATCTTGGCAGGTTTAATTAAGTCCCAGTCCCTTCCAAATCATGTAAGTCAGAGGTCCCATCTCGCTTGTCCCTGAGGCATCAGCACAGAAGGTCCCCAGGTGGAGCTGAGTTTCCAAGCGGTGACTTTCCCATATAGGGGCTAATTATTCCTAATCTTACACATTGATGAGGTTGTACTTTATGTCTCTGAGGCTGTAACTTCCAGTCCATCCCCTCCTGCACCATGAGGGTTATCCCTCCATTCCATGGATTGCCCAACATGCCAATCCCTCCTAGCCAGGCTCTTGGTTTGAACTGTCCTCCGGTTCTCTCCCTCTGATCATCTTTGGGCCTCCTCTGGACTTGCTCCAACAGCTCCATGTCCTTGTTCTGAGGACCCCAGAGCTGGAAGCAGCACTGAATGAACCACAACACAAACAGGAGCCAAGAGCACCAGCAATCTGACACACAGAAAGTCCATCCTGCAAAGGTGTTTAAAGGAAAAAATAAGGTGTTTTCTCCCTTTCAGGTGTGCAATTTGTGTCTTAAAGATCCTCTCATCCCACCCCCTGCCATGGGCAGGGACACCTCCCACCAGCCCAGGGTGCCCCAAGCCCTGTCCAACCTGGCCTGGGACACTCCCAGGGATGGGGCAGCCACAGCTTCTCTGGGCACCTGTGCCAGGGCCTGCCCACCCTCACAGCCAGGAATTCCATCCCAATATCGCACCTATCCCTGCCCTCTGGCAGTGGGAAGCCATTCCCTGTTTCCTGCCCCTCCAACCCTTGTCCCAAGTCCCTCTCCGGCTCTCCTGGAGCCCCTTTAGTTACTGGAAGGGGCTCTCGGGTCTCCCTAAAGCCCCTTTAGTTACTGGAAGGGGCTCTCATATCTCCCTGGAGCCCCTTTGGGCACTGGAAGGGGCTCTCAGGTCTCCCTGGAGCCTCCTCTTCTCCAGGTGGACAATCCCATCTCTCCTTGTTCCTTGCCCACGGTGCATCCTCTGAGCCCTCCTTAATCCACTCTCTGATCTTGGCCCAGCTGGGGCTGCCTGGGTGGAGCCAGGGAAGGGGGAGCAGAGTCCCCAAACCCCTGGGGATGTGGAAGTTGCATCTTTCCCTCAGCTCTGACTTTGAGGAGCTCCTTCATCTGAGGAGCAATAACCCCCATCATGTCTTTTAAAGAAATGACTCAACACTTTGACCTTCTGCAAGGGGAAAAATGCCTTTGGAGTCTGGACTGCATGAAGGTGTTGGGAGCCTGATCTAGTCCAAGCTGCCTTCAGCCAGCCCTTTTAAGCCCCAGGAAAGAGAAATGAATATATAAAAGGAGCAAATAACTACAATTGCACTCTGATTTCATGGCTACATATGCTGGAGGTCAGGAACATAAAGCTGTTTATTTGTTCCCACAAAGCACAGGCTGTTATCATAACCTGCTGTAGGCACAGGGATGGCAACTCCTCAGGCAGGGAAATTGTTTATTTTGATTTTTTAGTTTAGTTTTATTGCAGCACCACTGCACACCACATAACCTCTCCTCCCTGCTTCTTCCTCTGATGGTTTGAACCCAGCCTGGCTTTGGGGTTGGCTCCAAAAAGGAGGAGTTTATCCCAGGAATCTGAGTGTGAATAATTTTGGATTTAATTTATACAAGATCTTAATCCGGCTCTGCCCAGTAAATAACCACTAAGTGGAAGCTTTGTTAGAAAAGGAGAGGTTGGGGAAGAAAAAGGTTTGGAGGTGGGGGAACTTTTCCTTGTCTCGTTGGAATGGAGTCAGCACTCAGCAATAGGACAAGGGGGCACGGGGGGCTCAAGCTCTGCCAGGGGAAATTGAAGTTGGAGAGCAGAAAAAACTTCTTTGCAGAGAGAGTGCTCAGGGATTGGAATGGGCTGCCCAGAGAGGGGGTGGATTCCCCATCCCTGGAGGTTTTTCAGCTGAGCTTGGCCGTGGCACTGAGTGCCATGATCTGGTAAAGGGACTGGAGTTGGCCCAAGGGTTGGACTTGATGATCTCGGAGGTCTTTTCCAACCCAATCCATTCCATGATTAAACAACAACAAAAAAACCCACCTTGATTTACCTGTTACTTTTTAAAAAGCAACTTGGAACCCATGTGGTAAAAAAAAAAAAAAAAAAAAGGAAAAAAAAACAAAAACCCCCCNAAAAAAAAAAAAAAAGGAAAATAAAACACAAACCCTCCCTCAAATAACAACAAAAATCTGAAAATCCTGGGGAAATGCTCCTGTTGTCCCAATGGCCACCCCAGCCAGAAACACCAACGTTATTCCCAAGGTGTAGAAATATTTGAAGCTCCTTCCAGTACTTTATTTAAATATAAGGAGACCTACATAAATTAGAAAAATCCATCTGATTGTGAATTAATGAACTTGCCTTAGATGTTGAATGAAGTACATCATAAATCTGCATTTATGTGTCTATCAGCAGGAAATTTCCTGGCCAAGGTGTCAATCCCAACATTCCTCTAATTAATGCAGTAAGACATTTGGGGTAGTAAAATGGTTCTAAATCAGTGTGACATAGACCAGACTGATCTTCCAAAATGATGCTTTCAGTTTAGGGTGTGAGAAACAATTTTGCCCTTTTATTTAAAATGAGTGACTGGCTGAAATTTTTGTTCCTTTTTTTTATGTCATAGATGAGTTCTATCCCATTAAATACCCCAAAATATACTTGCTTCTGAGTATATTTTAATTTTGTTGTTTAAAAAGAAATTATCCTGAAAGCCTGGGTTTTAATTTGTTTAAGTAGGACACAAACTTTCCCCCAATGCCCTTGCAGGTATCCCTGCAGTGTTTGGCTCTCAAAGTGGCTGCCATTGGCTGGATTTTAATTTACAGTAAATATTGTGTTGTAAATATTGGCCTTTTGGTCTCAGCTCCCCTGAATAATGCAGAGCTCTCTGGATCCAGTCCCTGTGTGGACACATCTGTTCATCATTCTCACTATCCAGATTGCATGGAAGTGTTTTGGGGAAGGAAAATACAGGATGGCTGGAAATTAAACTGGCTTGTTTTCCTCCTCGTGGTGGGGCAGCTCTTGGAGTGTTCCCAGCACACATTTCTGTGTGTCCCAGCAAAGACCAGGCTCTTCTCCATATTCCCTTTGGATGTAAAAGTCACCCAGGGAACTTCTTTGGGCAGGTGGAAAAAAGGTCCATTGCAAACTAAAAAGAGCAAATAAAACAGCCAAAATCCCATTTCATCCTAAAAAAAAAAAAAGAAAAGAAAAAAAAGAAACAAAACCACAAAACCAAAACCAAATAAAAAACCCAAACCAAAACAAAAACCAAAACAAACAAACAAACAAACAAAACCACAACAAACCCCCCTGCAAGTTAACCAGAGTAACTCCAGGTAATCCAATGGAGACATGCACCTGAGTTTATCAGCCCAGGAAAATCAGGATAAAAAGAAGATGTAGCTGTGGGAAGGAGGAGGAAAGGGACACGCTGTTTAGAGGGGGAGTGGAATTACTACACCCTGCAAGGAGGGACAGCCCAGGTGGTGGACATGAAGCGCTTCCCTGGCCTCTCACACCTTCTGCCCTGGGTTTGTGGCTGGGAATTCAGCCAGTACAGAGATTGAGGGGCTGGAGCGGGGCCAGAGAAGAGCAACGAGGCTGGAGAAGGGAGTGGAGCACAAGTGCTGTGGGGAGAGGCTGAGGGAGCTGGGGGTGTTTGTGCTGGAGAAGAGNAGAAAAAACTTCTTTGCAGAGAGAGTGCTCAGGAGAGCAGAAAAAACTTCTTTGCAGAGAGAGTGCTCAGGCATTGGAATGGGCTGCCCAGAGAGGGGGTGGATTCCCCATCCCTGGAGGTTTTTAAACAAGAGAGAAGTCATTTCATGAGGACACATGGTGTGTTCATCTGAGAAAAGGACACCGAGGGGAGACCTCAGTGCAGGTCCAGTTTCCTCAGGAGGGGCAGAGGAGGGGCAGGCACTGAGCCCTGCTCTGTGGGACCAGGGACAGCACCNAGGGCAGGGACAGCACCCAGGGAATGGCTGGAGCTGTGCCAGGGCAGGGACAGCACCCAGGGAATGGCTGGAGCTGTGCCAGGGCAGGGACAGCACCCAGGGAATGGCTGGAGCTGTGCCAGGGCAGGGACAGCACCCAGGGAATGGCTGGAGCTGTGTCAGGGCAGGGTCAGGTTGGATCTCATGAAAGGTCCTTCCCCCAGAGGGTGGTGGGCACTGCCCAGGCTCCCCAGGGCAGTGGGCACAGCCCCAAGGCTGCCAGAGCTCCAGGAGGGTTTGGATGGTGCTCTTGGGCACAGGAGGTGACTCCTGGGGATGGTCCTGAGCAGGGCTGAGGGTTGGACTCCATGGTCTCTTCCAACGTGGCATATACTGTGATTTTGTGACAAATACCACCCTGGTGCTCCTCCCTCCTCCCCACATCTCCTTGCCCATCCCCTCTCCCACCTGGAGCAGCTCCCAGCATGAGGGATGTCCTACCCAGCTGGTGAGAGTGCCCATGGATCAAACCCAGGAGACCCAGGGAACTCCTCCCAGGGGCAGCCTCTCATTTCCGCAAAGCCATCGATTTTCTTGCTGAGCTCACTGCAGATCAGCAATGACCCTTCTGTCATGTTGGTGCAAAGAGGCCACAGGCTCAAAAGCCCCAGGTTGGGCATGACAAAGGATAGGGCATCAATCAAATCCCTCCTGGAAATCAGGCTAAAATCTGACCCAAGCAGAGAGTACAGTGCAAAAGGTTTGTCAGATTTTTTGTTGTGTGGGCTTTGTTTTTTTCTTTGTTTTTTTTCCCCATGCAGTAAATATTAATTAAGAAAAAATCAGGACTTGTAAAACACAAGGACAGCTTTTTTTTTTGCAAGCACATTTATGTCATGCTGGGCAACATCCTCGTGCCCAGGAGAATGTGGCCCTTTGTGTTTGTTCCTGTGTCGGTCTCAGTGACATCACATTAAAATGTAAAGGTTTGAGAATGACTTTGTTCATAGAAGTAGCTCCTAAAAGACAAATATTGTGAAAATAACTACTCACATACTGAAATATTTTTCCAGTTGGTCTTGCATCAAAGTGAGTGGGGTGTGTGGATTTTACAAATGCAGCCCTGGAGAGCGAGGAAAACTCGCAGCAACTACAGGAAAATGCGTTTTCTTCTCCATCAGTCACAGCTCTGACGTTGCTGAATGCAATAATTTGGGCTCTGAGCTTTTAGTTTTGCACCAGCAATGGGATAGACAAACAATCAGGTTTGGGTGGTTGCTAGGCAGCAGGTTCTGGCTCCTTGGAAAAGCCAAAGTGGGGCTGTGGGAGCTGAGAGCTGCCAGCCTGGCTCCTTCCCACCCAGGGACACCCCCAGCCCAAAGGCAGCTGCAAACTCCACTTTCCCCCTCTTTAAAACATGCCAGAAGGGAAGGGTTTGAGGGCTCAAACATTTAATCATCAATGCTAAGCTTTTCTGCACCCTCCATTTCTGAACTGAGAGCCTGAGTGATTAAAGAGGGAAAGACAAGAGGCAACTGCCAATTATCTGTTGCTGAATCTGGTGATAAAACCCCAAATCCCCCACGTCCTGCTCTCTGATCATGTGACAACATTTCTGGTTTAATCTGTGTTTCTAAACCTGTTGTGATGGGATTCAGAAGGGGTAATTCTGAGATCAAACAAATCAGGGATGTGCAGTAAAACACGCCATGAATAGAGATTTAGTTTTTTACTTTCCCTTCAAAAGGCAAATGTAGGCAATAATTCATCAACCCCAAAGTTTTAGGTGGTGGAATAATTAGTGACTTGAGCTGTGTGAAGAGCTGGTGGGTTTAGAGTTGAGGCAAGTCAGTGGCAACTGAAATAAATTCGGGAGAGCTGCGCAGGATTCTTGAATTATGCAAGATAAAACTATTTATTTGTGAATGGAACTTGTGACTTAGAAATGGAACTTTTGGGGCTTCACAGCTATTTAAATCTTAGCTCTTGTGAAGGCTGATTTTTTTTTTAGCTTGGTTTTACCCTGTTATCAGGCAGTTTCTGATGTCTGTAATCACAGCAGTTAATGGCAAAGACTTCCCAGGAAGAAACAATAATCAAAAGTATTGCACAAAACTGATTTTTTTGACTGTACAGGAGTAAGAGGAAAAATCTGCATTAAATGTGGCGTGGCTGGTGCTCCACTGAGTTTAGTTTTGTTGTACAAATAATTCAGTGTCAAACTTGGCTCATGTGAACATCTTGTTGCTTTGTTTTTAAACAAAGACTGGAGAGATGGGCTGATTGCAATGGGATGGAGTTCAACAAGGCCAAGGGCAGGTGCTGCCCTTTGGCCACCCCAAGCCCTGCAGCGCTCCAGGCTGGGCACAGAGTGGCTGGAGAGCAGCCAGGCAGAAAGGGACCTGGGGGGACTGAGGGACAGGAAGCTCAAGAGGAGCCAAGAGTGTGCCCAGGTGGCCAAGAAGGCCAATGGCATCCTGGCCTGGATCCAAAGGAGCGTGGCCAGCAGGCCCAGGGCAGTGAGCCTTCCCCTGGCCTCTGCCTTGGGGAGGCCACACCTTGAGTGTTGTGTTGAGTTCTGGGCCCCTGAGTTGAGGCAAGAGATTGAGGGGCTGGAGCGGGGCCAGAGAAGAGCAACGAGGCTGGAGAAGGGAGTGGAGCACAAGTGCTGTGGGGAGAGGCTGAGGGAGCTGGGGGTGTTTGTGCTGGAGAAGAGGAGGCTCAGAGGTGACCTCAGCACTGTCTGGAAGTGCCTGAAGGGAAGTTGTGGCCAGCTGGGGGTTGGTCTCTTCTCCCAGGCACTCAGCCATAGGACAAGGGGGCACGGGGGGCTCAAGCTCTGCCAGGGCAAATTGAAGTTGGAGAGCAGAAAAAACTTCTTTGCAGAGAGAGTGCTCAGGCATTGGAATGGGCTGCCCAGAGAGGGGGTGGATTCCCCATCCCTGGAGGTTTTTCAGCTGAGCTTGGCCGTGACACTGAGTGCCATGATCTGGTAAAGGGAGTGGAGTTGGCCCAAGGGTTGGACTTGATGATCTCAGAGGTCTTTTCCAACCCAATCCATTCTGTGATTCTGTGATTATCTCTTATGATCCACCCCAATTCTTGATGCCCCAGATGTCCTCCCTCCACTCCCCGTTCCTGAGCTCCCCATTCCTACCACACCTTGCAAGGGTCCCAGAGAGCTCCATCAGGGAGTTGTTTAGACTGAAGAAACCCAACCCATGCCACTTCAGTCCTCCTGGGCATTCCCATTGGAGCCCTTGGCCTGAGTTATGTCCACACAGGTTTAGGGGTTTCAGTGAGTTAATCACTGTTTCTGAGGACGGAGATTTGTTAGTCTGAGCTTATGCTTCCCAGAGAAATGTAGCAATGGGTTCCTCCCCACACCACTGAAAATTACAGAACCAAAAGGAAAAACAAGAAATAAAACTTGGAGGAGGAGGAGGAAGAGAAAAGGCAGAAAGTAAAGAATTTTTTAAATTCTCTGTGTGTGTGGTGGATATGCTGGGGGTGATTCCTGCTCTTATTTTATTAACTAAAGATAACGAATAATAGCAATGCATAATGAAAACACCATTTTTTTTCTCCTGTGCATGGGTTTGAAGATATAATTCCTGTGCTCTTTGCAGCCCCCTGATGAGCACCTTGCTTCTAATGGCACAGATAATGAGAGATTTATGGCTTCTGGCTTTTTGATAGCGGAGCAGGACTCATTTGTCCGTTCCATGGTGGATCCTGTAATCATCTCTGCAGGCAGCAGCTCCAGCTCCAAGGTGTGTGAGCAGGGAAAGATAATTCACTTATCAAATCTCACGATGCCACTTGGAACAGAAGAAAATCCATCCTGACATCTGAGAAAAAAAAAAAAAGAAAGAAAAATCCTTTTCTGTTTTGTTTACAGAATGAATCCTGTTCCCACTGAAATGATTTCAGGCTGTTTTGCTTATTCTGATTTGAAAGCCTTCCCAACAAAGCCGCCCTAAAACACTGTCATCTTTGTGCCACTGTGTTCAAGTGCTTTCTTTTGTGGCAAAGTGCTTGTTTGTATTGGTTTGGCTTTTTCTTCATGACAAGAAAGCTTTCAAATAAAGACTTGGCAGCTGCTTTTTCCTCCTTTAAGCCTGCACTGTTTGACCCCCATTGTAAGGAGGTGCAGGCTGCTTTTTCTGAGTTCAGCAGAGATGCTTTGAGAGGACTGGGGGACTCTCCCCGAGTCACCCTCTCTTGGTGAGCACAGACTGTGAGGGTTTTAGCAGAGCTGGAGCTCTCAGGGTGCCACCCTGTGCTCCTTAAAGCATCTTGGTGGAAATTGCTGCCTGGTCTTACAGGAGAGTTGTTAAATGTCACATCCTGCAGAGATGAGTATCAGGTGTGGGTTTGTGGGACTGTGAGGGAGTAAACCCCCTCCCTGCCCTGCCTGGCGCCATCCTGGCTGGAATGCTGCCTTTGGATCGTTGTTCATGCAACACCTCCCATCTTCCTTTAATTTAACATCCCTTCTGAAGGCTCAGGATAATGTCCTTGAAGGACAACAAAGCTTGTTGCCCAGAGAAGCTGTGGCTGCTCCATCCCTGGGTGTGTCCAAGGCCAGGTTGGACAGGGCTTGGAGCAACCTGGGCTGGTGGGAGGTGTCCCTGCCCATGGCAGGGGGTGGGATAGGGATGGGCTTTAAGGTCCCTCCCAACCCAAGTAACACATATTTCCCCAAAATTGCTAGATCTAAACAGCGTTAATGCAACTTATTTTAACTTTATAAAAGAGCTCTATTGATGTCACTCCGTGGAGTTTCTGCAGGCTCTATTTCCAGCTCCTGTGTGGGCCCAAGGTCTCCAAAGAGATTCCATTCTTATCTCAGGAGCTCCACCTGCAAATTGGCCCCTGGTTCAATAGCTTGGAAATGAAGGAATCCCAACAGGTGGTGGCAGCACCGAGACAGGGAATGGATTCCACATTTCCCTCCCCTGCTGAGCAGTTTAGTCCTCCTGTCCCGAGGGAAATCCAGGCTGGAGCTCCAGGATCCTTGATAGGACCCTGGGATTAGCACAGTTGGTTAAAACTTGGTTGTAATAATGCCAAGGCCATGGGGTTAATCCCCACTGACTTAAGGGTTGGACTCGATGATCCTTGTGGGTCCCTTCTAACTCAGAACACTCTGGGATTCTGTGCTTGTTCAAGGCTTTGTGGAGATGCATCACTCTCTCCACTAACAAGTAAACACAACATTTGCCAGTAGATTCCCTATAAATTCATTTAATTCCATCAAGATTCTGACAAGAGGCAGAATTTTCAACATTCATCTGTCTCTGCTTTTAATACCAGGCCTGTGAACCTGAGCTTCACTGTTCAGTTTTATCTTAGATGACAACAGTCTCTGCAGTTTTATGATATTCTTTCTTTATGACACATGAAGAAGAGCAGAAGACACGGATTTGGTTCCGGTGCTCGTTCTGCCTTGGCTTTCATCTCAGATGGATCTGAAATGTATGGATGGTTTTTGTGGATGACTCACTTCAGATCTGAAGGAGCGAAGGATGATCCCTCCCAGACCTTTCTGAGAAGGGAGCATGATGAATCTTTAATGATGACACTTTTTTCCTCAAGGCTTCCTCAGGTATTTGAATTAAAAAAGTCACCAGAAAATTTAAACAGCTCTAATGTTTTAGACAGAAGAAAGTTGAGATTAATTCATGCAGTAGGGATAATGCACAGAAGGTGGAAAAGGCTTTAAAAAAGAAGGTTTAAGTGATGGCAAAGATGTTGCATTAGCAGAGTGGTTGCTCCGGTGGCTGCCCCTGCAGCCAAGCCATGCTGTGTCCTTCACTCCCATGTTCCAGGTGGGGAATGGGAGCATTTTTGGATACTCAACAGTGCTGACTAAGAGGCTGTAGAGGTGGTGGGTCTAAGGACCAACAAAAAAGAGAATTGTTTTGAAAAGTGGTGAAGTTCTCCTCTTTTCATACAGGGCACATGTTCTGCTGTGCTGTTTTATGGTGTTTTGAGGGAAGTGCTCCAAGGTTCCTGGAGACTCTGGAGGGGTTCGCTGGGAGGTGGCACTGGTGGCTCAGAGGGGACAGGGGACAGGAACAGTGCAGAGCAAGCAGGGCTTGGAGCAGAGCAGAGCAGGCCAGAAGTGCTGACACTCACTTGAAATTTGTCAGCACATGAATAGTAAATGAATGGAATATGAAACTTTCAAGACAAAAACTGGAGATGAGGCCAAAGCCAGCAGTCTAAAGTCATTCCAGCTCTGCCCAGTGTCACCCTGGGTGTCAGTCACGGAACTGTTGAGGTTGGAAAAGCCTTCTAAGTTCGTGTCCACCCATGATCCCAGCACTGCCAAGCCCATCACTGCCCCATGTCCCCAGGTGTCACTCCACAGGTATTGTTGAACACTTCCAGGGATGGTGATACTCCTACTCCCCCAGGCAGCCTGTTCCAATGCTTGACAATCCTGTTGGTGGAGAAATTTTCTCAGTATCCCCCCTGCCCCTGCCCTGGCCCAGCCTGAGGCTGTTCCCTCTCCTCCTGTCCCTGTTTCCTGGGACAGAGCCCGACCCCCCCCCAG
>VWZD01003790.1:0-32373 GCA_013396695.1 Sakesphorus luctuosus | reverse complement strand
CCCTCCTGGCAGGGATTGCAGAGCCAGAAGGTCCCCCCAAGCCTCCTTTTCCCCAGGCTGAGCCCCACCAGCTCCCTCAGCCCCTCCTGCCGCTCCAGCCCCTTCCCAGCTCCATTCCCTTCCCTGGACATGCTCCAGCCCCTCAGTGTCCTTCTTGTAGGTACTTTGCCATCAAACAACATCCCCTCTGCATCCAGAAAACACCTTCATCACTGGTACAACATCTCCCATGGACAGTTTTCCTGCCTGTCTCAGGTTCTGTCCAAACCCTCAGCTGGCTCCACGAGGGGCTGTCCTGTGTGTGCCAGATACTGGGAGTACAGTTTCCAGCAGCACCCTCACCTTTGCAATCGATCTGGGCTTTAGCAAGCTGATTTACAAGTCCATCCTTTGTGAATCATCAGCTGAGCAGCTGCCAGTTGGCCCGAGGCAGAATGCAGGCACTGGAGACAGGAGGATGGGCTCCAGCTGCACTCCATAATGAGGAGAACCCTGGGCTGGAGCTGGATGTCCACATGCCTGGCCAAGGAGAGCATCATTTGGTCCAACAAGCAGTGTTTGGGAGGGGGGAAAGGAAAGAGAGCAAAGATGGAACAGGATGAAGGTCACGTCCCAGCAGTTGTTCCTCATTGCATCTCCCATTCCTAAGCCTGGAGAGGTGGATGGTGGTGGGAAGGGAAGGTCTGGGAGGGTTAAACAAATCCTTGGGATTTCAGCTTGGATAGAAATAAGTTCCTTGTGCTCCCCACGGAGATGGAAAGTGCTTGAAATGCTGTTTCTTTCATGCTTTCGCACCAGGGAAAAACTGAGCTTTGTGTTTGGTTGTGCAATGAGAGTGACAGAGCGAAGTGTCTTGTCAGCGAGGAGGGTTTGAAAACCTGGTGTGTGACACATCTCAGCACAAGCCTTGTGCTCCTGGAGTGTCATCGTTTCAAACACAGATTCGAGCTCTCTTTGATGGTTTGGGTTCTTTGCTTTGCTTGTTCTGGGGACATGAATTAACAAACACGGAGTTTCCAGGAATGGATTTAATGATATTGGGAAAAAATACCAGTGCTTTTGCCACCAATGCCATTTAATCTGTCACAGCAACTACAGCAAATGACCTGCCAAAAGTTTGAGTGTTTGAGTGGGATTCCTACAGTAATACAAGAACATCATTGCCCAGGATATGGTACAAAGGGCAATGCAAAACTCCACTGTGGATGATTTAGCAAAGAAAATAAATATTTCCTTCTCTTCTTCTTCCCACCTTAATTCATCCTGTCTCTTCTGCTCCAGAAAGAGCTACTTTTTAAAGCTAGATAAGCAGGAATTAACCAATTTATTCCAAGGGGTCTGTGGGGAATTGGAAGTTTCTACCTACAGGTTATTGCTAATCACAGGAGTAATTTATCTGTTACATGTAATCTGCAGTGTGGGCTTTGACAGCTTGTTCTTCTTTGGCCCTGTCGTGCTCAGTGTTTTGTGCTGGAAATGTATTTGAATGAAATTCATGGAAGGCCATCTGGTAAAACAAGCCTGTCTGGATCTGATTTATCTCTGGCCAGCCTTCTGCATTTCCCTGTGCACTGGTTGACATTCACAAGTTGATGTTCTCCTCTTGTAGTTTCCTGCTTGATCTGAGACAACTGTGGCTTTCTTACTGTGAAGCGTTAGAGAAAAATATTGATAACTTGGTGGGAGTTGTTGCTTTATTACTTAGGGCTTTTTAATCAAAATTCTGGATTTTTTTAAGGTCTTGCCGTAACTCAGTCCAAGAATTTCTTCTTTATCTTTCTCTGCAAGTTATTTTCTATTCAGTTGTTTTAAAAAGTAAATGAGACAGCACATGTAGCAGCTCTTCATCATGAAGGTATTCCCGTGTAATCCACCAGGGAAATAACCTTTCCACAAGGTCCCCCCAGCAGTTGTCCCACTCCCACTACTTGTGAATCCTGATGGATTTTTTTCCTTTGCTGGTTTTGTCCTCCTCTCTGTGCCCCACGACAAGGTGAGGGGCAGGGTCCAAGGGCACCTCCCCCACGTGTGGTACCAGCAGTTTCTGCGTTATTTCTGGGCCAAAAAACATGCAGTGGGTCCTCTGCTCTGGCTATTTTCTGGATTCTCTTTTTTTCCCATACTGTGGCTAATGAGTCCAGCTGTTTGCTCAGGACTTTCTGCTGCTCAGTGACAAAATCCAACCTCTTTTTTTCCTGCAAGCTATGGATATACATGATGGCATTGGCATCTTGGAGTTAAGGCAGTAAAATGTTCAAGTATATTTAAAAAAAGGGTTCATCATACATCCTGTAAGTGTTTTGAGATGTGGTGGGGCTGAAGGAGATCTCTGGATCTCTTCTTCCCTTCACCCAAGGAGACAAAGCCTGTTAGGGTGGGTTTGCTTTAATAAATACTTCTGAAAGTGTGTCTGATTTATAGTTCTTTGTTAATATAGTGTTGCATGTGAACTGAAATTGTGCTTAGCAAACCCTTCTGTGTCAGGCTGTCTGGGGGAAAGGAAAACAAACCAAAAGCTCTTACCAGTGGTGTGACATGTTGCTGTAAAGCGACAGCCAGCCACTGTTGGGACAGAAAAATCAAAGGTGAGCAATTCAGATCTATAAGGAACATCCTGAGATTTCAGTCCAAGTGGAGAAGTTCTGAAAATTCATTTTGGATGCTTAATATGAAACAGAAAGCAGTGTAGGTTCTGGCAGAGGGGCCAACAGCAGAGGTGACATCATTGCAATGGCCCAGCCTTGTGGGAAAGAGAAAGGAGCTCCATGGAAAAGCTGCAGAGAGAGCAGAGCCCACAGGAAACACAACATAAGCAAAGAAGCTGCTGCATTGGTGCAATAGTTCCCTGAACTGGAGATGTTCTGATGTAATGGAATCGGTGACTGTGGTTTGAAGTGCCTGCAGCTCTTTAAAGGTGAAAGTGACCTGGTGCAAGTGAGGTCAAGGTGTCCTGGACTGCTCTGTGCTCGGGTTCTGCAGGCACCACGGAAGGGCTGGTGGTGGAAATGTGCATCTCCCACCTTCCCAGTCCTTCCACACTCGTGCCTGAAGCCCTGGAAATCAAAAGCAGAGCTGCTGGAGCTTTGGATCAGCCCTGAGCACAGCAGGAGACCACCCACATCCCTGCAACAGCATCCATGGGGTGCTTCCAGTGCCTCTGTGGGGAAGGGCAGAAACAGACCCCAAGACAACCAGATCCTTTCCAGGAGCTCCTTCCCTCCTGCTTGCATTCCCTTTAAAAACATATTTTCTAACTCATCTCCTCTCTACTTCTCTACCTGAAGGGAAGTTGTGGCCAGGTGGGGGTTGGTCTCTTCTCCCAGGCACTCAGCAATAGGACAAGGGGGCACGGGGGGCTCAAGCTCTGCCAGGGCAAATTGAAGTTGGAGAGCAGAAAACAATTCTTCACAGAGAGAGTGCTGAGGGATTGGAATGGGCTGCCCAGAGAGGGGGTGGATTCCCCATCCTTGGAGGTTTTTCAGCTGAGCTTGGCCGTGGCACTGAGTGCCATGATCTGGTAAAGGGAGTGGAGTTGGCCCAAGGGTTGGACTTGATGATCTCAGAGGGCTTTTCCAACCCAACCCATTCTATGATTCCTCCAGAACACTGACAGTGATGCTCCTGTCCTGTGTTGTTCCCCAGGGCTGGCACAGCAGCGTTGGGGCACTGATGGTCACAGGACATGCCCAGACCTTCAGCAGGACAACGCTGGGCAGGCAACACCGAGCCCTCCCAAGGTAAAATAAATAAATTCCCTGTGCAGAGCAGTCAGCAGAATGTATGAGGGTTCAGAGAACAAGCCCTGATCGCTGAGCAGTGTGTTTGGACTTGGTTTTGTTTAGCCAGGCTTAGCTTAGGCAGCAGAAAAGCCAAATAAAATGATGGATGAGTGTTGTCATTCTGTGTGCTCTTGGTGATGGGGGGAAATCACGTGTTTTGTTGGGGAAAAGAAGTTGTTAAAACACCCCAGGAGACTAAATCAAGTGGTATCCCAAACATCAGTACGCTCTGCCTGAGATGCTGTCAAGACAAAGCCTGAGGTTTTCAGCTCACCACAATTACTTTGTGCAAGTGCAGATTTTTCTCACAGGGTGCAGCGAAGCTTGAAAGCTCCCAAGGAGCAAAGGATCAGCTGGTCAAACCTTAGAGATCCATTTCTTTGCCAGAGATTGGGAGGAGGGAATAATACATATGGTCAAGCAGAAAAAGGAAAAGTAAATTATTGAAAATATTGGTGCAGGAGTTTGTAGGCAACCAGGAACATTTTTGACATGCCTTTGGACTCTTGCAGGATGTCTCCATCTGTGCAGCCCTCAACAAAAGGAATAAATGTCAAATTAACTACTGGAGCATGAGAGATGCTTCCAAAATAAAGTCTCTCAAGGAACATTCCTCTTTGGTGCCCTGTAGAAATCTCGGGGAAGTCGAGAGTTTTGGAAGGCTTGCAAAGGTCTGAAACCTGGAGGTCGAAGTAAATGAAGTGCAGAAAATAAGAGGCAAATGTTGTTACAAACCATGAAAGAAACAGAGGAGGAAGAAAATGCCTTTCCTGGGGCTGTGAAATTATTGAATTGTCAAAACCACAGGCAGCTGGTTTAAAAAGTTGATAAAATTTATTTGGCATTTCACCTCCTTAATAAACGCTTGATCCTCCTCTTCCCATTTGGGTTCCCAGTCAGCTCCTTCCAAAGAATTCCAAAGGAGCCTGAGTTTGGTGGTCTGTCCCTGCACAGAGAACAGGAAGACAGGAATGGTTTCACAGGATCTCAGAATCAGAGGATGCTTTGGGTTGGAAGGGCCCTCAGAGGTCATCTCCCCATGGGGTTTGGTGCAGTGTCCCAGCTTTGGCACCAAGACCATGAGGAGGATGAGCATGGCCCTTGGGAGGTCACAATGCTGTCACCCTCATGATCTTCCTGGAGGAAGAAGAATACCGTGTTTTGTGAACCCCTTGTTGGGTCCTGGCATTGTTTACCAGGTGAGAGGTGCACAGATGGGCCTGGGGTGAACTCACCACCAGCAGGACTCAATGCCACCCAAACTCGGGATGAGCTCTCATGGTGGAGTTAACCCTCAGATCCTGCATGCCAGTTCAGGAGATCTTTGGGGTTTTTCTCTAGGATGGAGAGGGCTGGGAGGGAGCAAAGGGCAGGAGCAATCCAATCAGCCACTCTCCAGCAGCACTGAGAGGAGACCAGATGCTTTATTGCACGTGACTTACCTGACCAGCTGTGTGGACAATAACAGCAGGAGCTTTTCAGCTCAGGTTTCATCTTTGTCAGAGAGCTGTAACATAAAGGCACCTCCTTCGTCACCTGGAGGAAAGGCATGGATGGTCTATCAAGATAGATCTTTACTGTCATGGATGGAAAAATTAATCTGGGCCACTGTCAATCTCTGGGCTACTGTCAATCAATCTTGGACATATGTGCCTTTACATCATGGGTAGGTGTCACCACGTAATCTCAAGCAAGAGGGCACTAATTAATTAAAATAACACCCAGAACCCTTAGATGGGTGATTATATCCCTTTTGGGGGAGGGATCATGGAGAAGTTCTTTTCTTGCTTACAACTGGTGAGGTTGTAGAGCTGCCATGGCCCTGGTGCCCCACGTGTCCTCTGCAGCATGTGATCTCACATGTGGACCTTCAGGCTAATGATCCATAATGTATTTAAAAATTCATGTTTGTTACATTAAAATAAATTTTAAATTCCAGCAGCCCATCATAAGAGGGAAGTTCAGAGCCTGAAACTGGCAACTGCCTTTGACACGTCTGTTTTTAAACAAACATTTTTAAACAGCCACAAACCCCAACTGCAGCAGTGGCTCAGATACTGAAAATAATGCTATGGAATACACATCTCAAATTTTCATACTTTTTGCCACCAGTGATAAGGTTTTTGTTGAAGCCTCCAAGATAATTCAGAGCTGATTTGAAGAGCGTGTGTTATTAAGTGACGAAAAAGTTAATATGAATAGAAAGTTAACAAGAGATCTTGAACAAAACTGCCTGCTGTGATAAATGGTAGATGAGAAACAGTTATTTGCACATAGTATAATGGAGCATGTTGGTAATTTGAATCTTTTCATTTGCAGGAGTCTCTGTCTTCACAAAACACAACATTGATTTCACCAGTTATCGTTTCGCAGATGATTGATGGGAATCAATCCAAAGGACATCAGCCTGCTTTGCCCATGCAGTCCTTGAGCCCCCAGCCCAGTGCTTGGCACACAAAGGCATCTTTGGCTAACCATGGGTCAGTCAAGGTCAGCAGAGCGTTTCTGGTGCTTCCCAGCAGCAGGTTGGAGATTCAGGCATCTTTAGGAGACCCCAAGTCACCGTCTCGCTCTGACGTCCTAGAGGAAAACCAGCACCCAAGGCAGCAGCAAGGCTTTGCCTCCATAACTGTGACAGCCAGACGTGTTGCTGTGGGCTCTGTGCCCCCAGCCTGTGGCCCTGGGGCTGGGCAGGAGCCCAGGGCTGTGCCCCCCACCCCCAGCAGGGTCCCTCCTGCCCTCCATCATCGCCACGCGCACCAACGCGCCTCTCCGGTGAAGACTCCTGAGTCTTGCCCAAAATCAGGCAAAGAGCTCCCAAAGCAGCTTTTGGACCCTGGAATCAAGGAGACCAACGTGGGTCCTCCAAGCAGTGGTGGGAGGGAGAAAGCACCCCCTTCATTCCTTTCATGTGTCCACCTCCAGGTGTCTCAGCCATGTCCAAACACCATCTGTTACGTGGACAAGTCGCTCAGTGTGTGCATTGACCAAATTAAATGCCAAAAAACGTACAGATCCACCTTGTCCTTCAGCGTGAAGTGCAGTTTGTCCAGATTAACAGCAGATGGAGTAGATGGCATAGCTAATGGAGAGCCCATGGAGGAGACAGCTCCAAGAAAGCTCCGAGGAGCAAACAAGACTCCACTCAGGTCAGACTTGAGCGCAGACTTCACAGAAAACAAGGTAATTAACGGAGTCAAACCAAAGGAAGACTGTTTGGGCAGCAAATACCCTTTGCAAAGTGTCCTTATCTCAGAACTTCCAGCGTTTGTGGAGACACCCAGAGGACATAATCGCGTAGTAGCAACAAAGAAGGAGGATGATGAGCATTCTGGCAGCTCTCACTCTGTGTTTTCCCTCCAACTTCCCAATTCAAGTGATGCTCCAGGTAAGTAATTCCCATAAACCTCAGCCTGGGGGAGCAGAGGTTGAGGCTGGAGCAGTCCCACCACAGTGGTTTTGTGGGAGCAGATCGCAGTAATCCTCGTTTCTGCAAAGGCACAGTGAGTCAGAGCACAGCCCATTTGCAGTTCCAGGACTGCCATGAATCTTTGCCATGCTGCTCATCAGCTGACAGGGAAAACTCTGCCTCTGTTTTCTGCACTAAATCTCTAGTTTTAACCATTTATTACTGTAAGTTTTTTTTTTTCCTCCCAGCAACATGCAGGTGCTTATCCCCTGAAAATAATCAGGTCTTTCTTTGAATAAGGGCTGAATTTCAAGGTGTAAAATTAAGAAGGAGATGACTGCACTGAGCTCAGGTTTGTGCTTCTTGCAATTAAAAATGATCTTGTTTTCAGCTTTTACTTAGAAGGCTACAGTAATAAGCCCAGGGTTTTATAACTAATGGATCCAGGTAAATGGTTTGCAAATCATGAACATATTTGGCTCCAACATTTCCAAGCAGAAAATTTTCTTTGCAACTTTGCTCTTGGGGAAGGGAGAGGTGCCCTGGGCATTGCTGGGTGCCCAGAGTGGCAGAGCTCCTGCTGCACTGGGCATTTTACAGGGCAGCTGTTTTCCAGCACACTTGGATAACCACAGCTGAGTTTATTGACTTTCCAGGAGGGAAAGGTGGATGGGAAGAATGTCAATGAGCAAATCTGGTTTTTAGCAGAAGCACAATGATTAAAACTTACCCCCCACATATCCTGCGACCTTGGGCTACATTTAATTGCAATTACCCTGTTCTTACATGGTCTTTTTGATCTAAGGGTCAGCGTATGGACACAAACTCCTTCCTAAGATTCCTTTGTACCTTCATCTTCCGAGTGTGCAGAGGGGAAAAAAGAGAAAGATGAGAAGCTGCCTCTTGTCTCAAGGGCTGGACAAGGTACAAACTCCTTGAAGTTGCTGCTGCTCTTCCTTTCCTGTGCCTGACACCGATGAGACTGATCCTGTAGAGGGGCAGGAGCAGCACCTGAGAGAAAACGCTCCTTTATGCTCCTAAGCATAATCCAGGCTGTGTTGGAGGGGACATGGCACAGTAGGGAGCAGGAGAGGGAAGATGCCAGTGCTAAAGGGTTGGGATGACAGCAGCAAATTTCATGGTTTGCACCCTGATTTCAGTCAACAATGTCCTCCAGAAGGTTCCATAGGGAGTGTTGTGTATTCAAGGCTTTGTTCAACACCATCTAAGGTAATACACCACAGAAACAAGGATTAAAATAACACTGAGCCTTCTCTGGGCTTGGTGTAGACATGGTGGCCATAGAAGAACCACTTTTACCAGAGGTAATTAAAAAGTGAAATGGGACAGTGCTCCTGGTCCCCCAGTTTTAGGGAAAAGAGGAAATCACTGAGGTAAGAAGCTGAGAAATACTCCTTTCTGAAAAAGGACTTCCACCATTTGTGTACACAAGAATACAGGTGTAAATAAACATGGGAAGTGTTACCTTTTTAACTGCTTCCACCTTTTGTGTCAGCAATAATGTAGGACCTAAAGATATATATTTCTCTGGCTCACACCCTTTGTAACATATAAGAAGGTGTTTATCAGCTTCCTACAACTTTCCTGTGTGAAGTTTGTATAAACAACCAGAATAATGTTTCCAAACAGAGCCTTTCTCCCCAGGATCGCTGAGTAATGAGCTCTTGCACAGCCATCGACCATTAAATGGGACAAGTCGGGAGAAACCTGGTTAAAAGCATGAGATGTCCCCGCTGCTCGTTAAGATGAAAGGCTGAAAGGCAGTTGGTGGGATTTCAACAAGTGAGTCCCCTTTAGTTCTGGGTGAAATGAGGGAGAGAAATGATTACTGGGAGATTAATCATAGAATCATTAAGGCTGGAAAAGGCCTTCAGTCCAGCTGTTCCCCAGCACTGCCAATCCCACCACTGAGCCCTGTCCCCAAGTGCCACATCATGTGGCTTTTAACCTTCTCCAGGGATTGGGGACACCCCCACTGCCCTTTTGGGGAAGAAATTTCGTACCACTGCATATTCCAAATTATCTTAGCCTTTTTTTTCCTGACTAACTCAAATCCATCCACGTTAATCTTTAATCTGCTGTGTGTTTATGCAACGAACTGTTTGTGAAATGAAATGTTTAAAGACGAAAAATGTTTAAAGAAAGAAGAACTTGCAAAGAAGAGGCAGCAAACAACTTTTGACACCGTGTTAGTGCTTTAACATAGTTATCTTATTGGCTGAAGGAACTGCAGAGAGCACTTTGTCCATCACATTTCTGATGACCCAGAAAGTTGGAGTTTATATTGGTTTGCAGCTGGAGGCAATCCCTTCCTGCCAGCAGAAATACAAGTGGTAATAACATCACCATGGTTTAAAAAAAAAAAAAAAGTAAGAAAAATTACTTTCAAGGCTACACTTCTCTGTATGAAAGCTGTAAATGTAATTTCCAGGTTGTATGGGCTGCTTTATTAGGATCAGAATTGGAATGAGCACCCAAATACTTCTCTGCTTTGCAGGTACTGGGGCCAGGTTTGCTCTTCCTAAAGAGCCAGTTGAGTCATGGCCTCTTTGGAGGGTCTTTTTCCTAATTTTTTTGTGTGACTTCACTAAGGTAATGATAACTCTGCTTACAGGATTACTCATACTGCTTCATGTTCAAATCCAAGTATTCAGGACTTGGCTTTGGATGGACCTGGATAACCTGATCTAAGGCCCTGCTTTCAGCAGGAGGCTGGTCCAGGTGATCTCCAAAGTCAGCTATTTCCACCATGTGCCACATATGAAAAGGATATTTAGGGATTATTAATGAAATGTCCATCTTGGGCTATGCTCCTTGATGATAATTACACTTAGAAATCCAAATCTCACAGACTCAGTTGATGTTCAAAGGCATGTTTCGTTCTAGAGCATCCCAAGGATGGAATATGATCTTATGATTTCACTGCTATGGACTTTATCTTCTTCCTGCTCCATTGCTTTGGGTCTCTGCCTCCATTACCTGGCAAGAAATTGGATTTTAAGCGCTGGAAAAGCCACGTTACACGTGAAGTCAGACCTGAGCTGTGGGAGGACACAGAACTGTGTTTATTTTCAGTGAGTGACCAGCATTTGTACCCCTTGGGTGGCTGAAGGGGCGTGAGAAGTGGCCCGTGGAGGGGACAGGAGCCACCTCGGCACGTGGCCAAGGGGAGTCCCTGCCAGGCTCCACGGGGTCCTTGTCACTTGTCACTGGTGATGGATGGGCACCACCCTGCCTTGGGTCAGGGCTTTTAACAAGCTGTCAGAACCTGCTAACTCTGCTTTTCAGGGAGTGCTGCAATTTCCTTTACTGTCTGCAGCTGATGGCTCATAAATACCAGGGAAGTTAAAAAGGGAAGGATCAGTCTTGTTTCTGCTGAAGACAGGAACATTTTTAAGCTTAATTTCTCACTTACATTTCATGAAGTATAAATTCCACGTGAATATCTGGTTTTCCATCCATCTTTTACAATCTATTACCTACTGGGCTCTATGCTGAATTATTAAAAAGGGCCAAAGAGACAGAAATGGGAAAAATTTTAAATTCTTTTTGACTTCCTGATTAAACAGTATCATCACTTTTCTATGGAAGACTATAAATGCCAACATCTAAATTTATCTGTTTAAGCTTAGATAAGTGTAAACATCTTGATGCCTGAGCACCTTCCCAAACCTCAGCTATTTTCTAAACCAAAATACTTTCTGCTAACAGCTACACTTTTGTTCTTTTGTTATCATACCCAAAACTGCTGCTCAGAGTTATTGAGGAAGAACCACCGAGGTGCAGAGTGAATCCAGTTTGTGTGGTGGGTGCTGTGCTGGCTCCCTCAGCTCTACACTGAGATGCAAAAGATGGCCAAGGAGGGTGGGGGGAGATGACAAAAGGGCATCTCATGAATCACTCTGTTATGTAAACCACCCCAAAGCAGGGACATCAGGATTCTGAGAAGTGTATCAGCACTGCTGTGGTGGCAGGACCAGGGCAGTGACCATCCCCCTGGGCTGGACACTGGTGAGGTCCCACCACAGAACCTGGGGGCAGTTCTGGGACTCTCACTTGGAGAAAAGGAGGCTCAGGGGGCACCTTCTGGTTCTCTGCAGTCCCTGCCAGGAGGGGGGAGACAGGGGTGGGTCAGGCTCTGCTTCAGGGTGCAGGGACAGGAGAGATGGCACGGCTTCAGGCTGGGCCAGGGAAGGTTTAGGTTGGCTATTAGGAAACATTTCTTCACCAAAAAGATTGTCCAGCCCTGGCACAGCTGCCCAGGGCAGGGGTGGAATCTCCACCCCTGGAGGGGTTCCAAAGTCCTGTGGATGTGACACTTGGGGACATGGTCAGTGGTGGCCTTGGCAGTGCTGGGGATGGTCGAACTCAGTAACCTGAAAGATCTTTTCCAACATTGAGGATTCTGCAATTCTATGAGTCAGTCAGGGGTGGGAGGTGAGTGACATCGCGTGGGTATGGTTATGCTGGACATGGGGGTGGATGTACTGGAGATGGGGGTGGTTGTGCTGCCCATGGGGATGGGTGTGCTGGATGGAGATGGATGTGCTGGACTGGGGGTGAATGTGGTGCCCATGGAGGTGGTTGTGCTGGACATGGTGGATGTGCTGGACATGAGGTGGATGTACTGGACATGGGGGTAGTTATGCTGGACATGGTGGATGTGCTGGACATGGGGATGGATGTGCTGGACATGAGGTGGATGTACTGGACATGGGGGTAGTTACTCTGGACATGGTGGATGTGCTGGACATGGGGGTGGATGTGCTGGAACCCTGAGATTAGCTCAGTTGGTTAAAACTTGGTTGTAATAATGCCAAGGTCATGGGTTCAATCCCCTGTGTGGGCCATTGACTTAAGAGTTGGACTCGATGATCCTTGTGGGTCCCTCCCAACTCAGAATAGTCTGGGATTCTGTGACATGGGGGGGATGTGCTGGACATGGGGGTGGATGTGCTGGACACAGGGGTGGATGTACTGCCCATGGGGGCAGATGTGCTGGACACAGGGGTGGATGCACTGCCCGTGGGGGTGGATGTACTGCCCATGGGGGTGGATGTACTGCCCGTGGGGGTGGATGTGCTCACTGGGCAGCAGCAGCTGCAGGCACAGGGAGCCATCCCAGCTCAGGGGTGACCAGGGGAGCTGCACTGGCTGTTCCTTCTGCAGAGCCCAGGAATGAAATGCTCAGGAGGGGCAGAAAACATTTACAGCAGCCAACAAGACAGACCAGAGAGCTGGTAAGGTAGTTGCTCCTACCTTTTCCCAAAGAGAATGGCAGGTGACTTGAAAGCATAATTTACTTAATTAAAACAACCCAAGTCAATGAGTGGGGAAAACTGAGATGGGATCTGGGCTTTTGGGGTGTTGAATGGCCCCAGATGATTACAGGCTTCTGTTTCCTTCCTAACCAAGGGTTTTATGAACAAGTGCTGAAGTCAGCAGCATGTTTTCTAAGGGGTAAATAACTAGACTTTAATTTGTTTCAAGAGCTATTTTAATTTTTTTATGCAATGCTCAGGTATGTCTATACATACTCCCACTGGAGTAAAATCAGAACAACTGGTTCTGTGGGACTTTGAGATGCTGTTACCTGCAAAATAAAAATATATTTCTGCTTTAAATGCACATTGAAGAGCCCCTGGTACTTGAGACGAAAATATTGTAGGTCACCTTTAAACTAATATATACTCTTGGTAATCAGGATGGGCTAACTAGGAAATCTGAAGGCTATAAACAGTATTTACTTACAATTAATAAATAGTATTTGAAGTGTTATGGTGAAAGAATGTGGCCTATCTGGTGTTCTCACCTCATCTTCTGTTGATGGGAAAGTCACAGTGCAATAAGCCAGAGCACAAGATTTGTGTGTGTGTAAATATATATATATATATATATGTACATGAGCAAGATATAATTAGAGGAAAGCTGTTCCTTGCAATATGGAATTTATTGTATGGAAACTTGAGCAGCTCCAGCTGATGCCAATTAGCTCTGCAGCCTGTGAATGTGTACAGCAGCCGGGATGGGGAGGACAGCAGGAATATGAAATATGGCACACCAGATTTTACTTTAGCTTGCACCTGCTGAGCACCAGGAGCCAAACCTTCAGCTGATGTCAACCAGGGGAAGTCTCTGCCTTCAGAGGGGTGACACTGATTTCCATCAGCCAAGAGTCTGGGCAGGGACCTCACTGCCTTGGCACTACAGACACAGCAGCTGGTGCTGACTTGTTAAGAACAAAGGACCACAAGCCAAAAAGCCCATTAAAAGGAGCTCCTTTGATGTTTCCCTTCATCTGGTATAAATTTAAAATGGAGGAGGCTGTCAGTGTTCCTTAGTCTAGACATTGTGTGTCATTGGGGCTGTCACAGTGCAGTGATGTTCCTGCAGAGTGACCTTCCTGCAGAGTGACCTTCCTGCAGAGTGACGTTCCTGCAGTGTGACCTTCCTGCAGTGACACCTTCCTGCAGAGTGACCTTCCTGCAGAGTGACCTTCCTGCAGAGTGACCTTCCTGCAGTGACACCTTCCTGCAGTGTGACCTTCCTGCAGTGACACCTTCCTGCAGTGACACCTTCCTGCAGTGTGACCTTCCTGCAGTGTGACCTTCCTGCAGAGTGACCTTCCTGCAGTGTGACCTTCCTGCAGTGTGACCTTCCTGCAGAGTGACCTTCCTGCAGACTGACCTTCCTGCAGTGACACCTTCCTGCAGTGTGACCTTCCTGCAGTGACACCTTCCTGCAGAGTGACCTTCCTGCAGTGTGACCCTCCTGCAGTGCATCCCCTGCTCAGGAACAGAGGATTTGGTCCTTTCAGGTGTCAAAAATGCAGTGGGGAATTGTTGGTCCTGGTGGGGATGATTCTTTGCAGAGAGAGTGCTGAGGCATTGGAATGGGCTGCCCAGAGAGGGGGTGGATTCCCCATCCCTGGAGGTTTTTCAGCTGAGCTTGGCCGTGGCACTGAGTGCCATGATCTGGTAAAGGGACTGGAGTTGGCCCAAGGGTTGGACTTGATGATCTCGGAGGGCTTTCCCAGCCCAATCAATTCCATGATTCTATGACTCTTGGAGATGCTGCCAGCCTTGGTGACAGGCCCCAGGCTGTGTGATGGGCACTAGCAGTTTCCTCTCTTTATCCTGGAGCATTTTTATTCATTTTTAGAAGGAAGAGGATGCCTTTTCTTCTGTGGAACGCCTTTTGCCATTTATGGAGCACCAAGCTCTTGAGCTTTGCTCTTTGAGTTACCAGTTCTCCCATCACCTGGTGTGACCAAGGAAGGGGTGATGATGTCTTTGGGTGTAAGAAAAGGAAGGGATCAGTGTGGAGGGGTATTTATTATTCCATTTATTTAAACTACAGGACTCAGGAGAACTGTGTGGCCTTCTGCATTTCCTATGGATAAATGGCTCTGGAGATCATCACAGGCAACAGATAGGATGGATGACGCTCAAGGTGGTGTGAGCCCTTCAGCTGTTTTTCAGTGATGTCACTGGGATGTGACAGTGACCCTTGCTGAGATTATTTTCCTATGGAGCTAATTGTTCTTCAACAATTCCTCTGTGGTTTAAGGCAGTGAGCAACCAGGGGTGGTTGGGTTTTCTTTTGTTTGAGATTTTTTTTGTGGATGTTATTATGTGTTTGTGTGTTTAAGGGCGTGATCATAAAATATTTTGTCTGGGGTTGCAGGATCTTCTCACCTTGAGGTGCCTTTTGGGGATTAAAGGCTCAATTTTACACTGTGGGACATAGCAATGAGCCTGTTGGATAGAAAAGCCATTGTTCCCTGGCAGACAAAGGGAAGTCTGCCCTGATAATTATGTTATGGAACACATTTCGATGAGTGAAACACATAAATTAGAGCTATTTTCTCAAAGATCTTCATGTTATCTGAAGATCCAAGTTGATGTTCAGCTCTCCATGTTTTGGCATGTGAAAGGTATGGGTTTGATTCTTCTGTTTGTTTACACTGGTTTGTTTTGTTTTGTTTTGTTTTTATTTATTCTTGGTCACTTAATTCATCAGAATTAGCCCAGTTGGTTAAAACCTGGTTGTAATAACACCAAGGTCATGGGTTCAATCCCCTCTGTGGGCCATTGACCAAAGAGTTGGACTCGATGATCCTTGTGGGCCCCTCCCAACTCAGGATAGTCTGGGATTCTGTGACTCGATGATGCTAAAGATCTTTTCCAACCTACACCACTCTGTGATTCTGTGCCATTTCTATCGTGACCTGTCAGAGTTGGTAAAAATGTGACACAATTTGAAGTGAAAGACTCTGGAGGGTGCAAGTCCCTCGTTAGCACTCGGGGCAAGCAGCAGCAGATGGAGCACTGGAATCATTAAAATAATGATTAGAAGAGCTGAGCTGTGTGGATTCAGGGCCTGCATCATGGCACTGCAGCAAAGGGCCTCATTTTGCCCTGGTTCATACTTGGTTTAAACCAGGAAGGACTCTCTGCAGACTGTGAAATGAATACTTGGCTCAGCCTGGCTGTGGGAAATTATCAGAGAGCTCAACTAGGTGCCTTGGACATGATGAGAATACCAAGTGCTCCACACATTTCTTAGCCTGCAAATCACCAGTTAAATGTTCTGAATCATCCTGAGCAGCTTTTTTTTTTGAAAGTCACACTGCATCAGATTACTCGTTGAGTCACTACAATAGTGCCTGATGGATTCTAGCATGACATCCTGGAAACGTGGATTTCTAACTCCGGGATTTTCGGTTTGTGGCTGGTACAGGGAATGTCTCACAAGTGCAGCAGCAAATTTCAAAGTATTTTTCAATAACTGTTTCCATGGTTCTTAACAGTATGAACAGACATCCTCTCACTCTAAGGACCAGTTGCCTGGGAGTTTGTTAAAGACACGGCTCTGGCATAGCATGGCCAAAAAAGCAAGACAAGAAAAACTGGGATGATTCAAGGCATGAGTCTAAAGCCTAAAACTGATTATCCTAAATGAGAAAATAATTACCAGCTGCTTGACCAACCTCCAAATTATGAAAGGTTTAATGGAAAGAAAATATTCTTTCCTTTATTCTGTCCCAGCTCATGGGAAGCAAAGGGGAAAAATGTGAGCAAAATATACAGACACTGTAGTGAACCAGCTGGATGTTGGGAGCTCACTGGTGCAAGCAGGCAAATCAAATTGTCTGGGTGGGTTATTAGCTGACCACTAAAATATTCTGCAGCAATAATACAGTGTCACAAGTCAGAGATCATCTCCTGCAGGTGCCAGTCAGAGAATCACAGAATCATTAAGGTTGGAAATGACCTCCAAGATCATCGAATTCAACCTTTGACCCAACACCACCATACCTGCTAATCAGCCAGTCTTTCAGTGAAGAAATGTTCCCTGATGTCCAACCTGCCCCTGCCCTGGTGCCACTTGAGGCCATTGAACTGCCCCACTGTGCTGGTGCAGCCATTGCAAACCCTTCTTCCCACCAAACCTGCCCGTGGCAGCACATTTGTCCCCTGAAATAAGTGGCATTCACCAGGAGAGAAGGTCAATTAATCATTTGCAAAGCGTTCAGAGAAAATAAATGGGCCATCACCACAGAGAGGCTTATTGTGAGGGGCTCTTGGTGAGCTGGTTGTGGGATTGTTTGCTCTGAAGCCAAGTGTGGGACTACACTAATTTTGCCAAAAGCTTTCTGTAAACAAGCTGTTTCTTGACATCAAGATGCTCTTCCTGCTTTGGACTGATTATAGGTTTGAAGCCTAACAGCTCTCAGGTACACCTGATAAGCTTTCTCTTTAAATGATTACAACTTTCTCCAGTTCAGTATTAGCTTTTGCCTAAAGAGAACCTTTTCCTTCAGAGAAATGTGTCCCCAGCTGTCAACATGGTTTAAAGCAAACCCAAAAGAGAGAGCTAGGAAAAACCAGCCTTTTTTTGTTAGAGATAATTTTTTAATCTAGACTCTTAGCTTGAGGTGTTATAGATATAGCTGAGATAAAGAAGCTTTATCCCCACCAGGCAGGCCTGTTTGCAAAAGAATTAGTGCAGGTGCAATGGCACCTTCACAGGGACTAATGGGCTGTCTGATTCTCTCACTTCAAACCCACAAAGTTACCTTGACTTTGGAGCATGAGTTCTGGGGATGGAGCTGAGGACATGACCCTGTTCCTCAGGATCCAGCCCCAGGTTTTTGTGGGAAGGTAAATCGAGCCCTGCTTTATTATCCCATTTGGAACAGGGAGCGTGGGCAGAGCCACATTCCCAGCATCCAGGTAGTGTCCATGGATGTTAATGCTGAGCAGCAGCTGACGCTGCCTCTTGTCAATGAGTCATTTGACAAACGTCAGGAGGCACTTTGGGATATGGGGCTCGTTGCTGGTCAGCAGAAATCTGAGTGAAAACATGTGAATTTTGTAGCACTCCTGGCTGAATGCAGCTTGTTGACTGATTAAAAGTGATGCTTTTTCCTCGGCAGCGAAGTGAAAAATAAATTATCCATCCTATCTCACATCCCTTGACAAACTCTGAAATAACTAATAATGCTGTCATTGCTCCCAGTGTTTCCATCCTTCTGTGTTACTGGGCTGCTGAGATGATGGGGCTGTTTACTCATGTCTGAGATCGTGTGGCTTAGCTGTGGCAATCCTTGATTCGTGATAAGAATTGAGTCATCAGTCTTTGTCATCAGGGGGCTGGAGCCTTGATTTGGATCAGGGATCGTCGCTCCAGGCACGTGTGGGCTCTGCACAACCCACTCCTGGGTCCAAATCTGGAGGAAAGTGGAAGTTTCCTACATTTGAGGATTGTTTTTCTGCTCCTCTCTGCTTGTGGTATTGGCAGCATCAGCTCCATCCTGGAGGTCCAGCATTGCTCAGCAGCTCAGACCGTGGAGCTTTCATTAAATTAAAATTAAAAAACTCAGCAGGTGGTCTGGACTGGAAGACCACCCTACATGGGGATGTCTGATGTCACCCAGGACACAGCAGGACCAACTCTGTGTGTCTCCTTCCCACCCATCCTCGGTGGCCACACAGGATTGGCGGCTCTGCCTCTGCTAAAATGAACTTTGGCCACTTCCAAAGCAGAACTTTGTCTCAAATCCCCACCCAAACACTAGGAAAAGCATTATATGCAAGGATGAAAAGCTGCATTATCCCGGTGGAAAGTGAAAAGGGAAAAAAAAAAGGCAAGCCAGGAACAAACAATGGCAAAGGGGATGTTTGCCTGGCCCGTGAGTGTCTGGAGGAAAGGAGAGTTTAACCTGCTGCAATGCAGGGTCACTTCCCGTTAGCAAAACCCCCCGAAGGCAGAGGAGGGGGATGTAAAAAGATACTTTACAGTAAGACAATATACTTATTTTACTCAGAGATCAAGGATTTTTTTTTTTAAAGGAGCTTTTGAAAACCTCCCCTTGGTTTCACAGGGTATTTTTAACTCCTCCAATATCGTGTGGTTTTCACTAAGTCATTACTTAAAAATTGAGCTGTTGTCATCTTCCTTCTTGCACAGGGCAAAAGTGACTTTTCTCCAAACGTAATTATGACTTTGTTCCTTAAATTTTCTCCCATGAGCAGCTGAACCTTTACAACCAGGACCTACACTCGCTGAATTTTATTAATGGAGTCATTCTGCTTTCTGTTCCTCTGAGTTTTCCTCTCCTGTATCTCCCAAAGCATTACACTTGCATGTCTTTGTTCATTAGTTTCCAAGTCTTTCTTCAGCTGGGATAATAGAAAAACCACATATTTCTAGTCATCCAGTTGCAATTCCAGCTATTCTCAGAGGGGCATATATATTTCAAGTTGGGATTTAGATATACAATTCCAGATAGTCTTAATGAGAGTAACAGTCCTAATCCCCCCCACAGTCCATTAAAAACGGGTCCAGGATGTGCAGAGGGAAACACTGTGATCTTACCTTTAACTACCTTTGCCTTGTTCCTTTTCTTTCCTGAATATCATTTGCATCCGTGTTCATTAGTGAAGATAATTAAGGGCTGCCCTGGGGATGAGGGAGTTGGGCTGGAGAGCCTGGTTTGCTCTGCTGGGTTTCCTGGGGGTTCACTGCACCTGCCTGTGCCTTTTGAATGCAAAGGTTCATTCAGGAGGGAGCTGGGAGGAGAGAATTGAGCAAATCCACTCTGTTATTATTCTGGTTGCCTTCAGTGTTTGACAAGAATGAGATGCACCTTTTTTGTAACCTTAATTAACTAAAACAACAATTACAAAAAAAAAAAAATCCCATCATGCTGTGAATGTAATAAGGATTAAGATTTAGTTGTGATATTAGAACAAGGTCTAAGGAAGACACTTTCCATGCAGGAGGGATGTGGTGGTTTTATACCTGGATTTGATGAGGAATTGTGCTCTTTTTAATTCTTTCTTAGGCATCCTTTTGTTGTCACAGAGTGCTAAGAAACATCCATCACCTTTTCTAATTTGTTGGTGCATTTCTCTTCTTTTTCTGCTAATTCCTGTTTCTGAAGGGGTGGCCCAGACATTGTGTGATGAACACCCACCACTGGTGGCATTTCTTTAGCAGGGCAGGGGTGCAGGGAGGAGGGAAGGTTGTCTCCATTTGCACTCCATGGAAAACCTTTCCTGGAGCTTCCTTCAGTTCTTGAAGGTTCCTGTGCTTACACTTAGAAGCCAATATCCATAAATATCTGGGCTGGTAGTTGGGAGTAAGTGGGGTGTCAATGCTCTTTTCTTTTGTTCTGATCAGTATTCTGAGAAGTTAAGAGAGATGTGACCTGGAGCCTTTTGCTTCGCTCCCTCTGCTCTCCAGTGTTTCATCCTTCTCCCTTAAAGCCCCTTTTCATAGAATCACAGAATTGATTGGGTTGGAAAAGACCTCCCAGATCATCAAGTCCAACCCTTGGGCCAACTCCAGTCCCTTTACCAGATCATGGCACTCAGTGCCACGGCCAAGCTCAGCTGAAAAACCTCCAGGGATGGGGAATCCACCCCCTCTCTGGGCAGCCCATTCCAATCCCTGAGCACTCTCTCTGCAAAGAAGTTTTTTCTGCTCTCCAACTTCCATTTCCCCTGGCAGAGCTTGAGCCCCCCGTGCCCCCTTGTCCTATTGCTGAGTGCCTGGGAGAAGAGACCAACCCCCACCTGGCCACAACTTCCCTGATGTGGCACTTCCAGACAGTGCTGAGGTCACCTCTCAGCCTCCTCTTCTCCAGCACAAACACCCCCAGCTCCCTGCGGATTCCTGCCGGAGTTTTGGGTACCAAAGCCCAGCAAGCAGCCCCTCCTGGGCACACAGCAGTGCCCTGAGCTGTCTGGCAGTGCCAGTGAAGAGGCTGTTTGGCTTCACAACACACACACACATGTTGCACACACAGTTTCTTGGTATGAAGGCAAATTCCCTCCTGCTGTGGTGCTGCCATGGATGAGCAGAAACTCCTTTCTCCTTTCCACTTTCTTCCTTCTCTGTTTTCTGCTGGCCAGTAAACTCTTCTAATTTAAAAGGTGATTTAATGAGATATCTGTTTTCCATTCAAGTTCTTTCTGTGGCTCAGTTCTACTCTTTTTTCCCTCTATCCATCTAACATTTTGGCTGCCTCAGTGAAGGGATTTCCTCCTCTGCAGTTGCTGCCACCTGCTGCTTTCTTCATCTCCTCCCACCCCTCTGCCTGTTCCTACCTCCTCCCACAAACTCTCTGATGTCCAGGACCCCATAAATCTGTCCCAGTGTATTTTCCCCTCCATATGTCATCAGACCTTTGTGGAAACCCAGTGTGTGTCTGCAGGTGTGGGATTGGTCAGGGAATAAGGAACAGGTCACTCTATGTGCAAGAGCTCTGAATGGCTGTACAGAATTGAGTCCAGTTTGCTGAGAGCATTTGCACCAAAACTATTTCCATCAGAGAAGAGAGCTTGGTTTTGACAGAAGATAAGGCAAATATTCACAATGTATGGAAAGCAAGGAGAAAAATAAGTTCTATCAGAGAGGAGAGGGTGAGCTTGGGTGCTACCCCCGAATTTGGGAGCTCTGTGTGCACCTCCTTACCTTGACCAGATTTCCTGTAAGGCTGTGGAGTTGCTTGGGATGGGGTTCATCTCCATCAATGAAAAAAGGGCTGGGTTTTTTCCCTGTCTTTGCTGATCTTCAGGGATCCCTCACTAGAGGATCCCCTGAGAACTTGACTCCTCCTCCCTGTATGAGTAGTTACAGAAAGGAACTTAAGATGTTGTGGTTGGAGTGGATGATCTTAGAGGTCTTTGCCAATCTAAACAATTCTGTGATTCCCTGTCCGAAACTTTCTGATCTGCATCGTAAGGGAAAACCAGTAAATGCTGCATCTTAATGCCTCTGATTTCCTCAGAAACACAGGGTAGGCAAAAAGAGCCATGAGCCACTCAGAGCAGCAAAATGCACAGGAGACCATCATTTTGTGGCAAGGCCAAGCTCTCATCTGTTGTGAGAGGATTGACGATTGGCAACGTGAACTGAAAACTTCCCACACTGCAAGATCTGATTTTAGTGAATGACTGTGAGATAAAGAAGTGTCTAACATGGACTCGTAGAAACACAGGAAAAGACCCTAAAATCATGGAGTGCACCTGTTCCCCCAGCACTGCCAAGCCCACCACTCACCCATGTCTCCAAGTGCCACATCTACAAGTTTTTCAGATCCCTCCAGTGCCATTTTCCCCTTTTCCATGGATTGGCTCAGAGGAGAAAAACACTTGTAATCTACACTCTGTCCTCAACCAAGACATGGCAAAGAAGTGTTTAGAGAGGGGCAGCTGCTGAGAGTGAGTCAGCAGAGAAAGGAATTACGTTAACTCTGTTTTCCAAAAAGTGTTTGCCATAACACACCAGTCATTTATTCAGTGTCTCGTGTCTGGGAGCAGGACAATCCCAGCCTGCTTTGTTTGGGTTTGTGGTTAGGGCTGAAACCATTTCTTTTTTTTTTTTCCCCTTGTACCTCCCAAATCTCTCAGTTGTTTTTTTTCAGATATTTTAAATAGCTGTTGATCATTTCCACTTACATAAATTTCTAAGTCTCAGGTCAGGCTGTGATTAGAAGTGCCAATGGGCAGTTCTTGCCCAGGATCGGAATGCAGGGGCAGAGCAGTGTGGGCATGGCCATGGGCTGCTGTTACCAGGGGGTTACAGAGACACTGAGCAGTTCCCACCTGCTCTTCATTCCCCCTTGCTGATCCTGATGCTCTTCCCATGCTGTCCCGGATTCATTGGATATGGTTCCTGATTTTATTTATTTATTTATTTTGCTACTTTACCTCTTCGGCTTTCCAAACTCTGCCTAAAATGCACCTTGGAAAACTGACATTGGTTAAACCAGTTTTGAAGGCTGGAATGGGTTGGGTTGGAAGGGACCTTAGAGATCACCTCATCCCACCCCTGCCATGGGCAGCGACACCTCCCACCAGTCCAGGCTGCTCCAAGCCCTGTCCAACCTGGCCTTGGACACTCCCAGGGCTGGGGCAGCCACAGCTTCTCTGCCCAACCTGTGCCAGGGCCTGCCCACCCTCAGAGGGAAAAATTTTTACCCAATATCCCATCTAAATGTAGTCTCTGGCAGTTTGAAGCCAATCCCCTTGTCCTGTCCCTCCAGACTTTGGAAAGATTCCTTCTCCATCTTTTTGGTCAACTCCTTTCACAAACTGGAAGATGCCACAGTCAGGTCACCCCAAAGCTCCTCCTCTCCAGGCTGGACAATCCCAGCTCTCCTGGAGCCCCTTCAGGCACTGGAAAGTCACACTGAGGTCCCCCCAAAGCTTCTCCTCTCCAGGCTGGACAATCCCAGCTCTCCCACCTTTCCTCCCAGCAGAGCTGCTCCATCCTCTGCCCATCCTGGTGCCCCCTCTGGATTCTCCATCAGCTCCATGTCCCTCCTCTGAAATGAATAAGAAACAAAGCAAAGGCACACAACACACCTTTTTGTCAGAGATGTGTTGACTCTTCCCCTCTGCCCATTAGACTGTGTATATATTTTTGAGAAGGGCAGGGTGTTTTATGAGTAGTGTCCCCTGTGATTATTTACACCCTCTGTGATTATTTACACCCTCTGTGATTATTTCTGTCCATAACCCTTTGTTGCAGAGCAGCTGCACAGCAATCCTGATAAAACCTGTATCAGTTACAACTTTCCAACTACACAACTGAAAGCAGTTGGGCAGGAAATAAAAATCATGTGGGCTAAAGGCTGTGAAAAAAAATATATATTCCCGTGTTATAGGATTTGGGGTGTTTTTTTTCTGTTTTCACAGGAACACAAAAGCTGTTGGGAAGCAAGAGGAGGAGCTGCCTCCTTCCAGATGGAACATCCAGAGAGGGAGTCACTGCTGCTGGTTCACCAAAAAGGAGAGAGCCCTCCAAAGACACCTCCAAACCCAAAGAGATCCAAGCACAGGGAGTCCTCAAACCAAAAATGCCTGTCCCCAACTGTATGTGCAATATAAAAGCATCATCAAGGATCCTCTCAGAAGAAAATGTTCACCAGCTCCTAAAAAGTAAGGTACAAATCCTGCTGTGGTTGGGAGGAATATGGTTTCAATAATGAGATGAGATCAGTCTCAGAGAAAAATGTGAAATAGTGGAAAGTCAGGCCGTTTTTGTCCAGCTTTAAGTGCTGAGTGTGAGTCATCTGGGGAGAGATCAATCAGCTAATCTGACTGTATACATTGCTATGGTTAATAGCAAACAAGATTAAAATGAGCAAGATAGGCTTGCTTTGTGGGGAAGGTTCAAGAAAACCTTGAAAAAGCATTAAAACTGCAGAGTTGAGAAGCACCAGAAGTGAGGTTATTTTTACAGCCTTACTCTGATACTTCTCTTTTTTTGACACAACAGCCTGAACTGTGATTATCAAGGAGGTTTCAGCATGTAAAGCAGAATTTCCTCCAGTTCAGCAGTGGCTGCGATGTCTCACTTCCAACATTTACTCTCACAGCTGAACTGGAGATGACACAACCAGCTGTGTTCATGCAGAAGGTATTTTTGCAGGAGACAACTGAGATTAACTTGGCTTTAATATCTATATGTTTGGGAGGAATTTATTCCTTAAAATGCTGCAGTGGCCATACAACTTTTTATTTTTCTTAGTGTTTTTTCTTAACACAATTTTTTGCAGGCAGGCAGGCAAAACTTTTTCATTATTGACTCTCAAGCTACTGAATGGAACACCCATTTAGCTCAGGGGAGCCCAAATTCTGCTTTCTATCATTTCTACATATTCCCAAGCCAGTGGACAGACTCCAGGAAAAAAATAATCAACAAAAGGTTAATATGCCTTATAGTGCATTATTATGAAAGCTGACAATTCACACTGAGAAAAGGAGATTATTTGGCACACTTGTAATTAAGTTTTAATGCTCACTGAGTGATCCTCCCTGCCTGAAATGAAATTTTCCTAACTGGAAGTGACTTGGTTTCACAAAAGTGAAGGATCCACTGAGATCTGTCAAAGACCAAGTTAATCCAACCCTCTGTAAACGTGGCTTATCGAGGAGTTTAATTTCATGTTCACAGGTTTCAAGGTTTATTCCAAAATGTTACTAAGAACAGTATTAGGGAGGAAATACAGCCCAGGGTTTTATAAGGCAAATGTACCCAACACAGATCATTTTAATATGTTTTTTTAAGTACAATATAATATGTACAATATGTCATAAAGAGGAAAATATTTGAAGTTTATTGTAACCCAAAATTGAAATAAAACAGTAACGGGCTTTATTCCCAGATATTTCGTTCTAGAAATCAGTTTGTTTGGCAAGGAGGAACTGCTCCAGTGTGACTTTTCAAAATAGTTCATATGGAGCTTTTCTGAGGTTCCTTTGTTACTTTGGATTCACCCTGTCCTCTGAAAGAGCATCTTGTCAACTCTGAGTTTGGAGCACAAAGCCTCTTTTGGTCCTAATTTGTGCAGGGAGGATCACTCAGTGAGCATTAAAACTTAATTATAAGTGGGCCAAATAATCTCCTTTTCTCAATGTGAATTGACAGCTTTCATAATAATGCACTATAAGGCATATTAACCTTTTGTTGATTATTCTTTTCCTGGAGTCTGGCTTGGGAATATGTAGAAATGATAGAAAGCAAATTGTGTTATCAGCAAACAAAAAACCCACAGTCTTGTTTCTGAAGTCTCAGTGTGGTCAGAGGGAAATAAATGTGATTAAGGTCCATAACAATCTGTTATTTTGTGCAATAAATTGGAGTGAACTCAAACTGCAGGTTGTATTTATTTATATCCTTTCCTTTCCATGGTGCAGCTGGGTCTTGCTTTGGGGAAGGGAAGAGCAGCAAACAGATCTGAGTGTCCAAGGGGTTTCATTACAATTATACCTCAGTGTGAGCTCTGGCTGAATGTGAAAGATCCTCTGGGTGTCACAGGGCAGGGAGGAGCACCTTGGATTAGATCTGATCTATTCTGCTTAATGAGGCCTATTAATACCACCTCGGCATTTTTGTTTCAGAAACTGCCCTCTGGGTCCAGTGAGGTGGAGAACCCAATAAAAAAGTTAGCCATGCCCTCTTAATGAACTTCTCAATCTCTCCCAGGTGATTATGAATTCTGGGGTTCAAGTGACAAAACGAAGGAGCTGCAGGCAGAGGATGAGTGGGCACAAGCCATGAGGGTGGCACTGCCCACAGGTGTGCCTTGGGAGGAACACCAGGAGTTCCCCTGGCCAGGAACCAGCTCCCAGCCAGGGAAATCTCCAGCATTTCCACGGACACTGAGGGTAAGGCAGCACTTTGGTTCCTTTCCTTCCCCTTTTTCCCTTCTTTTTCCTTTTTATCCCCCCACTCCTTTTTTTTTTCTCCCTGTGGATGGTGTTTCCTTGCTGGGAAGTGGCTGCAGGCAGAAGTTCACATTCCCTTCATTCCCTGGGTTTCTCTCCTTTCCTGTGAAGTTTGGGCAGTTTGTATCTGCTGCCAAGACTTGCTTGGCTGTTGGGTTGTCCAAGCTCCCCGATTTGAGTCCCAGCTGCCATTCCTGTGGAAGAACATCTTAAAATTTGGAGATTTTAATTTGGGGATTAATTTGGGGATTCCTAAATGTCCAGCACCATGAGCACAAGCTGTGGGTGTGGACATGGTACCCTCCACCAGCAGCACAAGGTCTTTCCTTCTTTTACCTCCAGCACATGTTGCAGACCAGTCTCTGCCCTGTCTTCTGTCCTAAGACATTCCTAGATGTTGAAGCAGCCTTTGACTGGAAAGTGTTTCCTTTCTGGGCCAGCCCTAAGTGGCTCTGCATGACAATCTAAATAAACAGGGAAGTTTGTGACCTGTCAGTGACGAGCTGCTCTGGTGATGGGGTGAGACAAAAAAATAGGCAAAACATCAAGAACTGGAGTTTGGATGACTTCTAAAAATATGTAATTCAAAACATAGAAATGTATGAACTTGATAGGATGAAGAGGAATGGCTTCCCACTGCCAGAGGGCAGGGATAGGTGGGATATTGGGAAGGAATTGCTGGCTGGGAGGGTGGGCAGGCCCTGGCACAGGTGCCCAGAGAAGCTGTGGCTGCCCCATCCGTGGGAGTGTCCAAGGCCAGGTTGGAAAGGGCTTGGAGCACTCTGGGATAGTGGGAGGTGTCCCTGCCCATGGCAGGGGTGGCACTGGGTGGGCTTTAAGATCCCTTCCAACCCAAACCATTCTGTGAATCATTTTCATCATTTTAACCATCTACTGAACCCATTTTGATGCCTACCTCACTTTTTTCTTCCTTTGAATTAACATTCAGCTCCGGTGGTTTCTCTGTTTCCTTTAGGAAGCCCTAGAAATCCACAACCCTCAGTTCATCTCCCGCTCCCAGGAAAGGCTGAAGAAGCTGGAGCACATGGTCCAGCTGAGGAAAGCCCAGCAGGGTGAAGTTCCTCCAGGCCACCCAGGAGGGCTCGTCCGCAAACTCTCCTCCACGTCCACCTCCAGCAGGAAGAGGCACTACACCATCCCTGACCCTCTCAGTGGTGAGTTGGGTTGGCTCCAGCAATGGGTCTGTAGCTGCCTTTGAAATGTCACCATGTGTGCGGTATTTCCATGTGAGCTTGAGGAACAAAGAGGAGACCTGTCATCCTGTTCTACCCACCTCTGCTCCAGCGTTGTCCAGCTGCTCCCAGCGGGAAGGATCAGAAGCACAGGGTGGGATGGGAGGGATGAGGAGTTTCCATGGTGTGTGGCAGCAGGAGGACACCTCCTTGGGGACCTTTTGTTGTTGTCACAAGCAGTTGTGTTCCTCCATAAATGGCATTCCATCCCTCTCCCAGCTCACAGGATGACCACTCTGGGGAGAGAGGTGGGACTTGGGAGTAGGACCCCCAGGCTGATCTCAGCAGCTTCAGGTGTGGACTTGCCACTTGACTCAGGAAGCCCAGGGCAGTGAGTGGGCTGGGAAGGAACTCTTGTCTGCCCGGGGCTGCTCAATCAAAGCATCCAAACTCTGGGATTTCCTAATTCGAGTGGACTGTGTTGTTTTGTTACCCCAGAGATGAACAGACTCAACACCCAGCGAGGGAAACAGTTCTGAGCAACTCTCTCCCTGTAGCACCTCTGGAAATATTATCAAAGCACAAGATGTTAAACAAGTTGCTCTTCTTTTTCTTCTTATTTTCTCTTTTTTTTTTTAATTGCCATCTGGATGTTAATTAACTGAGTTGACTAAAGAACAAGATTTATTTGATCGATTGGCATTCTCCTTTACAGCTTGGTTTTAAATCTGTGGCTGTTTGGAGATAACATTACACTCTGAAAAGTAAATCTAGTGAAAACATTTAACTACAAGAAGGGACACCTGGAGGATGCAGGAAGGGGATATTTGGTGTCCTCAGCTCAGGGCTGTGCAGTGTGGGGGGTCTGCAAGCTCTTCCAGCAGCCCATGGCACAGACCAGGACTTTGTCACCTGTCTTGGAAGAAGTGGCAAAAAAAAATCTCCCTCTTTTTTTTGTTATCTTTGATAGTCCCCCAAACCACTCAGAAAAATGCTTTAGGAAACAAAAAACAAAACACAACAAAAAAACCCAAACCAAACCAACAAACAAAAAGAAAAACGAAACAAAAAACCCCCAACAAAACAAAAAACAAAACAAAAAGAAACAAACAAAAAAACACAAAAAAAAGGTTAAACCTATATCTCCTTAAATTATAATGCAGGTTTAATCTTTATGCTTGTTTAATGATTAATAAAAGCTTATTATTGAAATCTATTAATTAATTAGTCAGCTACATGACTGTTTCCCCCTTTTAGTGGCCGGTCATTAAAACTAAATTTGCCTAAGGAGAATCATTATTGGCTGGTTCTCCTGTTTCGACAGTGTTGTTACAACTTTAGTTTCTTGTAAGAGAAAGAAATAATTGGCATTCAGCATCATTTCCATATAAATGCCAACATCTGTGCACTTCCCATTCACCTCAAACCCCCAAGTTGTTTACCATTTGTTAATTGTCATCCACGAGCGGAGTTTTCCGAAGTGCCGAAAGTAATCTCAGAAAAATGGAAGTGTTTATCCTGCCCAAGATTTCCTCCTCACAGGAGCTCTTTGAAGGCTCAGAACCTGCAACTCTCACACTTGCCTTTGTGCTGGGTAATGGGGACTGCTAAATTGGAGAGTGCTAATTAGTCCAAGATAGACTACTCTGCCGTTGACTATGTCGAGCAAATTAGAGATCCCACTGTGACGAAGTGAATAGAAACAATGTTCAAATAACTGGATTTAAATCTCCAAACCCGTCATGTAATTACCACAGTGACAGGACTACCAGCTGTTTATAGGCCTTTCAATCTGCAGAATGAACAGCCCTGTGATCTTGGTGTACACAACCACTTTCAGAGGTTTAACACAATTTCTCAGGCACACGTGGGGTTTTTTGTACCTTCCATTGTGCTGCCCTTTGAGGGGAGGGGGGTGTGTTGGAAGTGGAAATAGAAGTTGAATGTGATCACTGTGCCTGCTGTTTTGCTTTGGATTTGCATCCAAATCCCTCTATCTTTAATAATATTTTGGAAACAAGTTTATATCTCCTTGGTTGTGCTTCTAAACCTTTCCAAAGAGCTTTATTGTAACTGCAGAAGCCTGGAGGGTGAGCATTGCTGTTTGTTTGGGTTTTCAAGGCTTCTCGGGCAGCTCTGTGCCAGGGAGGTTCTGTCTGGACCCCTGAGAGAGGAGAAGGTGGCACTCAGAATAATTATAGAAGTATAGAATCATAGAATGGATTGGGTTGGAAGAGACCTCCCAGATCATCAAGTCCAAGCCTTCATCCAACTCCACTTTGATTACCAGATCATGGCACTCAGTGCCATGTCCAGTCTCATGTTAAAAACCTCCAGGGATGGGGAATCCACCCCCTCTCTGGGCAGCCCATTCCAATCCCTCAGCACTCTCTCTGCAAAGAAGTTTTTTCCCATCTCCAACTTCAATTTCCCCTGGCAGAGCTTGAGCCCCCCGTGCCCCCTTGTCCTATTGCTGAGTGCCTGGGAGAAGAGACCAACCCCCAGCTGGCCACAACTTTTCCCTTCAGGCACTTCCAGACAGTGCTGAGGTCACCTCTCAGCCTCCTCTTCTCCAGCACAAACACCCCCAGCTCCCTCAGCCTCTCCCCACAGCACTTGTGCTCCACTCCCTTCTCCAGCCTCGTTGCTCTTCTCTGGCCCCGCTCCAGCCCCTCAATCTCTTGCCTCAACTCAGGGGCCCAGAACTCAACACAACACTCAAGGTGTGGCCTCCCCAAGGCAGAGGCCAGGGGAAGGCTCACTGCCCTGGGCCTGCTGGCCACGCTACTTTGGATCCAGGCCAGGATGCCATTGGCCTTCTTGGCCACCTGGGCACACTCTTGGCTCCTCTTGAGCTTCCTGTCCCTCAGTCCCCCCAGGTCCCTTTCTGCCTGGCTGCTCTCCAGCCACTCTGTGCCTAGCCTGGAGCCTCTAAGGTGGTTTCCACATGCCATGGGTGGCTGATGAGATGTTTGCAGCCACCAGCCCGTGTGTGACTTCACTTGTGCCCTTTCTCAGGTCCCTTTGCCCCATCAAAACTCAGAGCCAGCAGTTGTGCCACCGATTCTTTGGGCACTGGGCTGCCGGCTCTGAATAAAGACCAAGCTGCAGCCAGGTAATGGAATTAGGGAGAGGAATGATTTTAGGATCCCTGTTTTTAGGATATTCCTGCTCATCCCATGGCTCAGGGCAGTGTCTGTGAGTCAGCTGGACACACTGCAGGGCACTGGCAGGGGTGGCAGTGGGTGACAGTCCCTGAGGCTCACAGTGACAACAGGGAAATTATACCTTTCACGACTAACTGCTCTAATGAAATAAAAAATATTTAGGAAGGCCAGGTGAGATTCTCATGGTTTGTTTGGGTTTTTTTCTGGATAAATTCCATGAATTTTTAAGTATCATTTGCACAGAGGGGACTGAAATCTCCTGCAGCATCCCCAGAATTCATTTAGTATCAAAGTGTTTTCATAAACCTCTCGACTTTATGGGTTTTTCAGAGATACTAATGATGTGTCCCATCATTAAGACTGAAATATTCAGGAGGGTCAGAAGTCTCAGTAGCCTCAGTGTGGGACCTGAACAGGTGGAAATCCTGAGAACCCAAAACCTTCTTGTGGGTCCTCCTGGGGGAAGGACCACTTGGGAGCTCCAGCATTTCTCTGAGAGGAGCACAAGCCCAGGCAGTCTTGCCCTCCAAAATATTTTGCACCTTAATTCTTCTCTGAGCAAATGGGCTTTAGGTGAATTCTTTATTCAGGTCAGTAAAAAAAAAAGCAGTTAAATTAGAGAACCACCCCTGCTTTCCAGGGACTGGCAACACATCCTCAAAGGCATGTTTGAAGTCCTAACAAACTTTGAGAATTTGAATTCATGTTCAGAGAAAATGTCTGTGTATTCCATATATTTGGATAAGTTTGGCCACTGTTTTTCTTTTTTAAGGGTTTCAGTGATTTAGTGGTAAATAGGAAGTCAGGGGTTGGTTCCAACACAATCATTTCATCTGTTCTCTGCCTCAAATTGCCTGATTTCCCAAGCAGGGAATTTACTCATCCTGTTGGAGGTGCAATTTAGCATTAATTAAAATATACCCCAATGGTGACCCATTTAGTTTCATTTACAACTTGGGAAGTGGTTTCTTTCCCCGCTGTGGAGGTGCCAGACCCCTGGGGCACGCAGGGCTGGTGCAAACCCCACAGTCTCAGTGGTTTCTCAGTAAAACACCAACAAAGTGTCTCACCCCTCTGTCTACACCTTTATTTCACTGTGGAGCATCTCTGGAAACTCTGAATATCTGCTTTGAAATCCCTTCTTTTATCTCAGTCACAACAGTTGTCTCCAAAAGTGATAGAAGGCTATGAAATTTGATAAGGAGCTTTGATAAGGAACTTCTGAAATGCAATTTAGGAGACTATCAGCTTGGGGAATTGCCCACCTTATGCCCCATTTGATCTTTGCTCGGGAGGAAAGAACCTCCATTCAGGTCTGCATGATGTGCTTGGCAGGTTATTACAGCTCTGAATGTGCTGCTCTTCCACTTCAAAATACTCTTTCTCCTCACTGTTAACAATATTTAAATGCACGTGTGATTTTTATTTTCCCTTTTATACTGAGTCTTTCTTTATTTTCCACTGAAATTTTGAATTCTAATCCAAAAATCTATTTTTATTTTCCCTTTTATACCGATTCTTTCTTTATTTTCCACTGAAATTTTGAATTCTAATCCAAAAATCTATTTTTATTTTCCCTTTTATACCGATTCTTTCTTTATTTTCCACTGAAATTTTGAATTCTAATCCAAAAATCCATCAAGAATTAGCCTTGTTTCTGCTTGATGTTTGCATGTGACTTTCTCCTCCTACCTGAGAGGAGCCAAGAGACAGCAGAGATGTTTAACCATGACATTAACCTTTTGACTCCACACTCCTTCCCAAAGGGCATTTTTATAACCAAGGTGGATTTATTATTTTCTTGGAGGATTTTCCCAGAGTCTCTGTTTAATCCATCCCCTCAAAGCCCTGCACAGCCACATCCTTTGTTCCAGGCAGGACTGATGGATCTGAAGCCCTTCAAGATGTTTTTTGTGCCATCAGGAGAGGATTGGTGTGAGGGAACAGCTCCTGCACAGCTCCCAGGCTCTGTGGGGCTTCCCACAACTCCAACAGAGTCCAGGCTGTTTAGGGACATGTAGGAGAAATACAAATTAGCTTTTTATGCTAAAAAAA
>VWZD01003789.1:682727-757582 GCA_013396695.1 Sakesphorus luctuosus | reverse complement strand
AAAACATTCCTGCCGGCATTGTCATTGACGCATCAAAAACCTTAAGAAAACTTAACAGAAATATAACAACACTACACAACATTATTTCTAAAAACTGCTTATGTTAAATTGAGTCTTATATTCATAAAAACAGATCTTAACACTTCTAAGTCTTGCAATTCTAGTGTTACTTGTGGTAAATATGCATTTTGTATTTAAAAGAACATATCTTAGCCAATCTAATGCTATATAACTAAAACCATTATGTGTTTTAATTCACTTTGGCACTCCTAAAAAGAGCTTTTTGAAAATGCTTAAAACCAACAGATGGAAATACATCAATTATTATCTGGATATGAATCTGAGGGATCAAATTAAAAGCTTAATCAGTCACTCAAATGTTCTGGTAACAGATCTTGATTCAGTCAAAGGAAACTTGTTCTTATCCAACGTTGACTTCAACTTGTGGAGACAAAAATAGAAACTCTTCTCCAAATTTTTAAAAGCTGACAACATTCTACAACTTTTAAATAAGAGCCAAATCAACAAAGAAACCAGTTCAATTTGTTGTCATATTTTGTTTATTGAAGTTATTTGCAAAGCACTGAGCAGCTCTGGGTATGTGAGTCAGGACCGAAAGGAGAACAGGGGAAGAGGCTGGTTCTGAGTGGCATGATCACTTAACAACTCCCTGCTTATAGAAAAAAAAATTACTAAAACATCTCAGAATAACGAATATCTTTCTGAATTTTATTCCTTTGCTGATCTTCCCCCCAAAAAAATTTATTTTAGTGCCAATCTGGAAGGAAAGTCACTAGTATAATGATAAGGAAAACAAGTCCTTAAAGAAGAGTTGCAGCACTGTCTGTTACTAGCACATAAGTGCCAGCAATGATGCACAACTACCATCCTTTTATCCAAAACCACGCCCAGAGAGCAGACATAAGTCTGGGATACTCCTTTGCCTTTATCCCATTTTTTGTACAAACAAACAAGCATGTTCTCAGTTGATATAAAATTGTAGTATCTCAAGTGTTCGGTATTTTTTCCAATTAACCAGTTCCTAGCCCTGTGTAGAGTTCAAGGCCAGAAGTATAGATAGCTCTGTTTCTAATAAAACTTATTTTGTTAAGAGTCTTTAAATGCTGGGAACTCAAAAGGCTTTAATAACTGTTAAACAGGGGATGTTTTCAAGTGTATAGGCTTTTTGTCCTGGTTCCTACAGGAGTTACTGAGAACAGGCAAATAATGGGGACAGTGGGGAGTCTGGGAACCACAGTACAAGTGCCTTCCAGTTCAAGAAAATACCATGAACAAGCATGGATTACTTTTTTATAGTTTTGCCACTGCTTCGTTTGACTTTGCCATTCTTACAGCAATGTCTGCTGATGGGCTCTTGTTTCAAATAGCACTGGACAAGGCCATGAGCATAATAAAAGTGGTTCAAATCACTGGAAAACCTTTCAAACTTCTCATGTCCACTGAGTGTGTCATCAGTAAAAAGGGCATAGCTAGCCATATATACAGAAAGAGCTACAAATGGTATTATCAAATCATTTGCAACCTGTAATGAACACCTGTTCTATCCCTCACTCATCTCAGGAGACAAAAGACAATTTCTGTGAACTTACCTTTGACTGTGGTTACACAGCTAGAAGTACTTCCAAATCACAGACAACATGTGTAGGTCATTATCTTCCACTTGGAAAGATGACAAGCACATTCATTATTCAAAGCCCGTCCCTTTGAAGCTTCCCACTTGTAAAGCCAGGGATGTAAGTCTTGTGTGGTTCTGACAAACACTGCTTTGAGGTCTGGGGTTTTACCAGATCTTTTCTTCTCACCAAATACTGCAAGTTTTACTCCTAAATTATATTCAGCAGGACACTCAAGATGGTTTTCATGGCTTTCAAAAGAACTGATGTTATGGCTTGAGTTTATGGGTTACTTTTAAAGGATATGCTCCTGCTTTGAGTTACATTCTTTTTACTGATACCTAAGGATTTTAGTGTATATTTTGTAGATTTTTGGAATTATACAGGTTGCATGGATCTTCCCCCATTTTAAACATCATTTTGAACAACATTTTAAGCATCAGTGCAAGACACAATGTCTTCATCTAACTGCCTTACACAGAGTTGAATAGAAGTCGCATCAAAGTTCTCTCAGAAGACCCTGCTTTGATCGTATCCAAGGATTTCCAGCAGAGGACAGAAAATACTCAGTCCATTTAACATTGTAGCAAATTCAGAGAAACGTTTGCAACCTCATTTCATAGATTTGCTGTAAACTTAAGCTCCATAGTGCTCTGAGTAAGTGTTCCAATGACTGGGTTATTACTGAAATCCCAGATACTGCATGAGATCATAACTGGTCATAGTAACACATTGCCCCTAAGAGGAACATTTTCTCTCAATATAAAAAAGGATAAACTTATTCCTCAATTATCTACATCCGTATCTTCCTTGTTTATCTGCCCTTCCAATGGTTAAATCTACCTGGGCCACAACATAATTCTTGAAAACTGGGCATTCCCATTCTATCTTATAACATTCCCAAGCATTGCATCTTCTGTAGGGTCTTTTTCTGAGTATGAGGACTAGAGGACATGATTTTCTCTGTATTATGGAAGTAAATATGATCACAGAGATAATTAAGTTGCTCGAGTTTTTTGCTGCAGATCCACAACAATGCTTGGGAATAAAACATCTGATCTGCCTATCTCCCATCCATTGAATTACAAGAAAAATAATCACAAATTAATAGCAAGCTGAAGACTTCAGCACTATTTATTCCACCTGCTGACTTTGGGCATGATCATTCACCAGGAGAAATTAATGGTGAACTCCCACTGAATTCAGAAACAGCAGGACTAAATCCCTGGTTTCTTTCCTCCCACCAGGTTCCCTAGAGAAACAGACAAATCACAGAAGTTAAATGATTATTTTTCACTTAGGAATAACAGTTTAAAAAAATGCACACTACAGTCATTGTATATTTCTTTTACCATTCCTTAACCAGGCTTCTGATTTTTACTTGTAATAATATAATAATAATAGTGGTCAATCTTCGCAAACGAAGATTTGGGAAGGGCTCTCCCCATGTGGATGTGCCCTCCGAGCCTGTGCAGTGGATGGTTTAGGTGAGGCACAGCATGCGCAGAACTAGCCCCACTGTTTAAGTCCTAAGGTCCATTTGCCATGGCTGAGCAAGCTTGGACAGTGACAGTGAAGTCTCCTCAGGACTATCTACAGCACCCGGTACTAACCAGGCCTGACCCTGCTTGGCATTCGAGATGTGATGGGATTGGATGGCAGGGAGGCATTGAACTGCCGGGGAGGGTCCCTACTGAGACTCAAACTCGCGACCTTGGGATTCAGAGACTGGAGTGCTCTCCATTACACCACGGGACCGCCCCTTTTACTTGTAAAGCTTAGCAGGATAAACACAGACACAAAAAAATCCTCAAGGTAAATAAAAGCCAACACATAAAGCCTATCTTTATAAAGCAGACACTTTTGCATTTAGGATACTTTTAAAATCACACTCTGAGAACTGCTCCCTCCCCTGACTCATTGTCTCTCAGCTCATGCCCCCTTCTTCAGACTAATCCATGCTCATACTATGGGGATTGCCAATATGGAACATCCCACTGACCTTGGCAATTGGCAGCTGTGATCAATCACTTCATAAAATCCTATGTGTCAGCTAGAAACCAGTTGTGTTTCTTAAGCAAGTCAATCTGCTAAATAGCTTAAGTCATGAATCCATTCAAAAACACTAAAAAAAACCCAAACCCACTCATTTGGATGAAATGTTACTTTATGCCTGATTTTCTTTCTGTTTTTTTGAAAGGTTAATAACAGAGAGGAAATTCTTCTATGTCATTATGAGAAGCTGCTTGCAGACTCCAGTGTTTGTATGCTGGTTTACAGAAGGGACCTCTATGCTTACTGGTGGGGCTTACCACACGTATCCCCAGTCATGACACCCACGTTAGTAACATGCCCACAGCAAATAATTTCCAACTTTTTTCAGACAATCATTCTGATCTAAATATGAAGTTAGTTATCAAACAAAAAGAAAGCAAACATCTCTCCATAGAAACTGAGTATCAGACAAAACTGTAAATACCAAACACATAACTAAACAAATGAGACACTTTTTAACCCAAGGCTGAACTTTGGCAGAATAAGATCAGCATAGAATGTCATTCTTTCCATAATTATTTCCTTTTTAAAAACAACATGTTAATGGATCTCTTTGGCCAATTTGCTCATTATTGAGTCTGTAGATTCAAGTCTCTGCCCATAGGTAGTCCTATGAGCATAATTTCAGTGATTTGTTGACCGTTTGCATTTCCAATCTGTCCCACAAAAATAATAGTTTCTCCATTCAACCCTTTGAATAAATAAAAAAGAAATAATTTTAAAATATGTCTATCAAACATAAAACAGAGAAAAAAATAAGGAGAAGGAGTAAGAAATTAAAAAGGTACACTGAAGAGACAAAGAAAGAAACTAAATAAAGAATGAAGCCAACCGGGAACAAGTGAGGATAACAAAGATATGACTCACTGGAGACATGAGGTTTGAATGAGTAGGGAGGCCTGTGCAGGTAATCTACATTAAAATCTGATCACAAAAGGACTTTTACTACCTTAAACGTATTGCAATACCTTTCAGAAACAGAATAATAAAGCAGAAGCTTGCCTCTTAAAACACCGTTCATTTCTACAGCCATCTACGGGAACTAACTCATTCTCCAACAACACAACCGTTAAAAAGTACAATAAGAAAATATATTTCCATTCACAACCTGAGGGAAAAGGAGAGAAAGCTGCAAGGTGAGTTCTCAGTGTTTTCCCAGCGAGGCAGAGACAAGCAGATGAACTCACATGGACTCTCTCTCTCTCCCCCCTTGTCCTCTGTTCCAAATGAAGAAGGAAAAACTGGGAGTGGAGGAAATGGTGATAATTCCCAGGAATCTCCTTGCAGTCAAATAGGTTCCCAGGAAGAGGGAAAAAAGGTCTGCAGTGCCCTGAAGCAGGTGTGTCTCTTCCTCTCTTCTCTCTCTCTCTGAAGCTTAGGGTGCCCAGAGATGGAGGGTGAAAAGCAAAGAGAAGAGCCAGCTAAAAAAGAGAACTCACCAGCAAGCAGTGGCTCCTTTTCTGCAGCTGCCCAAAAGAAAAACCCCAAAAAAGTCAAACCAGCACACACAGAACCACAAAAGAAAAACTTCTCCCCATTCCCAGGTGTTAACTCAGGTCATGGACTCGGAATTCAAAGTGGTTGGGCTATTCCTTTGTTCTGTAGTAGGAGGGAGAGAACTTACATTACCATTCAAAACTACAACACATGCTAAGATCTGGATAAAAATCACCTTCAATTTGGTATCTCAGCATCACAATCATGCACAAAATTGCTTGGTACTTTAAGCAGGCACTGACAAATGAGGGTAAAGTCAAAGTACTGCCTGCATTGGTAGATGCTGTGTAGTTCCATTTCATCAACATGGTCAAAATTTCGGAGGAATTGATGTGCTTGCCTAGTTTAATTTATTTCAGTTGTGTAGTAAAAGCCTCAGGCACTGTATTTTCCACATATCAAAAGAGCATTCACATTTCCAATCATACTTAAATCCATTTGAACATTATCACAAGTCAAAGTTCTATAATCTCATCAGTTTCAGAATTAAAACGATAAAACTATACATTTGCATAATCTACCACTAATCACTTGGATTGCTTATTGTGACATCACCAAATACAGTATCAATAGCACATGTATATACATATGTATTGTGCACAAGTACAGATACTGATTGCACGTGTCCTACTCACTAAAAGCAATTACATTGTCTATAAACTGTCTGACAAACAGTTTACTCCCCCATAAAAATTATGGTTGTAATTCTAAGACATTTTACTTCCCACTCTGTTTCTGCATCTAATCATGTCTCTAAAGACTGCTTCAAAAATTCATGCATTGGATGCAACTGGAAGAGGGTGAAACTTGCAGACTTGGGATACAGAGAGACACGCAAGGTACTATGGAACCTGCTCAGTGGAAACTTCATCATGAGCTAATTCTACCCCATGGAAAATGTAGGTTCATTTAAAGGAGAAAACCTTTAAATTAACACTTATGCAGTTCATGGTCTAGAACAGGTCATGTTGCCACTAACCAAGCAATAACTTGTTAACGAAGCTAATCCCTGAATTTGAACAGGCCTCCAGCATGTAAAATGCCGAGTAACACAACCACAAGCACAGGCAGTATTTCTCAAGGCAAAGATACTGAAGTGCCAGAAGAAAATCCAGCAATCCACTCACAAAAACTGTAAGATCATGTACAAGCAGAACACATTCCAGGGTATCTTATCTGACGCTCTCCTGTGCTGTAATTAATGCTCACACCCAATCCCCTCATATCTCGGAAGCTAAGCAGGGTCAGGCCTGGTCAGTACTTGGACAGGAGACCTCCTGGGAATACTGGGTGCTGTAGGTTCTAGTCCTGAAGACTTCACTGTCACCGTCAAAGCTCACCCGGCCGTGGCAGATGAACCTTAGAAATTAAAGGGTGGGGCCAGTTTCATGCACATTGTGCCTCACCTGAAAAATCCACTTTGCAGGCTCAAAGGACACACTCACATGAGTGCCCTTCCCAAATCTTCACTCGTGAAGCCTAGCCATGATGATGATGAAGTCTGCAGTCTATAGAGCCTGAGGCCCTCTGAAAGAGTAGTAATGAGACTTCAACAATGCACTTACATCACACACCATCAATATCACATCCTGCTAAATAAAGCTGAAAGAGGAGAACTGCCTTAGTGCAAGGCCAAGCATATTCAGCTACTGGTTATGTTAATTACAAAGCTGGCAGAACCCCACAAACAGAACTCATGAAGCTACATCTAGGAAATATCCATGGGAAGTTTCACAGAATCACAGAATCTCAGAAGACAAAGAAAATAAGAGAGAACAAAGTTATTTTTTGAAGTATACATCACCAACACAGGTTAGCAAAAGGAAGCCATTACTTCATCACAGTCCAGTAAACAAAGGAAAAAAATATTTAAATGCCAAATGAGGAGGACCAAATGTGCATCAAGGAGACAACTGTAGACGTATATTGCAGATGTGTTACAATCATAAATGCATTTTGTAGGAAAAGCAGTAAGAGCCCATGAAGCATGCTGTATGAAAGATGACAGCAGTGATACCCTGTAGCAGATTTGCCTAAAGAAATCTTCAGTGGCCCCTGGTGAAAATACCAAGCAATGGGTTTGGCAACCACTGTAGCATCCTCTCCTTGCACCTGGCAAAGTCTGGAGTTCTACTGAACATCTCAAGTTTTTTCTAGTGGCTTTTTTCACTCATATGACATTTCATAACGAACATTGGGCATTCCTTCTAAGATTCAAGAAAACAGATCATAATATGTTCCACTGGGATCTAGTTGCTTTACTTGAGCCTGAAAACTGTAAAAGCAGTGAGAAAAACATCACCATGCAAAACACACTTCATCCTTCCTAATGCATTTCCTTCTTGGTACAACATTTCTCCACTTTGAGCACAGATTACTTAGACCATGATCAAGGTCCATTGCTAGTAGTTCAATATATCTAATAACCCACACAGCTCATCAGTGTACTGTCCTATTTATATTAATCCAGAAATCACTTCACATTATTCAGGTCATAGTTTATGCTATCTGTGGGTAGGGAAATATAATTGATCCAGCAAAAGTTCTTTCAAGATAAGAGTTAGCCCTTCAAGGTAGTTGGAAAAGTTAGAATTTTATAAGACTGATGAGTTGTATCCTGAGCAAAACCAACTAAACAAGAAAACCTACACAAAGAGGGCTGCCCTTGAAAGAGAATTACCATCTCAAGGAACTACAGCCTTCCAAACAGATAAATCCAGGATTTCCAACTCAATTTCACTGAATCTAGCGACAAACTGAGACAAGGCTCATTTCAGAGAAATCAAAACAGGCAGATTTGACTGACACTTTCTGATAACTACAGCTGTGAAGTTAAAATTTTTAAAGTCTTTGTATGTCCACACAAGTTTAGCATCTAAATTGAAGCTAATCTCCACCACATAAATTAAATTGGACATTCCATGGAAAACACACAGCTCTGTGCTCATGTGAGATGTTTGCCGATCTTACCAAAACACAGGTTACTAATACTTTGTAAAAACAAGAACACTATAGGTCAAGTCCAAGACAGATTGAAAAGCTGAAAGTATTATTCATGTCATCTTGTGAGGAGTGTTTTATAAATACCATGTACTGGCAGAAAGGATGACAAAATACACACTCTTGCATGTCTAGACTGAGTTTGAGACTAACCAGCCACATCCACTGTAAGAATGAAATTTCTCAAAAGAATTGGAAAAACCGGAGTTAAATTAAACAAACTGATAATAAAAACAAGTAGGCACATTCCAAACAGATGTAAGTGATTTCCAGATTTTGTCTTACTAGAGCACAGAAAAACAGAACAATACTCCAAATCCCCTTTATAGCTGGACATGAGAAAATGGTGGGAGCTGAGGGTCCACTTCATACCATCCAGTGTCTTCAATGCTTCTAGATTGAGATACCATAGAATGAGAACCTCAGAATCACCCCGAAGTCCAACTCATAATCTGGGAAAAAAAGTGAACTTGCCACTACAACAGGTCAAGACAGTTTGAAGTATGAGGGTTTCATTTGTAAAAGACCAGAATATCTTCTACCTCAGAAACCCTTCTGTTATTAAATTTACATTAGAGCCCTGGTCTCTATAACTTAGTTGTCATGATAAAAGAAGGAAAAATTATCACAGTTTGGTTGGTTCTTTTCATGGGCATCAGCAACAAAAGTCTAAAGAACTAATGGAAGTATGAGAAGCCAGCTAATACTCTCATCTTTTAACATTTTCTTTTCTGTAAACTAGGCAGCTCAACATTGTAATTGTTCACTGTAACCTGATAGCTAGAAAACACCCAACTCCACCTTTAACAAATTTAAAATCTGGCTAAGAATATGCTTAACTCAAGCACTGCTGACAGGTGGAACTAATGTCCTGCTGCACTGAATAAAAGGAAGGAGAATGCCTGCCAGGCCCTGTGTAACACTCCTCCACACCATTAGGCAGAGGCAGAAACCCAGCACTGCACAGAATGTATGAGGATTTCTCCTGTTTCAGTTACAGGCACCAGAGTCCAGGCCTGGCCTCACCAATGACTACACCACCAAGAAGCTCCAATTAAAATTCTCAACACATTCAAGTTCTATATATTATTACTACTCCTTGTCACCATGTGATAACAAGGGCATCACTGTTCAAGAGTTAAAAAAAACCTCACACTAGTCAATGTATCCATCCTCTCAATGATCTGAAGGCTGCACAGCAGTCAAGGCTGCTCTGTCAGAAGCTGATGTCTATTTCAGCTGTTTATAGGGCCACAAAAACCTTCTCCTTAAAGGAACCAATCAGAAATGCAAAAATGAACCTAGGAAATAAGTTCTAATGGTAGAACTGTTTATGGACTGTGTACAGGAGAAAAAGAAGTATCAAAGGTTACAGATTTGGGGTGGAGGGGCATTTTAAGGAAAATCAAATCTTTCTGCACACACAGAACGTATTAGTATTTTAAAGGTATGCTGAAGTGATTGCCTTCAGACTCTTTAGTAACTGAACTCTACAATAAAACAACTGTGTTGTTTAATCTGAGCCCCAAAGCAACTTTACATACTCATTTGTATTAACTCACAACTCTGTGGAGAAGAAAGCTACCATGAATCTGGCTCCACAAATGCTCACATGCCATAATCATCAGTAAAACCCAGTCCATGAACACGTACCGCTACCTAACTTTTCACAGGCTTTTGCTCATTGGAGAACATTATATGATAGTGTCTGGGGTCTTTGCTGGCAAGTGCATGTATTCATTAGCAATAGCAGAAAGGCTATCGGGAATTACCTTTGATGGCTAAATCAGCACTCTGGGTCATTGAAATACACTGGCACGATGCTCTGAAAATCCTGTCTACAACTAAAGCTTTATTTTCTGCCATTTAAAGCAATTCACTGCACTACCATCACACTTGGCCTTCTGTCCCATTGCCACCAAGCTCATTGTAGAGTTTCATTCATAAAGCCAAAAGAGTTTCCTCAAGGTTTGAAATGTATGCATACGAAATGGCAGTCACATAGCTTATTTTGTTGCTGATTGATTTGCCTAACTCTATATAAAATAAATATTACACGTGATTTTTTTTCAATTTCTTCTGTACACACATGTACCTCAAATGACCATTTATAGCTCTTCCATGCTATGCACTGAACTCCTCCTTCCCTGACTATCTCCCATGTATGAATGAGGTGATCTTTACCACTATTTTCCTTCTGAAGCAGCCCAGAAGGAACTCTCCCCTTTCCCACTTCCAACAGTTACCAGCAAGAGATTTCTCCAGTACTCACAAGTATTACCATCACTTCCTTGGTACATCATGACCAAATTTAAAATGCAAACAGTTAAAAGCCAAGAGTGTTAGTTTTCCATAATTGCCCGTAGAACGTGTGTGGTACAGAGAACAATAAGACTAGCAACTATTAGCACAGAAAAAAAAATGTTACATTGCAATTCAAAAGGTAGATCCTTATATCCTATCAAAAAGGTAGCCCAAATGTAGTCAGGGGAATTGTTCCAACATGCACAAAATCATAACTTGGCTCAAGCTGCATTTTCACCAAAACAGAAATCATCACCACCATAAAAGTAGTCCAATGTAAAATTGGCCTGGTTATTGTAAAGTTGCAATTAGTTCTCACTAGAAAGGTAGGAACCATGTTCTGTAGAGGATCATGTGCTATGGAGAGGGATGTGTGTCATACAAGGCCATTTGACAAACTGTGAATCTGGAACACTTTCAGGTGCAGATGAAATGTCTTTGACCTCTCACACTTGTCTGGTTTTTCTAATTCTATCACCCAAACTATTACTTCCTTCTGCAAACTTGGCATCCTGACCTACACAGCTAGGTATGTTTATCAATCTACGAAGATCTGAGTGTAAAACAAGGACTATATGAAATTTTTCATGTAGGTGCCTATGCAGCATATAAAATCAGAGCTAACACGCTAACAAGGTTTTGTTTATAGTATGAGGCACAAATTACCTTAGGCAGTGGCTAAAACCAAGCTGCAGTTTAGGTGTGCAACATAGCTTATATTTTCCAATCCCTTTAATAAAACTCAGATTTGAACCTTACAGTAAATACTTGCACACACACTTCAAGTAACATATATTTTATAGAAATCATTCTAATCACAGGCAGAAAGCTAAGTATGCTGCAGACTGAAGCCTAAAAGAGTCAGGTGAACACACCTAAACCCAACAGCTTAAAACAGAACATCAAAACCAACACATCTTAAAAATTTGCATCCCATAACATGTAGTGAAAGAAAACATCCCACATTGCCTAGCTCATATAGAGCCCACATCACAGGGAAAACTGGGACAGAATTTATTATCATTTATTTCACAGAACTATTTACTATATATGCATTGTACCTACAACTTACTTGAACTGTTAGAACTGTGCTCTTTTCAAGTTTCAGTTGTTGCAGTTCAGATTCTTGTCCTTGGTTCTGCTTTAAGCCATCACATGTTCTTTATCAGAAATAATCTTGTTAGCAAAGAAATAGAATTGTAATTTGAAAGCTTGATAGCAAAAGCACCATTTCCTGTATTTGAAGACATGGCTTAACCTTTATAACCTAAGAAAAAGTAACTAAATCATGTGGATTTTGTGTCATGAAAAGAATAGATTTGCTCTTGGCTCCTCAACCTAGTGCTTACAATGCAGAGAATTCACTTTTAGCTCATATTTCCCAGAAACAGTCATGAGAGTAAACATACACCTACTCCTGTTCCAGAGGAGCACTGTGATCCCTTGCCAGTTTTGAATCATCCCTGTGCTACCTGGAGTCCTGTGCTCAGCAAACTGAGCCAAACGACTGTCAAGCAGCACAACCAGTGCCACCCTTTGCTAGCCGTGGGTGCTGTTCCAAAGGGAATTTTAAAAACAGTCGCAGGCGAAGTTGGTAACCCAATGTAAATATTACTACATTATATATGAGCTAGCAGCCTATCAGTGCCTTCTCAGTGATACATCTCTATGGGAAAAGGCATGCAAGCTTCCATGTGGTGGTGATGTCTCATGTGATTTTTTTAAAGGTATAGTGTAACTCAGAGTTATTTACTGTTCTCATATCTGTAAGCAAAGAAAAGCTAAAAAGGTTACATTCCTTCTTACTCCTTGCTGTGTTATTTGAACCAAACTCAGAGTTTAGTCACATAGACATCTGTCATATGAACTTAAATCTTGTTACTTTCTCTTTTTTCTTCTTCAGAAGATAAAATACCCAAATGTGTCTGGCTACATAAAAGCAGAGCTGAACCATCTCATTTTTCTGCCAAAGTATCAGAAATAATCAGAGTAAGGGGAGAATTTTAAAAAACAAAACAATTACAAAAAATTAAGCATGCTGAACATCCACCATACCCTAAATAGTCTTCCTCTATTTGCCTCCACACATAACAAAACACCAAATAAACTAAGATACCATTTACTTTTGGTTTAATTCATGAAGGAATTCAAAGGACATCAACCAATTTCTACAAATTATATCTAGGAAAAGACACATGTAAAATGTTGTTTGAACACATGCTAAAGAACAAAATCAAAATATTCAAGTTTTCTTTTTACTTTTTACCTCACACCTCTCTATTACACCCACAAATATTCAAAGGAAAAACAGCAGGTTCAATGTAATAAAATCAAATAATGGGACATATTCAATTCTCCATTCTTGTCACTTCCTTTCCTCAAAGCAAACAATTTCTATGTTAATTTATTAGTCTTTCTTAGTTTGATATGGTGATGTAATAGTAGCAGTCTATTAGAACAGGAGGCACAAGAATCATAGGAAAACTCAGGTTGGAAGGTACCTCAGAAGTGCTGTGATCCAACCTCAGGTTCCAAGCAGGCTCAGCTCAGAGGTCAAACCAGGATGATCAAGCCCAGTCCTGCACACTCCCAAGGATGAAGACTGCACAGCCTCTCTGAGCAGCCAGTCCTGCTCCCTGACTGCCACAGGATTAAAATGTTGTTCCTTATACCCACTTCAAACCTCTTATTTCAATTTATGCTTGTTGATGGCACTGTAAAAGGTCTGTCTTGATCAATAGTGTTGTCTTTACCAGAGGGCCTCAGCCCCCCTGTTTGCTACCAGGGCATCATAACTATCCTGCAGTTTGATCCACAGGCAGAGGAGGGTAACAATGACCCTTAATTAGGTACAGATCAAGAATTTGCTTGAATTTATTTTTCCCTTGCTCAGGTAGGGTGGTTTGAGGTGAGACCAGACATTTTTAATCAGTGGTCTTGGACAATTAAACTGTGCAAGGAATTACAATAATGAAAAGGCTGTAGAATCAATTTTTGAAGACAAGAAAGAATGGAAAGACAAAACCCCTGACTCTCACGCTCTAGCAGCTGTTGAAGGTGACGGAGGATGTTGCATGGCTACCTACTCTTTTACTCTGCCAGAAGCTACAATCCACAATGCAGAAAGGGCAAAACAGGTGGTACCTCTACTCCTCAGCAGAGGCAGTTCAGGCTGTCATATTAATGGAGTTGCCATCAGCTCCAGTTTACATTACTATGTGAAACTGAACTACAGCAGCAGAGAGCTCTGATTCATGATCCCTGCCAGAGTTAAGTGCAGTGACTAAAGAGATGGCCTCCCCCACATCTCCTCAGCCAATGCAGCTACATTTCACAGGGATCATGAATCAGAGTCCAGAGGCAGGGGGGAATAGATTAGGAATAAAAGTAAGACAGGAAATGAGGAAGAAGAAAGAATAAAGAAGTGAGTGCAGGAAAGAGCATTAGCAGACAGAAAAAGGGTTATTAGCATGCCAAGAGGAAAAAAAAGAAAAAACAAAAGGATAGGAATTTGTTAGGGTATTTCTCAAAAGCCTAAATTCAGAGGAGGTGGGGGAACAAGGCACCTCACATCTATTAATACCACCAAGTTATTGATTACCTTTGGGCTTGACCTCCGAAACAGCCAGTAACAAGTTCTTTGAATCAATAACAACTACAGAATTCTACAAAATATGGCCAGCAAACTAAGTGAAAGTACTTCCATCTGGGATTTGGATATTCCAAGCTCCAGGATGCAGCAGGGTTACTCCCTAAAGAGTTAATAACATTGGTATGGAAAAGATTATTACTTGACTGGGCAATTAAGAAGTGTCCAAGTGATGCACAAGAGGAACTGGCACCTTCAAAGGAAAAGGCAGCAAGAAACGGTTTGTAGGGAAGAAAAGCAAACCCCTTCTTGCTTGAGTTAATGAATGATAAATTAGCAGGTCAAGTGAAAATCTCTCCATTGAAGTGATTCAAAAGGTGTGCAGAGACCAAACACAGAAAAGAAATCTGCCTGCTTTGGGCTCCACTCAATGAGTGTAACCTGAAGACGAAGACAGTGAAAACCAGAGGCCTCAGTAACAAATGCTGCCAGGCATTTGCCAACTTGCCCATGGAGTCATATGGAGTAAAGGAAACCATTAAATCTGAATTAAATGCTGCTTGGAGAATATGTTGGTGTTTTCTTCTTTCCTTTCTGTTCAGCTGTATCTACAAGTTTTCATATGGGCCATCTGTTTAGGATTTGTAAATAAATACTTACTGACTTGTAGCTTAATTTTTGTTAGGAGTTATTTCAAGGAGGGTTGAGCCCTAAGGCATTCCTTTCCTTGGGAATGGCCAACCTGAAAATTTGTGCCATAGGTGTTTGCAAGGTGACCACCAAGCCCTGTGTGTTCTCATACAGGCACATGCCCACATGCAACAGGCTCTGCTCAAGTCCTCTGGCAAAAGGAGCTTACAAGGAAAACGTTTCTCTGGGATGAGCACTGAGGGCCAGGAGAGCTCTTCGGAATGTGGCAGGGCAATGACTCTATTTCGAGGGCCTCATGCGACATAAAATAACAATAAAGATTAGAACAATGTGGTGAAAAGGGGAGAGACTTAATCCACGTGCTGCAGAAGGACGCAAAAACTCTCCACATCCTTGATGATGCCCAAAGTTGGTTTCAAGCTGAAATAGTCCAAAGAAATAGAATTAGCCTTTCTGCATTTCAGCAGATGAAATTAAAGTCCAGAAATGAGAAAATGGGAGGCAGCTAAAAATGAAGCTAATAGAGAAGCCAAACAGGCATTATAAGAAGCAGCACACAGGAGGTGAACGGGACTGACAACCACAGTCAGTTGGCTGAGATGAAAGGACATAACCAGCAGAACAGAAGCAACTTTCCAAATCACACAGCCCATAATTCACACTACAAAGACAGATCCTTCTGACAGTTTGTACAACATCCACAAAGCAGCTAAAGACTGTCAGCTATCTGTTTTATTCTTCTAGCTGGAAAGAAGAAACTTCATCTATTTTCAACAGTGTAGACTAGGCAGTGTATCAAATTACAATCTGGTGAAATACATTTTACTAAGCAATTTTTTAATTATTCCAGCAATGAACAGCCAGCAATGACGGAGCTTCAAAGAGGAGAATGGTTTAAGTCTTCTGTAGAAACATTTGCTACATGCCATACCTGTGCCAAGAAGAGGGTTGAGATCTTATGTGGTGGGAAACGAGACAATTATTGTTCTCATTAAATTACTTTGGGCCAGGACATCCCAAATCCTCAGGAAACAGTTCATTTAAATGTGGGGATGATGACATGTTCAGCACTAATCTCTCAGGAAGAGAATAAGAGAAACCTCAGCATCAGCAGATGGACAAGGGAGGGAGTAGTAAAATAATTCCCAGACACAGTCCCATCCCTCAAGCTCTCCACAGAAAATCCCCATAGTCGTACCTTAGAGTAAAACTCAGAATACAGCAAGAATGTAGAGTCCCTGTGCCACATGTTCAGTGAGTAAAGTTAGAGCAAGACAGGCAATGGGCTGCTGGGACCAGAGATGGCAGACAACAGGGAACATATTGTGTCAAGGTGTTGGGGGAAAATCAAAACTCCAGTACTGACTGTAAGAACAGTTATCCACCTGTGAAGGTAGAGAAGGCCAGAAGGGGTAGGTTAAAAATCAGCGAAATTTCCATTAACAGAAAAGGGAAAGCCAAACAGAAAGAAGTCAGTGACAGCAAGCAATGAATGTGGAATTAACATTGACTGGAAAATGGGGTCAGTGTGAACCAGCACGTGGTTCCTAGCTTAGCTGGTTTAGTGGGACTAAGAAAAGGTCTTTGAAATGTATTCCCATTTTCCCAGCAATGCTAGTGTGCTCTCACTCATTGGCTCTACTCAGCTGATTCCAGGTGACCCCTGCAGTCAATGTCAGATATTACTCTCCTTGAGCTAACCTGCCAGCCCCCTACTTTTATGTCTCTGAGTCTTCTATAAAGTTTTTCCACGAGCTGGATAAATCACCACCGAGAGCCTATTGTAGCAAGAACTGAATGCTCACCTACCACCTCAGGCATACATCTTCAGAGTATGAATGCTGGCAGGAAGTAGCTATTCTCTTTCATCTGTTAGTTACTGGATAGTATAATACAGTCTTGTTTCCCTTTCAGAAAGTCTTTTGTTTTGACAGTGAATTTATATAGACCAAGTAGTGACACTTTTGTACAGAAGAGTCTTAACATTTAGGTAGTTCAGAGGCATGGCTGTGAAAACAAAATCTCTGCTCAGTAAGCATTAGCCCTTTTCCATTTCTTTCCTTCCTAAAATTTATGGTCACTTCTATCCACCTTTCATCTGCTCAAGGAAAAAAAAAAAGAAAAAATTAAAGGAAAGAGCCTTTTCTTATGTTCTTCACTTAAACAAAGCCAGGCTTTCACATTCAAAGAGATTCATACTCTACTACCAAGATAATAGTTGAGATGCGAGTCCAAAAGTGCCCCTGCTGTGTACTAAGCATTCATGGGTGGTCAAAGCTGTAACTGAGCTGCCTCACCATGGTGCAGCAAGAATTCAGATTTATTTTATGCAATTGGCATTCGATTTGTACTTTTTGGTCCCCTGTATATGAGAGTGCCTTACGGAGTATTTAATCACAATATACAGTACCTACAGTACAGTTCCACCAGAACCATTTAGCACATGAAAGTGGACAGAGTAGGGAGAAGATGGGAGAAAAAGGAAAAGAGGTTGTTTGATTTTGGAGAATTTCATTCTCACCTGATTAAAAAATATTCAAGTGTTCCAATCATTGTCTTCCTCCTATTTCTAACTCAGATCAAAATCTTCCCACTCATTGCATCCCTTCTCAGCATCTCAGTTTATCTTGTTTGAAAGTTAATCCTTGCTTTCTATTTCCCAAGTTGTTTATCCATGGCATAAATTCTCCACTAATCTCACTTCATCTTCCTAACTGCCTTAATGTTTCATAACTGCCCTTTCTAGCTGTCTTACACACAGCCCAGGTACACAAAGACCTGTTCTCTCTTCATGCAAACTTCAACTCTCAAAATATCCATGATAGCTTCCTGTGCAATTTGTCCTTATATTTTGGTCTGTAACCTAAACTGCAGCTCTCCAGAACAGGTAAAGCTTTCCTATCCGTGCCTTTGTAGGATGCCAAGTACATTACTAATACTTGACAAATAGTTGCTGCCTCCACAGATTATTCTTCCTGCCAGATAGCTCATCACTGAGAACTGCAGAGCCCCCATAATTCAGCCCAGCAGCTAACGAGCAGAGTCCAGAAAAACCAAATACGCATTTTGCTTAAAGCTCATTTCTCTCTCTCAACTGCTTCTGGAACCAGAAGCAAACAAAAAAAATAAAAAACAGCAGAAGAAAACCCACATTTAAATAGCTGCAGCCAGCCTGAAATCTTCATTCCTTCCACAGTAGTTTGGCCTCCACTCCAGTTAGCTTGGCCTCTCTTCCAACACGTGGGTGTGGGCTCAAGGGTGAAGAAATATGTCAGCTGCAAACCTGTAGTGGTGGTTTCTTTAGCATGTTTCCATCAGGGCACTCCAGCTTTGCTCCTTTTTTTCCTATAGGAATATTTTTCCATTTAATAGTACCAAACATAATGGCAAATGAATGTGATCAGGCATCTAAAAACCTAGAAAAGACAAACTTAAGAGAATAAAAAGTCCAAGTATTACTCACAGGTAAGGGATTTGAGATCATCCAGGAACAAACTCCATTATTGCTAATCACTCAATGTAAGCACACTTTTGCAAATGCAGAAGCAATTTCAGATATATATAGATATATAGATATGCATAAATTCCTCTTACAGGGAACAGATTTGTCCTTGTAACAAGGAAGAATGATGTGCTGTGTTATTGTTTTTATGGCCTCAACAATATTAAAAGGAAAACTAACACGTACTCTGAACTTTCAAGATGAAACAGTTGTCATATAAGCTTAGAAGGGAGCTTATGCAAGAGAAAAGTGGTCCTAACCCTGTTCTGTAATTGCTACCAGTATTTCAAAAGGCAGCTGTGTCCTACCCAGAGGTTCACAAAGCATGAACCAAATGCCAAGGCTTTTCAACACACTGACACATCAGATTCCCCAGAATCTCCTTAGAATTCAGAGCACTCCCCCCCGCAAAGCTCTTTTTGCCCTCCCTCTGGATTTGACAGATGAGAAGGAGTGGGAAATGCCAGGGCCCAGAGAGCTGTAGGAGAAAGCATCTGGCACAGCTGCGAGAGGGTAAGGAGGAACAGGGCACAGAGAAAGCCTTGTTCACCTATGGGTTGTCAGGTGTATTTAAACTCTGTACTGTGTGGTTCAAGGGCAGGTTGCTTGCTTTCCATCAACATCACTGTAATGTACTTCCACTCACAGCCATGTAACAACAAAAATGTTCTATGAAGCCACAAGCACACAGAAAACCATCTGTTTCAACCATTTGTGTGGTTCCCCCTAGGAGAAGACAATGCCTCTGGAGGATGTTCACCTTGCCTGCTGTTTGGTCACACCATGGGCAACTCCAACACACGCAATTAATGACAAGAACATTACTAGCAAAAATGCTTCCTTCTTGCTTTCTTTTCTGCTTGACTTGCTTGTTACTTAGAGCATGCATCAACAGTGTTAAGGAGAATCTTGTCACTCAGTCTATTCCCCCTCACAATCATGACCACTGTTATCACCTCCAAAGGAAAAAAAATTAAAAAGTCTTTTTCTGGATAGAAAAAAAATTATCTCAATTCAGAAGAACCCTCATTTGGTTATTACTGCACAACAGTCAATTAAGAGACAACTACAAAGTTACCAAATAAACATAAGTTCACAGCAATCAAAAGCCCTTATGGTTTACAGAGTGAAGGGCAATCAGACCGTTAAATGCATAATTTCATCTTGTTTATCTCAAGGAGAAAATTCTATATTTCTGTAATAGAATCATACATATCCTGAGTTGAAAGGGACCCATGAGGATCATAAAAGTCCAACTCTTGGCCCTGCACAGGACACCCCAAGAATCACATCATGCTTGAAAGCACTGTCCAAATGCTTCTATCCCCTCTTCATATCATTTTCTAATAAAGAGGAACTGATGCACTGGCTGTAAGCTGGGAGGAAGTAACATGCAGTATTCAGATGCAATGAAGCTAGCAAAGTTTAGTTTGCTGGAGAGTGTCCCATACACTGTATGTGACTAAATTTTCCAAACAGTAACAAACAGACAGTGAAATGAGTTTGTATTCAGATACACTTGGCTCAGCTCAGCAGACTGTAGTTTAGCCCCATAGGTAAGCTCAGATTTGACATGGGTTAAAATAAAATAGTCTTTGGCGACCAGTCATGGTAACTGAAATCTTATTCTTGGAGGACTGGTTAAGAGGGTCCAGATCCAATTTTTCCACAGTCACTGCAGCTGGAACAGAGCCGGTCTGTCAGTGCCCCCCTCCATCAATCCTACACGTCTGATCTGTCTGAGTTTCACTAAGAAAGCAAAGTAAGGGAGCCCTGAGACGCACAGACGTAAATAAAAAATACATTCACGTTTCCAACTGTCCACACGTTCTCAGGAAAGTTTCACCTCTGTTACATTACTCAGCATGTGGTTTCAATTGTGACAACAATGTGCATTTGTTCAACTGCACGCTGGCTGCGAACTGCACTGCGAGCCAGGGTTAAATACAGCATGGCCTGTGACTGCCTTTCAGGGTCAAGTGTCTGGCATGTGCCTGCCACGTTCTGCTCCGTATAATCTTATAGATTGCCCAAGCAGCAGACCCAGACTCTTTGATGTCAGAAAGGCATATTTATATACAGTATGCACAGTGTATTTTTCATAACATAGAAGGTCCAAGAAAGAGGGTATTGGGGAAAAAAGCAAGCAAGCAATGAACCCCAGTTTCTGTCTAGGTCTTTTTATTTTCTTTGCATTAGATTTGCTAAATTAAATAATGATTTTACACTACTCTCCTATAACTGAATTTAAGTATTTTTCACTCATTTTTACAAACAACTGCTCATGAAAGTTGTCTTGCCCTGCAAAACTGTTTGCACTATCACCAAGGAATTTCTTTAAAAAATACTTTCTATCACCCAGTTTTCTGATAAAACATTGGTGATTTCCATTTTATTTTGTTATCCTCATGGGTTCAGGACATTGCCAACATTTTCACTAACAGCTGCTGTATCTTTATGGTGGGGAGAGGGAGTAGAAGTCAAGACACCTTACTGAAAGGTATACCCAATATACAACTTGAGTGTAGAACTTAGCAAGAGAGAAAGACTGCATCACCAGCTTGCTAGGAAAAGAGTTTAAACTATGTTTTCCAAGTGTTCTCTACCCCCATCTCACACCTTCCCTAAGCTAGGTAATGCTTTCTAATGAAGTTCCTCTAGACAATTCATTATAAGCACCCATTTAACTTACATCTAATTTTTTACAATCTGTGTTTTGAATGAAATCTTGTTGCAAGGCATTTGGATTCAAAAATCTCCTGACCTCACATTTTGGAACAGGGACCTGAAATTAAACAAGGAGATGACCAACATATGTGACACTATAATTTTAAACAGCACTATAATGCCTGCTAAGCAAAGAATCAAATTAAAACTCTGCCGTATCTCCCAACTATGACACTTCCTAACATTTAAATACTCATAATTGTTATAAGGTAATAATTTAATAATGTAAAACCCCCACAGTTTTAAGGGGCAGAAGATAAAGGGTTATTTACACAGTTAAACAGCAGCAAACTAGTAGTTCAGGACAGTTTTTTAACCCTCTCATTCCCACAAATAACCTCTGAATGTATCCTCGGATGCATCATGAAAGGTCAGAGTGGAAAAGGTTCCTAACGCAATTAGACTTTCAATGAATGAAGAGGAAGGGAAGGTTTGAGAAGGAGGTGGGAAAGGGGAAAGGGGAAAGGGGAAAGGGGAAAGGGGAAAAAAAGGAAAACCAAACCCCAAACCTATTTAAAAAGTTTATGCCCACCCCTATTATAAAATATTTCATGCTGTTCTTCCTATCCTGCAGGCTTTCAAGCATCATGTGGCTGCCACAATGGAGCCACACTTCACCACCACAGTCCTTGCTTTTCTGGTGCCAGTTAAGAAGCTGTATAGAGATGGTGAAACAAACGATGGTCTAGGAGCTCTGTTTATATTTAGACTTAGACCAAACATTTCCAGTGGAGACCTCATAGAAGGACAGGCTTAAAGGTTTGTTTCTCTCTGAAGAGTGTTCTCTTTGTGACAAAGAGGGGGTTTGTTTTCTTCAAAAACCTTGACTATAGAGACCAAATAGAACACAAGCTCTTGTTTTGCTAACAATCCTGTGATCATGAATTATCTTGAGATGCTACAGTATAAACTTGAATCATGCTCATGTATAAATTTCACCAACATGAGATTTAAAAACCTAGACAACAAAAACACAAACCAGGAGACGGCAGGAAGGGAAAGGTCCAAGATGAAGGATCACTGTTAATGCAAACATATTCACTGGTCGGGATTACATATTAGAGATAAACCCTTCAAGCAGTGGACAGTTTGCACTGTGGCTGGTGGCAGAGTTAACATCCAGCCAGGGTGAAAAATTAATGTCTCGTGATTATAGGAATTAAGTCTTTCTGTTATTGCTATTGCCTTAACAGATGAGAAGAGTAGATATAAATTAACAGGTCTTGGCATATCCAGCAATACTGTTGCTCAGCCAAGCAAAGAGTTGTGTTTCTTTCTTTCTAGGTGTCTTGTTACACACCACAGCCAGGCACTGCTGCATCTGAGTTTAAACAGGAGCTGTGGCACACTCAGCAATTTCTGAAAGTCAGACTTAAGTACACAAATGAGGGATTGAACAGCTTCTGTTTGAGATAGTGTGTTTTCTGATCCTGACTTGAAAGGAAGAGGTCAGGTAAGGGTCTCAGAGATGGTGAAATTAATCCTCTGGACAGTTGAAGAGTTTTGAGCTTGGCATAAAAACTGATCTTACCTTTAGAGGACTGAACTTCAATTATCAAAATCAAGGGGGCACATAATACCGGCAAGAAATGAGTTAACAGGTACAGGGACTCTGAAAAAAGCTCAGTGAATTTTTAGCTGGAGTCTCAGCCTCACAGAGGAAGTCCCACTTACAGCAACATGCCCTGATGAAGAATCCTGACTGATGTTTGCCAGTCTCAGAGGATCAGACTGTTTGGGCCATCCAGCCAAGAGAGCTTTGACAGCACTTTGAAGAGCAGCCATGAATGCTCAGCAAAAGAGTCACAACTTCTGGAAATGGCATAAATTGCATCTTCATGTCCTGCAATCATCCCAATCCAGCCAACATGCAAAGAGACTTAGAAGAGGGGAAGAAAGAAAGAAAGAGATACACAGGGGAAGGTGATAGAGATTAGTGTTACATTAGGTTAACACAAACAGGTTTACGTGGGTCTAGTGGTTGGCAAGGTTGGTCCAAAGCCTGTAAAACTGGCAAATGTTTCCCTGTTGAGAGGGTTTTATATCCTCCCCTTTAACAAATCAAGCATTTGTGAGAAGTAAATATTGAAACTAGGTTTTTTTACTTACTGTGCTAGTCTGTGGGTAGTTCTTTTCTTGTGCATATCAGTACCACTAATAGAAAATACTTTTCCATCTTCTGTATCAAAAACTGACAAGAAACAACAAGGCCAGTGTGATGTGGTAAGAAGAAATATGCAGGAATATCAGGTGAACCTTTCATCTTTTCCCAATACAATTCCATTCCAGAAAATTTGATACACACATTTATCCCCTCCTACAGCCTCAACAACAGACAGCACAGTCAGACATCTCCATCTCAGTGTAAATCCAAGACAACGTTAAGGAAGAAACAAAAGCACTTTATAACACATATTTGTCTTCAAACTATAAAACCTTAATATATTGAAAGGTGAAAAAATGTAATGTCTAAGCAACTCCTGATAGAATTGGTCAATAAAGCTTGAACTGGGGTTTCTTGTTCAACATGTTGAGTTGTAGCTCTACATTTCATTGTCCAGGCAGTTACAGAGGTTTGTGTGGGTTTGGGGTTTGCCTTTTCACTTCCTGAGTAGTAAATCAGGAGCGATCATTCTCAACAGGAAGTGCATGAAAATTAAATCCATCTGCTTCTAAACAATATAAGGAATAAGAATATTTTGTTTGCTAAATATGAGTTATACCCAACAATGATGCCCTTTCAGTGAAACTCAGGTTCAGAACAGTGGCTCAAAGCAAACAACTTCCTTCCCCATGCCCTGGCAGAATAGCCAGGGAATCTTCTCCTTGGGCAAGTGCCAGCTGAGAAGTTGCAGTTTGCAGCACACACTTCCAGCCTGCATGTGAAGAGCCAGGCAACATCACTTTAGTGATTTGAGTGAAATTGCATTTCTCCAAATGAGACATTTATTATTACTTAGTTTTAAACTATAGCACTACTGTAGATGCAAATGACCCTGCATGAGCTCATTTAAAATCATACATACATTAACAACTCCCAGATATAATGTGCATCTCCATCTCTTCCTCTGGATTTTTCTCACATGTATTATATTGATGAAAAGGCTGCTGCGGCCCACTGGCTAGGTGGGTCCAGAGGAGCATGGGACATCAAGCTTAGGGAGTAAACAACAACACAGCAACCCAGAAAGTACCTGTATTTTACCATCTATGTCCATGTTGCAGCCTCTCACCTATGGGGTCAGACCTGTTGTGAACAGGGCGGGATTAACTGGAGTTTATGAGTGTGAGCTCAATTAAATAAAACCAGATCTGCCTGTGCATCACGTTGATGTGTGTGATCTCTGCTGGTCTTGCTGCAACAAAAGGCACTTTTCTGGCTTCACAGTACATAAGGTCCCTTAGCACCCTTCATTTCAGGGTACAGCACCCTTCATTTATGCTAGTGCAGTGTCTTTCTTTGAAAAGAAAGACAAATCTCACTTTTAGGGTCTCTGCTATTGAATTACAATTATTTTTTAAACTACTACTACTAATTTAGAAATAATTAAGCAGGTACACAAATCTCCCTGATTGGTATCTCCGTTTCCCTTTAGTAAGTTAAGAATCATACCATCTCAAGAAGATTAACAAAACAGCAATGTTATTTTTACTGCCATTGTATTGTCATGTGACCCTCATGGCAATATCCAACAACAATCTCCCCTGCCTTTGGCATGTAAGCCTCTAGATTATTAGCTCAAACATTGCTGACAATCTAATCAATTACTTTAGCTACCTCTACTCTGACTCTGGACCATAACTATCCCTGTAACCCCTCACTGCTGTGTCATCCTGAGGTTTTAATCCATAAAGATAGTCTGAATTAGCCCAGGTAGCTATTAATGAACCATCTGAACACAGAAAAAAACCAAACAAACAAACAAAAAATCAAATTATATTTTTCATTAATGATCATTTGAAGCATGATTAACTTTTCTCCTTGAAAAATGACAATACAACTATTTCCTCTTTTTTTTCTGGGAAAAAAAAATTACAACTTCAGAGCCTTTTAAACTTAAAGCCTATCAGATGAAATTCTAACTAACTACAAAGTATTTGAGCATTTCTCCTCTGAAAGATTATGACAATGTGTGAGAGCAAATGTATTTTCTTTGAATAAAACTTATCACAGGAATAAAACTTCACTGAAATAATAATCAGCTATTTCAGAGAGAATGCCCAATCAGATTAAATACTGAATTAAGAATTCATCTTGAATAAAAGCTGAAACAACCCAAGTAAGAGCTAAATCCAGCATGAACATCCTATGATATTGTTAATATTACAGTACTCTTCTGTACTAAATACCATGCTATTGTAATATGCATAGATTTCTCTCTCCTATCATTAGGAGTTATTCTTAGTTCCACATTACCTTGTTGACAGGGATCTTTTTACAGTATTTAACATTTTACCATGTTTATTGTTGTAGAAATGGTGGTTTAACTACTGTAATTGTTTAAAACAGTGGGGTTTTTTCCTTTGTTGAAAATTATAAGGAAATAAAAGCAGTCCTTACAGAAGTGTTGTTCTCATAATAATCAGGGTGAATATTTCAAGTTTATCAACCTACTTTTAAGAATTAATTAACAATTTCTTCACATCTCTAAAGGTTTTCTAATGTTTTCCTTAAAGTTCATTAAAAATCTTTTCTCCAGGTGCATATTCAGAGAAAATTTGTTTGGTTTCTGGCTAACAGTATCAAAAATAATAGAACATTACTGTCACTAAAAAGTTAAAAATGGTCATAGAATATTTATTACTAATCAGCCTTTCACACAAATAACTACAAGGTTTCACCACTTTATCATCAGTAGGAACAGGAGATTTTGGAGAATCATACAATGGCCTGGGTTGGAAGGAAACCTAAAGCTCACCTAGTTCCAATCCATGCCATGGGCAGGGACACCTTCCACTAGACCAGGTTCGTCAGAGCTCCATCCTTTAGGGAGCCGGGTTTGTGTTCTGAAGCAGACAATTCGATATGAACTAGCAGCAACAGACACTTTATTACTAAGTGTGCAAACTTTTATACACTTTTAGAACTGTAACCTTCAGCACCTGTGCCACTTGGACACTCGTTATTGGCTAATGATGTTGTTTACATTACAATGTCCTCCTGTAATTGGTTAATTGTACACATCTGCTGAGGAGGTCGGCACAGCGTCTTCTGAGATCAGTAATTAGTTCCTTAAAGGCACATCGCACTAATTACAAAGGCAGTTCAATACACAGCTGTACCTTTTAGGCCAAATACCATATGAAATTCCCACACCAACCAACCTAGTCTTGAACACTTCCAGGGATGGGACATGCACAGCTTACCCAGGGAACCCATGCCAGTGCCTCAACTCTTTCACAGTAAAGAATTTATTCCTAATTTCTAATCTAAACCTATTCTCTCAGATGGAGGCCATTACCCCTTCTCCTGTCAAGAAAACTTACGTGTTTCTTTACAGTATCCCAGGTGAATCATCAGAGGCTGAAATTTGCCAGAGCTACAATTGCTAAATTTTGCATTTATGACATTTTTAAGTACCTGCACATGAAGCTGTATCATCTGCACAACTGAAAATCTTCTTATGCTAATGGATACAATTTCTGAAAACAGGCAGGTGACTGTGACACATAAGTACAGCAGTGAGCCCCACACAATAATGCATTGGTTTTCCTACCATAGAAAACTTCCACCAATCTTTTTGGGGGCAAAAGAGCAGCATAGATCACAAACCGCTCAAAAAGAGCATAGTAGCACCCAGGAAGTCTTTAGTGTAACAGAAAATACCAAGAGAGAGACAAGCTGATTGGCCTTTGAAATATGTGGAAAACATAAAGCTAAAACAACTGTCTCTAGCAAAACCTTTTTCTCCCTTAGCAGAAGTTATGGGTGGTCTTTGCAAAAAGAAAAAGAAATTATTAGGAAAACCTTGGCTGCAGCTCCCTTGCTGGCAAATGCAAAACCAAATATCTGGCACCAGGTGTGAAAGTAGTGAGACATCCCAACCTCACAGTCATTAGACTCTTGCAAGATTTCCAACTCAAGTAAGATTTCCCAGCTCACACCTCCTTCATCAGCCTTCATCACCAGCTGAAATCCTCTTGGCAGTGGGGATAATTATTCATCAGCTACAATAAGTGTTACAGATGTACCCGAATCAAATGCAGTGTTACACAGCTTGGAGAACTCCCACCATGCCTGTTGAAAACTTTCCTCTTGGGACTGGTAGCTGTTCCTGCAGCCAGCAAAGGCCCAGCAGCAAAAGCCCACTGCAGTGTTTATCTTGAACGAGGATGCCCCACTCTAGCCAAGTGACCAAACATCAACTTGAATTACCTCCTAGATAACTCAGCAAGGTGGCCTCACACAAATGCTCCATGTAAAGTCCTCATTCTTCTAAAAAATAATCTAAACCACAGATTGGTAAGTAACCCCTCATCAGTCCTCACCCAGAAGCTATAAACTTGCTCTCCCTCTCTGATGTCATTGACAATTTATTTGCTTGTCCAGCCAGGCTTTTTCATTCCTCCTTATATCAAATGTCACTTCAGCCACCTAGGTCTCTGTCCTTCATACAGATCGCACGTCGTTGGAAATGTTTACTTTGTCACAGGCCATTACAATCCTGGGGTGAAGTATCAAGTGAAAAGCTTTCATCTGGATATAATTTATTCATCATATCACTGCTTCATATGAAAGAAAAAGCACCAATGTGAACGTATGAACAGAAAACACATTTGGGGGATTGAATAACTTGTAAAGTATTAAAATTAAAAGCTCTTGACTCAGACAAAGCAGCATCATATTATTAGAATAATATGTTAATGTTTCAGTCATTCATCATCTGTGGGTCTTTTGAAACACGTGCAGAAGTAAGTTTTGTGCTGTTACAATGCTAACAAAGTCACTGGGCTGAGGCAGTTTAATTGCCCAAATTATCCATATGACTGAATTTTACGAGCTAATAAAATGCATCCTGATGTAAATATAAATAGTTCATATGAAATACTACACTGAGTCTATTTTCAATAACTTCTTCCTATTTTCTTCCACTCCTCTGTTTTGCTGTTCCTCAGACTGCAATCACTACTAGCTGCTACCCAAAAGACTCCTGATTCTGCTTGTAGTGGGATGGAAATTCTGAGAACTCATGCAGTGTCTATCTTTAAAAACAATAGATACTGCAGAATAGATTTAAGTCTTTTTAAGGAAACTACATCACTGACTTCAGCTCCCTTTTTCAGCACAGAGGAAGAGGCATCATTTCTTGCTATCTCCCTTTCCCTTTGTTAGGCCACATCCATATTCCCAAATGTCATCACACCTCAACTTCACCTACTGGCTCTTTGCTTTTACTGCCTGCTCTGAGTGTTTTGTCATTGATAACAGAGTCTGGCAAAACATTTTCCTTACCTAGCATTAACATCCCTTCTTTTATATTCATAATTGTGTCATAAAAGTGAAAGACAGTAAAGTTTTATGATGTCTAAGGACAGGCTTCAGTGGCAAAACCTGCACACTAAGTGAAAATTTTCCCAGCCTAGGAGGTGTAAGGTTTCAAGCTCTACACAAGTTGGTCTCCGTTCTAAATGATTACATATTCTGCTACTTTCTTAAGAGGAAATATTTGTGAATATACTGAGGCATTTTCATTTTTATCTTCTGATCACAAGAAAGAAATGTAGCCATTAGAGGTAAGAATGTTAAGATGTGATAATTTAAATATTTGGTTCAGGAACAAAGAAAATGCTGGAAAACAAATAGGTCATTACGTTATTGAATTCTCTATGTATTTTTCATTTTACCGCAGTAATTTTGAAAGTTGATGGGCCACATCAGTAAGGGATAACTAAATACCAAATGGAAGTGTACGATTTAAAATCATGCAACATTCCTGAAACTAAGTAATTTATTACCAAATAGGTAACTAAGTAGATCTAAATTATGCAAAGAGATAAGTCAATAAAAATAAAATTCAAGCACTGGCCTCATTTAATCACAGGCTCACAAAGGATTTATGACCCTCACAATATACTAAAGAAATAACTTCCTTCACTCTCTTAAAATCAAATTAATCTTTGTCTGTTGAAGTAGAAAAGTAGAGCATAAATGCAATGTAAGCATCTCTGGCAAATACTTTTATTCCATTTTATCAAAATAAAACCACACATCTTCTTTAGCCTTTTGTTTCTGTGTATTTCAACAGTTCCACATTAACAAAGTCATTCAGAAACTTCCTGCTCCTTACTGTGAGGCACTGAAATAGCCAAACTCAGTGGCTGATTATCCTATAAAATTAGATCCAAAGCAGAAATGGGGCATCCCAAAGGAAGCTGTCCTAGGAACCTTCTTTAAGTGATGCAAGACATTAAGAACTCCAACTGGCTGGCACAACTCTCTACCAGGCATTTCTCCATCCAGAGCAGGAAGAGCAGAATGGAACCATTCCTCACCTACCTGAGCTCACAGCCAAAATGTAGCCTGAAGCTGCCAGCACAGCTGGTGGCACATCCCTTTCCCTTAGTTCTCACCTAGAGGGAGGAGGAGCAACTGATTGTCCCAATTTTATTCAGGTGGGCACATTTCAACAGGGAAATACAGTAGACAGATGGAGATGGCCCTGATTTAAAGCACTGCAGTTAAATCTATTGGAGATCTGCTGTCTGAGCACTTAATCAAAATTAGCAAATTTTTACTGCTTACAGCAATGCAAAATAAAATAATGACTTGATAAGGGACCCAGGTCACCTTCCCCAATTTTGCATTAGTGTAGGATACCAAGAAAAAGCAAGAAAAACAAGAGAAAAAACCACAGTGAATCAATATTCTTGGTTATATGATGGTTGTTTATTTAGGAAAAGCTGGCAAGCCTGAATTACAGGCAGAACATTTCTTGCTTAATGGCATAGTTCAACAGCTCATATATACCCATAACTTTCTGGTTATGCAGAAAAGTATAGGGTATGTTTCTAAACTGCTAAGTTTGCAGCTAAGACTAAGCCAGCAATTACAAGACAGGGGATGTTCTCATTCAGGCCAAAATAAAGAGCATGGAATTTTTTTTACAGTAGTTGTTCTATAAATCTGTTTTCTAAATTCTCATAGGAGAATCTAAAGGGAATCTTGAGAGAATTTAGATCTCACTGGGAAAGAAGAATCAGAAAATGCCCTCTGTTGTAGAATTTTAAAAAATTCCTTCACAGCTATGATAGCACAATAATTCTAATGAGTCATATTTCATTAATGAAAATTCATTTCCAAGCTTATCCCCAGAGCTTGCTGGGGTTATGCTTAAACACCATAACTGGCATTTTACAGCTGCTCTGCACCCCTGTGAGGAAGCTGAAGCAATGACCACCAGCAGACAGTACCTTTGCATTCACAAATACCAAAACTACTCTCAAATTGCACAGCAGACATAGAAGAGACTCCTCAGCATCCACAAAAATTAATTCATGGAAGTTTTGCACTTACAGGCTGAAGTGATGCCATACTCTGAACAGGAATCTATGTTCAAAATATTTACAGCAAGGAACCAAAGCTTGAAATAATTACATCCAAAAAAACTGAAACAGTGATTCCTAAACAAACAATTTGAAGCACCCTGGAAATTACCTAATGCCAATGAGCAGGTGACCAGAACTTTTGAAGCCAGACAACTTTCACCTCTTTTCATGTGCTTTTACAATAATAAGTCCTTGCGCAAATCATACTTGTGGTGACCATAACAATAGATCTCCTGAGCTCTGAATCCTTTTTCATTCCTGTAAAGTCATCTTAACTCCTCCTGTTTTGTTTACCTGACAGAAACCTGTAAGTAACAATGAATAACAAATCACTTTAATGAACATTAATATTATCATTGTTGTTGTTGTTACTATAAATAACTGGAACAAGACAGATGTATATAGATATAAGGGGTATATATGTATATACAGATACAAATAGATATGAAGATACTACCTTTGAGTGCTTTTTTTTTTTCCTAATGAGGAAACCAGGATTACCATATAGAAGACTTGGGAATAATGTTTATTGAAGAATGCTATAAAATGAAAGCGGTCCCACTTTGAAAAGACTCACTTCCCCTCACCCCACTAGACTGCCTAATGAACAATTACATTCTTTTGAGCATCTTAAAACCATAAGCAAATTCAGCCACTTCTGCAAGAGATTTAAATGTAAACACATTATCAATTTAACAGATATTCCTTTCATCCAGCTTCAGTGTGGTGTTCTTTTTGCTTGCTTTTATACACATGTTAAAACAATCATGTAAAAGGATTCTCATACTGTCTTCCAATCTTTCAGAGGAAGATTCCCGCTATTCATTTTCACTAGGCACAGTGCTGCATAACTTTAACTGAACATACCTTTTATATATTTAATGTGGATCCAGACCAATCTGCAGAGACTGTGTGACTCTTTGCTAATAATACCAACAGACTGAAACAAAATACACATGTAGGAAAGAAAGCATGGGTGAGAGGGAAGTGCTTGGCAGAAGGAAAGAAGCTTTTGGTGATTTGGTGGTATGTGAAAGAAACTGGGCAATCTCCCACTGAATTACATCTTTCCATCTGCCTTGTCCCCACTCATCAGTGTAGTGGAACCATACAGCCCTCCCTTGGGTAATCCATTTGAAGAGCAGAAGGAAAAATGCAGAAGTTCCATCAGTACAATTGAAAGATTAGGCAGCAGGAAATTGGCTTGCAAAACTGACTATCTAATAGAGAGGAGGCCTGTATATAAATGGAAGGAAACTGCCTCACCCATGAGCAAATCCTCTCTCTGCAAACAGGGCAAGATTTAAGCAGGACCTGCTGCAAGCTACCCCTAAGTATGCCATGAAGGTCCAAAAAGTCTTTTGGTAAGAGTTAATCCTTCCCCAGGTGGCTTCAGTCATTGCCAGTCTTGCCTAAGGACTGCCTGATTTCCCATCACTCTCCTATTTTTAAGAGGCTCACAGGCAACACAATTTGCCATGGAAACATAGAGCTTTGCATGGCTTTGGTGTTGCCATCAGTCATTTTTCTTCTCTGAAGCTGTTTTAAAGCTGTCAGCAGGCCTGTAAAGGAATTGAAGCATAAAGAGATGAAGTGGGTGCAAGGAATAGCTGAGCTTTAATTTGAAACGCAGATGCATCAGTGCTGGGGGCTATTTTAGCTTATCTAATCTACACTAATTCCACATGATATGGACACAGCAAATATGTGCCTTGTGTAACTCATCACCCTCCAAAAGACCACATGAGAGACCCCCATATCAACAGGAGATACAGGGTTGGTGGAGGTACAGATGAGTTATTCAGTGCATGAAAAGCACACCAAACTGTCTTTGCCAGCTGCCAGTTCCTATTTTCATAGCCCTTTTAAAAATATCAGTTTCCTGTTTCATGAAAATCATCCAGCTGATTGTTGATACCACCTCATCCTAATACCACTACAGCAGTATCAGGAAGATAATATTATTCTTTGCAAACAAAAACAACTTTGAGAAGAAAAAATAAAAATGAAACAAATAAAAAGCCAGGCTAGTAGTGAGTTGAACAATGATGGAATTGCCATGCCAGGCTTTTGCCATGCAATTAAAGGAAGACAGAATTGACAGCAAGTCCTCAGCTGGAAAGCTTCTTGCCAGTAGGGCTCCATCTTACGTTTTTTTGGGGCTAAAGATCAAATTCAATGTGTTACAAAATCCTTTCTGGGAAACTTCCCTTCATAACCAGAGTTGTCATTAAAAATCTCACATCCAGAGAAACTCAGGTAGACAAAGAGAGAAGCTTCTCTGCTGATGAGTAAAATCTTGCCTTTTTATTTTCTGACAGTGAGGCTACAGGTACTATGAAAGACTATAAAACAAAGAGATGTATTTGCACAGTTATTGCCCAGGTCATATCCTAAGGAATCAAGGAGAGATTGGCTTGTATCAGAAAGACTGAAGTATTTTCCTTCATTTCTTAGATGTACAAACAAACTCAAACTGGAAACAGAGAGAAAAGGAGGACCTATTGCTAGATATGAGTCCGAGACATCATGGATGGAAATTACTCAAATCATTCACTGATTTATTTTCACAGCTCTCCAAAGTGTCTTCACAACTTTATTTTGGATCCAGATATTTATATAACACTCTGGAATTCATCAAAGATCGGTCTGAAATATTGTCACATGACAGCCAAACTGTCTTGAGACGCCTTCCTTGAATTCAAACATACACGCTGCACACGAACTTCTTCTAGCAGGCTTTACAGAAGGGACCAGATAAAGCTGCCAAAGAAAATGCAATTTAACAGCCAGAAGTATGTGAGAATAACCCCTAGAGTTGCGCATTTTATCTCTACTTGGGAAATATTTTCCTTTCCTTCTTAGTTCAAGTTATATTTATTTCCATTGTACTTTGGAAAGTTATTTTGCACCAAATCACTACTATTTCTATGAAGTTTTAGACAGACTTATTTTTACTTCATTAAATCATGTAGCAAGAGCACTAACTCTAATCAAGAGACTTGAGAAATTTCTTCCCTTAGTACAAGCAGGGAATGTCTCACCTCTTATAAAACATTCCAGCATCTCTTGGTTAGTAGTTTTCTGTCAGTGCAGTCATCACAGATGCAGTTTATGTCATGTATACTCTGCAAGTACCAATGGATTTGCAGGATTCTTTACCTGCAAGGACTTGCTTGTACTTGTTTTTCGAACAAATTTTCCATGAGCATCCCTAGAAAGAACAAGATTGGATGATTAATTAGGGAAATCCAACACAGTGGGAATAGGAATGCCATTTGAAACAAAGTGTTCTTTCTTAAGACTTGGAAAGAAAGCATGCAGAAATGTTCCTGTGTACCCCAGAATCTAATTACCTGTACAGGGCAAGTTTGGAGACTATTAATAGCTGTGGTTAATGTTGCTGCTACTCAACAGTCACATTTAGGAAATCCTAAATGTTACTTCACCTTTTCTTGTCTTCTCATTAAGCCTACATTGGAAGCATTACTGCCAGCCACAAAGAAGAGAACAATTTCCAGACTCTCTTCTTCTATCCTGTACTGCCATATGATTTTCTCTCTGTTGCAGGAGGAATCTACTGTGTCTGCCATTTCAACAAAGAACACGTCCAGTCTTCCTCTTCACTTCCTCAGATTTGCATCAATCATTCACCATACACACACTCTTGTATCATAATAGTTCTTGTAGTCCATCCCAGATGACTAAGAATTCTGAATAAGACTGTTAAAAGTGGCTAAATAGTTACTAGGGTTAATTGTTTTCTTCTATTAGTGGAGAGGCCTCTTACCTGGAGTGGTAAATGCATTTATGCCTTCAGAGCCTGGACTTCTAAAGTACCCCCCTTTGGCTTTGCACTTGCAAACAAGCTAAGCAGTAAAGTCTCACTTTATTTCAGTGGGGCTGTACTAAGTGGCTAGAGGATTTTATAACATCCCTCAGCACTTCAGACAATCGTCTGTACTACTCACTGGCACTTGGAAACAAGTTGTCTTTGAAGACCTTTCAGTGCCCACGACAGAAGAGTCAGGCACTGGCTTTCCAATGCGCAGTCCTGGCTCACCACACCTAATCAGCTCTCAGAGACATAATCAGAATTTGCAAAGAAAACCACTGCATCAATCAGGGAGCCAAAGATTTCTGTCAGCATTTAAAAAAAAAGCCCCCCAAATGGCTATCCCAGCTCCTGAAAATTAGCCACAGCTGTTGCTAAAAACTAGTCCAATTCCACAGGAAACCCACAGACCTGGCAACTTTAAAACAGTAACAAGCTTCCCCAAGCAACTTTCAATCATGATCCCTCAAGAAGTGTAGAGCCAAAGCGGATGCATCATCCGTTCTCCCAGCAAACCTCGTTGCAGATCTCTGCTGGCCTCCTCCACTGTCTCTCCCTCAGAGGTCTCTCCAGCATGCAATAGTCAAGAAAGGAGTCACCAAAACTTTCCAATGTGATTTTCAAGAAAAATACATTTCAATGTGTTTCAGGTACACAGCCCAAGAACAAATGTACAGCAGCCTATACATAGTCACTGTTTTCCCAGAAGCTTGGGGCCAAATTCTGAAGTAATTGGAACCTTATACAACTGTTAACTCCTGTGAGAGCAAACAGGTGTTATGTCTATTATCACAGATTATCTCAGTGAAATAGCCCCAATTTGGGGTTACAGTATGACAACTTTGTAGCTGCTTGACATGAAAGGTCTTACAGTCAACAAAACCAGGCACAAGAGGCTCATCAGTGTTTTAGGGTGGAGTAGTGTACAATCAAAGGAAAGTAAAAGTGGCCAAAATTTCCTCCAATCCAGCAAATCCCAATGACTCTTATCTCCAAGGAGTACTTAACAGCTCACATAAGACTGCTCTGATATACACCAAGTGACAGGGTCAGTGCATGGGCGTAATAAAAATTGCCTAATAAAATCTTTGTTATCCAAGATGTTCTTTAATTTTAGGAAAATTTACTTACTCTTTGTAAAAATAAGTCATTGTTTCATGCCCATAACAGCAAGTGAAATTACCTGCACTCTACAAAACTATTGTGCCACCTTTTTTCATCACTGAGCAGGATTTCTATCTGAATTCTTCTCTATCTCCTCCATTCCACTCCATTTTCTAAAGGAAGAAAATTACCTGCAACATCTGTGACACTGTGCTCGGCCTGAAATTACTGAAAAGAAGCTAGAATTCCAAATTTTTCAACAAGCATATGCAGCCTTTTATCCCTTTGGTGTCAACAAAAAAAAAAAGAAAAAGGGAAAAAAAGGGGAATTCATGTTTCCTTCTCCTGTCTACAAAAAGAAGGATCAAGGAGTTAAGGATTTTCTACGACTCAAATGACATTGCCTCTCAATCAGATACATATTATTATTTGAGCTTTTAAAAATCAGTCTAGGGATCACAATTCATTATATTTAGACTTAACAAGTTGTTTTGATTAAAGATGATGGAGCATGAGAAGTAAACCTGCGGAACAGTAGATGTAACAAATTAAATTTACATCCCTTGTGTGAGTTTAAGGGTGATTTCTACACCCTCTGGCTTTATAACATGAATCTTCAAAGGGCAGAGGCAGTGGGAATTCAGCTTAATAGCCTATTTCCTGACCACAAATGAAGATAAGTCTGTGATATCGTGTTCCCTGTTTATTAGTTTGCTGAAGACATTTTTAGAACATTTCACTTCCCCATAATTCAGAAAGAAAAAATCCCTCTTTACAGCTGAAACCACATCAAACTTCTTCAAAACATTGAGGGAAATTTTCACAAGGGCAGCAACAAATTCTGACATCAACCAGTCATGTGGCCTCCAAAGACCACAGGAGTCTCACAAATTGAAAGGTATCATGGTAGTGCCTGCCTTGGCATTTAACAAATGTGTAGCCAGCCATGTCGCACTGACAGGTATGTGGATATTTGGCAAACAATTTAGCACAAGCTCCACATGCTTTTAGTCAGGCTAACAGCACAGCAGGAATATATGCATATGACATAATCAGTCTGGGACAATATTTGAAACACAATTGTTACTTGTTCTTAAAACCAGATGCTATAATATACAGCTGTATTTGGAGCCTTTGGATGCTGGCGCACGTGCTGGTTGGACTTCCTGCACACAGACAAGTGCTGGAAATGTTGCCTCATTAAGAGAAACTTTTCCCACATGCTCTGGGACTGTTTGGAATTCCAGTGCTTGAGAGATTACCTCATTGTTCGGCATCACCTAATTTGAAACACAATCATGCCAGACAGCTTTCCATTATCAAATTAGGAAAGTTTGCCAGCTCTTTCTGGGATTAATAGACAATAAAGGGGGTAGTTGCATCATGCCTCCCAAAGCCACAAATATTAATCCACAAGGAGAAACCTCTGATGTTCCATTATACAGCAGTTGACATACCTGTGCAAATACTCTTGTATGGATGGACAGATGGACATTGGAGCAAATTGGTAACTAGAAGGCTTGCAATATTAAGTTTCTTTGTATTTAAAAACAAAACCTATTTACTTTTAATGACAAAAAAATCTATTTTTCACACTCCCTTACTCTTTAAATGTTTCAACTCAACATCAAAATAAAACATAAAAATGAGATAAAGACCAAAAAACAACTCAGCTGTAATTACATTAGGCAGCCTGAAGAAGTAAAATAGTATACAATTTAGCTCATTGAGTAAGAATAAAGGGGAAAAAGTAAACAGATTTAGTTCATGGGTATGTTGCGTAAGTGCATATTAAGAATATGAATCTTCCCTTGAATCTTTTAAAAAACAGGAACAAAATTCATCCTTCAAAAAATTCTGACCAATGTAAAGGAGTATTGCTGGGATGGTATTGGTCCTGTATTTTTATTAGAATCTCTTCACAATTAATGTTATTATGCTTGCATCCACAGACTTTTCCCAAGTGGCTTACTATATATATATATATATATATATATGGTCAATCTTCGCAAACGAAGATTTGGGAAGGGCTCACCCCACGTGTGCCCTCCAAGCCTGCGCAGTGGATTTTTTTTAGGTGAGGCTCAGCGTGCGCAGAACTGGCCCCACCGTTTAAGTCCTAAGGTTCATTTTGCCACAGCCGAGCAAGCTTGGACAGTGACAGTGAAGTCCTTAGGACTATCTACAGCACCAGGTACTAACCGGGGCTGACCCTGCTTGGCATCTGAGATCAGACGGGATCGGATGACAGGGAGACATTGAACTGCCTGGGGCGGTCCCACCGAGACTCGAACTCGCGACCTTGGGAGTCAGAGACCAGAGTGCTCTCCACTACGCCACGGGACCGCCCCGGCTTACAATAAACTGGACTCAAATACAGCACATCAGATGTGGCAATAATGTCCATTCTCTGGCGATTGCATTCATGAAATTACATGCAAGAAGTATATGGTGAAAAGGAGGTTCAAGAGAAAGAGTTACAGCAAATAAAAAACACTTATCTGTTACCTTATGCTTTCTCCTACCACCCTGTAAACTGAATATAACTGGAACCTAAATTATGAGTCAGGATAATGGTCACCAAAATTTTGTCTTACACACTAAATAGTTTCACATCACTATCAACCTGACCCAATAAAAATATGAGACTCAGCAGACTTCTGTTCTTTAACAGCTCAGAATCTGATCCAACACTCACAACTTCTGAAATACCAATCAACAGATTAAAAATAGTTCCATGTATACAAGTATCAAAGACATAGACATCTACTGAAATGCTGGTTACATAAAACCAGATATTTTTCTGTGAATTATAATGCAACAATAAAAATCTCACTTCCGTAAGAGGTTTAGGAACTGATCCAAATGCAGTCAAACAAAACAAGAGTCCTTCTATTCCTTTCAGTAGTCTTTGAATCAGACTCTGACTTATTTATCAGCATCAATTTATGAAGACCCTCAGGGTGCCAACTTACTCATAAAATATAGATTAACAAAAAATATCCTTGTGATTCTCATTTCCTACACTTCGAGGAAATGGATTATCTTGAGAAATGTAATTAGTTGGTGAGTGTAACTATTGATTTCAGGAGAATAAGGTCTGGTTTTGAACATTTTTCTGCATCTCCTGCCAAGCTCCATGGAGATATTTTATATGAGATATTATTCAAAATCTGTAAGTCTGCTAAATTAAACGGGGGGTTCTAGAGTCTTTGAAAATTAAGTGTGGCGAAATCAGAGACTTTTACCTATATAACTTAGTGAAAATAAGCAGCTACGAAGCACACTGCACTTCATTGTTTTGAGTTCTTCAGCCCATTACTAAATTTAAAGTCCGTGTTTGGGTTTATAACTTCTTTCCACAGATTTCACATTTCTCATCTTATTTTCAGTGCTGGTTAGAACTGGAACCTTTTTCTGTCCCTTTCTCCAGTGCTAAGAATAGATGTCCTCCTGGCATATTATTAATACTCCTGCTTTGGTCCATGATAGTCTCTGTTTTTCTATGTCACTTAGACTTTAAGTTCTGTTAATTCTTTTGTGACATTCATTTTGTTTTTCTGCTTTCACCTCAAAGAAACTCCAGATACTTGAAAATGATATTTAGGAGAATTATTTGTTCACCTTACTGTATTTCTTTGTTTTTAATACACATGGAGACCTCTGTGGTTGATTTGTTCAGATCATAGTTCACTGAGGCAGTCCACTTGCCTTACTTCTGGAAATACTTCAGCCAAGCTTTAACACTGATTTCATAGCTTATTACAGGGACACATTTCCTAGCAAGTCTCTCAGTCACCCCATTCCCAACAAGCAAATATTTTATTCCAATTCTTCTTTGAAGTTTTCTGTGACTAAACAATTACATTTACTAAAAGAGATACTTTAAAATAGTTGTAAAAGATGTCAGCAGAGGGCATCTTCACAGTGTCAAGGGCGTTGCTGAAGTCCAGATAGACCACATCCACAGCCTTCCCCTCATCCACCAGGTGGGTCACCTGATCGTAAAAAGAGATCAGGTTGGTCAGACAGGACTTGCCCCTCCTAAACCCATGGTGCCTGGGTCTAATCTCTTGTCCATCCTGAAGGTGCTGTGTGATTGCACTCAGGACGATCTGCTCCATAACCCTGCCAGGCACTGAGGTCAGGCTGACAGGCCTGTAGTTGCCAGGGTCAGCCTTGCAGCCCTTTTTGTGGATTGGGGTGACATTCGCCAACTTCCAATCATCTGGGACCTCCCCAGAGAGCCAGGACTGTTGGAAGATGATGGAGAGTGGTTTGTCAAGCTCTTCTGCCAGCTCCCTCATCACCCTGGGATGAATCCTGTCTGGTCCCATAGACTTGTGAGGATCCAGCTGGATGATGCCATGAACTTTACAACACAGGTGAGTGCTGGTCTTCAGTTCCTTCTCCATTTTCTTCTTACTTTAATTTGCTTCTTACTTTGCACAGAGCAGTTACCTTAATTATTTCTTCTATATTAATAACACAAGAAATGTTTCTAATTCAAGCCACTACTATTAATAATAATACTTCCATTACACCAGATAAAAACCAAAATACTCATGTTCTAATGACCAGAAAATATCTGTGTAGCATAAGTTTATCCTAAAGTAAACAGACATAATTCTGTTTATGTGGCTAATCCATACTAACCACCAGAAAAGAATAGGCTACAACATTAAGAACTGGAACATCAGTTGTTTAGAAAGCAAGCATTTAGACTAATGAAAAATGTTTCCCTTTATTAGACTGTCTTATAAATACTAACTGGGTAACATTAACAGCAGCAGTAAAAGAGGTGTGTGCAATATAACATACGCTGTGTATCATGCATTTGCCTCTGCTTGTATTAAGAATGTGTATGTTATTTATGAACAGTGAAGTTGTAAGTTTAAAGACCCGTTTTGGAGAACAAAGTTAGATTAGGCACACTCAGTGTAGGCTACATTGTTTTTCACTGAGTCTCATAACTTAAGAGTTACAGAACAGTGACTCATGTCACATGCAGCCACATTTCAGCACTGTTTACTGTACTCTGTGGCCCCTCCATGTCAAAGGTGAGCAACCCAGTACCAAATTTGCATGGGTTTTCAACCAGCTTTCAGGCTCAAATTTCAAAACATGTGGGACTAATTGAAGCAAACGCCAACTTTTAAATCAAGCGACAAGTAAAAAACAAATCATTTTAAACAAGATCTTTAACCACCACAATAAGAGAAGCCATCAAAGAACCCAGGTTCACTTGCTGCAGTGTGGTTCAGTTACATAGAGGCCACTAAAACTTCAAGCAACTTCACTGGTGATTAAATATGTCCTAGTTAAATATCTATTTAACTTCACTGACTTTCTCCACCTATCCCTCCACACACAAAGACTCACCTCACTCAATTATCAGAAGTAGTATCTCACAAATATCAGAATCCAATAATCACAGAATCATGAAATGGTTTGGAAAGGACCTTAAAGTTCCTCTAGTTTCAACCTCTTTGCCATGGGCAGGGACACCTTCCACTAGACCAGGTTGCTCAGTGTGCACTTGATTCCTTTGTCTACCTGTAGTAGTTTTGGCTCTACTCAGCATAAGTCCCCATTTAGGCCACAGTTTTCAGCAGGCCTCAAAGGACGTGACGCAGATTAGAAGGGGCAAGTATCATCTGACTTAAGCAGCCAAAGAGATATTTCATATCATCTGACATCATTATGAAGCGTCGAAGAGTATACCAAGCCAGAGGAGAAGAGTTTCTGCCTTTTCAGTCCATGCTTCGGACCAGGAGAGTTCCTACTCCCTGACTGCTGATATCAGGCCCTGCTGCCGGTCTGCGTGGCTGTTTACCTGGGGAAGTGAGCATATTCCTGTTAATTCCTTTTTAACCTCTTGCTAGGAAGTTTCCTTTGGAGAAGAAGTTTTGTTAGTTCAGAATTCTGCTTGTTAGCTGGGGCGACCTCGGTGAGCCTGTTGTTGTTTCCTGTCGCTATGTGCTATTTCATAGTTGGTGTTAAGCTTTCCACTTCTCTATATAAATATAAGAACTTCACCATGTCCAAAGCCTCATTTCTGGTTTTTTCCCCTCACTCTCCTTCTCTAGGAGTGGACCTTTTGACTGGATACCAAGCAGTTGGCATTTTGCCAGCTTAAACTATAACACTACCTCATTAATGAAGATACTAAGAGCACTCTGGCTTGCACAAGGCTTACAGAATAAAGACTTGTAAGATGCATCTATTCAAAATGCTCAGAGGCATGATATAGTCAGAATCAAAAGCAAGCATCTAAACCCCATTTTTTAAGTATTGGAATGCTCCATCACAACAAAACTCCAGGTATATAGAACTTCTGCAACACTTACCACAGACAGAATACATTACTATAACAGACAAAATACATTAGAAAAGGACACATGAACTGAAGCTGTTATTCTGCGCACATCTGCAATCAAGATATGTGAAACAAAAGACACATTACTCTTGCTTTGTAGAGACTAAATCAGGCAGTACCACCTCAGAGCTAATTTATTCTGGGATAGAGAATTAACATAACCAAAAAGTAAAATAGCTAATCTATTCAAAGAACTATTAGCAAGAGCACATCAAAACATGATAAATAGGATCTCTAAATATTTCTATTTAATTTTATTGAACTTATTCTGAAGAAGGTTGGGATTTTTTTGGACACAGGATGGGGAAATTTTACTAACAATATGCAGCTAACAGCAATTCCTGTATTTGTAGTTCAAACTATAAGTAAAAATACTGAAATCAATTCTATTTCTCAGCATTTTTAAAAGTATGTGTTCAAATTACAATAAAAATAGACAAGAAATACTGTTGTAATGGCATTTTCCTTGCTATCTCCTTTTTTTTCTCCTTAAAATATTAAGGTTTGGTTAATTTCACCACCTCTTCTCCACTTCAGCTATGTCAGTTGCTCAAGAGCCAACCATCTCCATATGGAAGGGAATAGAAGGATAGGTTAATGGACTGCCATCATCCAGAATAAGCAAGGAAGAAAAATTTCAACAAGCGAGTGACTCCAAATATATAGTTAGGAAAATAATTCTTTAATACATCAGGAAGGAATAAAGCAAGAGAAACAGGAAATCTGTGTGTGGTTTGATCATCAGTGCAATAAGGATATACATATATGTTCATAACCTGTAGATTTTTCATTGAAGAATTGTATTGGTGTTAGTCTGGGTTGAAACCTGCCATCATATATCAGAGTCCAAAGAACATTTTAAACAGATACACAAAGGAAAAAGCAGAATATTCATTGTACTGAAGAATCACGCTAAAATGAAATTATCTACTTCACTCTTTCTAAATTCTGGTCTCTGTAGGAAAAAGCTTCTTCCAACATTTTGCACCACAATGTAGAGCTCATTAGGGATCTTTTCTTTTCCAAGCCATTCTCTGGCAGGGACATACTGCAGAAACAGCCTTCCTGAGTGAGAGCAGGGCTCAGGGTTATCCCAAATGCTGTACTCAGCCTCTTACCAGAAATTAAATCAAGCTAGTTCCAAGTCACCCCTAGAAGAGCCAGCCACCAGCCAGTGCCTGACTTGTGCCCCAAAACACAACAATATAAACTGCTGCATAAATTTTACCCTCTGTGATATCACTATTGATTGCAAACATGACTTTCACCCTGTCTGAATTATTAGTTTCATAAACATGTAATGATGACTTTTGCAATCTATGCACACATTTCATGTGATTTACAATGGCTTCAGATACTTGTTAAGCATAACTCTCATTTTTGGCACTGGTAAAATGTACTAATTATGTGTTATATCAAAAATGTCATCACTTTTCACAGACTCACAGAATGGGTCAGGTTTGAAGGGACCCCAGTGGGTCATCTGGTCCATCCTGCCTGCTCAAGCAGGGTCATACTAGGGCACATGCCGTAGGATTATGTCCAAATGGTTCTTGAATATCTCCAGTGAGGGAGACCCCACAACTTCTTTGGGCAACCTGTACAGTCACCAGTACATTAAAGTTCTTCCCCATATTCAGGTGCAACATTCTGTGCATCAATTTCTGTCTGTGGCCTCTTGTCCTATTGCTCAGAACCACCAAGAAGAGCCTGGTCCATCCTCTGACACCCTCTCTTCAGATATTGGCAGACATTGATGAGGTTCCCTCTCAGTTTCCTCTTCTCAAGGCTGAAAAGGCTCAGCTCTCTCAGCCTGTCCTTATAGGAAAGATGCTCCAGCCCTTTCTTCATCTTTGTCATCTTCCTCTGATCCCTCTCCAGGAGCTGTGTCTCTTGTACTGAGGAGGCCAGAACTGAACACAGCACTCCAGATGCACCTCACTAGTGCTGCTGAGCAGAGGGACAGGATCACCTCCCTCGATCTGCTGGCAATGCTTTTCCTAATGCACCCCAGAAAAGGAGTAGAAGTTAAAGTACAGCTCAATTTTACCATAAGCAGGTGTACAGCAGGTTCATGGGAAATGAAAAGTCAGAAGTGATGGATATTAAGAAAAATATCTTATAAATCCACTGTTACTCTAAGTTATCAGAATACACTGAAGGAATGATGAACTGCAAAAAATACTCCTCTCTATTAATTAATATACACACAGGGCATTCCTGAAGTATCCAGAGAAACACATTAAGTGACTGGGATTCTGCTTTTTGCAAAAAAAGCAAAATAAATCATTATTACGTTTTTTACTCTCCCTATTTGTTTTCCCAGATAAATGTACTGTCTATTGCATAGAAACAGCCAGAAGGCTAAGTTATTTGGAACCAAATCTACATGCTACCTACCAATCATTTCAAGTAAATTATCGTTATTTTCTTTGGCTCCTTGTGAAATCTGACTGACTGTACATGGGGGTTGGTGTCCTCTGGATTGGTATTGTCATGCCCTGCTCAAACTGCTACTCCCATAAAAAACTCTGTGCCAAGGCAAACATTGGCCTGGAATTTGGTGAATTTTTCTGAGCAGAGATAATGAGGTGTAGCTGACTCCCATCAAGCTCAAACAGGCAAACACAAGTGGGTTATTCCAGAGGCAGTGAGAAGGGCTGGCTGGATACCAAAACCCATTTTATGTGCAAAAGAGGGGGAAAGGCTTTCTGAAAAAAAGAGCATGGAGAGATGTCAGAATACCCATTACAGCTGAGAAAAAGAAGAGAAGTCAGCAGCAACTCATAAATTTATGAATTGTGGTGGTCTTTCAAAAGTCTTCGGGATCCCACTCATCCTCTGCAAGCTCTCAGAACCAACTACTGTTAATGCTGACCTTTCTCACTGAGTTACCCAAGTGCTCATGGAGGAAGTCTGGCACTTCCAGATGATTTGAAAATCAATCTAATTTCGTTATCAGCCATCTTTTCCTTTTTTTTTGTTTCTTCCTTCCTTCTCTAACCTGACAACGTCTCTCTCTGCTGTTGATACCATGCTAGATTTCTTATTCTTTTCATGAAGACTGAAGCTAAAATTCATTACATTCTTTAACTATTTTAGCTTTCCTTCCTCTTTAAGCAGTGGACCAGCTCTGTCCTTGGTCTTCCTCTTAATGTGTTTTCAGAATGCCTCATTGTTACCCATCTTGCACAACCTATTGTGCTGGTTTAGAGGTAAACCAGCAGGAGAAATGAGCTCAACACAAGAGAGATTATAAGTCAGAGCTACAAGTTAATAATAATAATAATACAGTAAATNTGGGAGTGGAGGTGCTAACGACTCCCTGGGCAGCTGCTGCAAATGGGCCATTGACCTTGGGAATGAATAGAGGGGGTAGAATACACAGCTTTGATCACCCCCACACAGTGACAACTGGTCCCAGCTGCTGAACTAGGACACTATCTATAATTTATTTCCAATATGTTCATACAATCTCCTGTTAAACTCTTCCTAATTTCCATTTCCACACTGGTGTTTTGAGTGCCATGTCATTTCTATTCTGTGGATAAAGGACTTTGGTGTCTGTCCTAGTTACAGTGGCTGGGACAAGTTTATCATTGTGTGGGTGTAACCAAAACTGTGTATTCTCACACTCCATGTCATTTCTGATGAACTGTTAATAATGGATCACTTCCAGCAGCTGCCCAGGGCACACATGACACCTTAGGCTACAAGCTGGGTGTTAAAGAACCCTGGGAGACACAGAAATGTTCCTGTCTTCAGACCAATGACTTAGCTGTGGTAACTCCCTTCCAGGGAGTCATTAGCACCTTAACACCCAGCCTGAGGGGTCGTCTCTGCAAATGGGCCATTAGGGACTGGCACAATAGGCAGTTGCAACAGCCTAGAACATCAAAGATTCCCAAAATATCCTATGACTCACAGACTGAAATCACCCATTGTGAAACTCCCCATCCTGGGGGAGGCATTGGGCATTCCCACCTGAATTTTACCTGAGCATGTAAAATCTTTGAGTTTTGGAACTTCTGCTACCACTCATCAAATCCATAGGAGAAGCAGAACCTCAACAGGACTGCGACTGCCACTCTCAACCAGGCTGCAACCATCATCCTCAGCAACAGGTTTTCCTTTCCTTTTACTTTGTACTCAGGCTGCTCAGCATAGGGGCTAATAAACACCACTGTGTTTGTGCCCCAGGGTGCTGGGTCATGTATCTGAGTTCAAGGATTTTTTTATGTTTGGTGGGGTTTTGTTGTTGTTGCTGTTTTGGGGTGAGGGGGTTTTGTGCTAAAACTAGTTTTCTCTCTATCATTGTATTTATTGTAATCTTTTTAATAAATTATAACTCTGACTTGTAATCTCTCTTGAGTTGGGTTCATTTCTCCTGCTTGTTTACCTTTAAACCAGCACCGTGTCCCATTTGATGATTCAAGTAACTTCATAAGGACATTACTGATATTCTGCAAAAAGAAGAGAATCCTTGCTCTTCATTACATTTTTGTCACTCCCATGACTTGCAATATTAATACAAAGCTGTTGATGTGCCTAAATTCTTGCCTTGTGCCATAGATGTTTAGTATGTACAAAAATATTTCTTATTATGGACCACAATTTAGAAAAAGTGTAGACTCAGCAACCATTAATTATATTATATGGACTGGCAATTAAATTAATTGAACTGAAGCCCTGAGGGCTGTGTTCAGTTCCCTGAAGGAATGCATCCTTGCAATGATGGTATTTTGTCTGTAGTGTGTCACTTTAAATTAGCCATAAAACATAACCCATCTGTCCTCCTCCATTCGAAGTCCATATTCATTTAGCAAATATCTTTGCAGACAAGTGAATGAGGGACAAGCAGAAAAGAGTAATAATTCCTAATAAAGGAATAGCAATAATACAACATTCATATGACTATACATGTTTATTAAAAAATCTAATTTTAATTCATGCTTTTGGCAAAAGTTTTTCTAGGGCAGATGCTTTCTTTATTTGGTCTGAGTCTGAAGAGATCTTTGCCAAGTATGACAAAATAGGATGCTGATATCTTATAAGTAACTAGATCACAACATAGTTGAAGATGCTTTCTTTTTACTCAGAGAAAAAATTATGTCTGCAATTTTTTAAACCTCAGACTTGGCAGGTGACACTGCTATGAATAAAACCTAATTAATATTTTAAATCTGTAAATTGCTCAATGACATTGAAACCCTGTATCAGTAAGAACAAGGTCAAAATGGCTGCCAAATATTACATCGAAGAAGTCCTAAACATTTTGACTTTTACTTCATGTAAGTGACAAGAATATTTCTTTTGCTCTTCAGTTGCACAACACAGTTGTTAAGCACCAGAATTAGCAGGGTAACTATGTATGTGGCTTAAAAAATTATATATTTCCATATATATGGCTGTTTACATCACTCTGAGGTCTTGTTTTCTTTTTTTCTGGGTCAATGTATTTGCCTCGGATACCCATCTGGGAACAAAAATGTACAGTTTACCTTAAGATGCAAAATACAAGCATATAGACCATTTTGCTGTATTCTTCTCTAAATAATTGTTTCCATATTTTTGGCTTGCTTTGGAAGTAGTGTCAAATTGTTTTGGTTATTAGCTGATGAAAATGAGAAGACTTTCTTTCTGTTACGCTGCTATGCACATCTCACCTAATTCAAAAAATTCCCTTTCATACCATGACTCACAAGTGCTGTTTGGCCACTTCATTGAAGAAATATATGTTGTTTCCTTCCTTTATTCACTAGGTTCTCAGGGTTACAAAGAGCCTCAGAACTTCCAGGCACAGTGCTCAGATGTGCATCCAGAATCTTGCAGGCAGAGAAGCGTGAAATTATCTCAAGAGTCAGAAACATAAAGCAGCAGACACCCCTCCTGCTTCAAAGCTTTTTTGAATCTATAGCTAAATCTATAATCTATTAAGGGAACAACTCTGGTACAAGATCACATCCTTTCCCAGAAGCTGATGTCCTTCAGTTCATGTTTTGCTTTGGCAACTGGCAACTGGATCAAAGCTATCATGATAGGTTTATAATTTAATTATATTAATTTAAAGGATTTCTGACAAGACAGAACTGGCTTGCACTAAGAGCTTTCAATTCCTGTTGACCTCAAGTAATTCATAGTTATTGGATTGCCATTGATCTGCTGGTAAGTGGAGAGTGGACACCAGTTACATAAAACTTGACTTCAAGTACTGGAGCTTCACAGTGGCTACTGGAAGAAATTAATTAAGAGATGATGAGATACAGAAGAGTTATATTCCATTTGGCACGTCCATGTCCCAGTAAATGATTCTGAAAAGCTTTTGTATATATCAGTAGATTAGGCACAAAATCTTAAGACTAGAGCGTTTGCCTAAGATCAATTGTGTAACTATATACTCCTAAACTTCTAATTTTTGGAACAGGAAACCAGCCAAATGATTCAGAATGGGAATGAAAATCAAAATGGCAAAGACTCAGAAGTATTTTAATTGCTGCCTGTATTGGACTGTTAATTATCCAAATTTACAAAACTCTTCACTGACATACAAGTCCTTAAAGCATTCAGTTAAGTTTTTCTCAGGCATAAATTTGAGCTACATATACAGTGGCTTTGGTATAAAAGTATCAGTAGTTAACAGTAGACATTTGTTGTGCCAATAGAAAGCAATGGAGTATTGACAGCAATTTCACTAGAGCACAGACAGAACCTGGCTCATAGGTGTAATCTGACACTCGGTTTGGGAGACCAAACTTGACAAGGCCTGAGCTGAGGAGACTGTCTTGTTAACAAGCCCTTAAAAGTCAGAGGGAATCCCTGATTTTGACTGGTTCAACTGATAGTTGCCCAAGAGGAAATTCTGGAGTGACTTCCTCCAACATACAGATTTCTGTAGCTTTTTCTACAATTGAGAAACAAATTCACACATCAAGCTGGGCAGATGTACTCAAAATCCCCACCTCCAACTATTTTGGCCTCCTTCTTTTGTGGTTTTGTAATCCATGAAACACCATAATACCTCATACAAATCATTTCAAGAGACATTGATTTATGGAGAGATCTATAGTCAACTCAAGGAGATGTTATTTTCATTTCATTATTCATTTTTCCTTCTTACATGTCTGGTGGAGTGGTTCAGATTTTGTCTTCCATTGACGTCAATTGGAGTTACATCCATAATACTCAAGAATAAGATTTATGATCCAGCATACTACCTCTGATTTATAAAGGTTACATACACTACAGTCAGACCATGGCATGAATCAAGGAACATATATTTAACATGCTACTTCTAAGGTATTACATTCCATTTTATGAATAATTCTTTCAAGTTTATTCCTTTATCTAAGCATGAAATAGACTATCAAATTTCCAGCATTCTTCAAACTTGCCATCCAAAATGTTCTGCATTTAGAAAAAGCCAAATTTGCATTTTGAGAAATTTAAAATTAATTGCATTTAAAAGAGAAATTCCAAACTAGAAGCCATGAACAAAAAAAAAAAAAAAAACAAACCCAAAACCAAACACCAAACCAAAACAAACTGCTTTTTCTGATCCATGCCAGTCCATGATCTAGTCCCTTGAGTATTTCAGAATGGATAAAATTGGCATTTATAGTTGACAGCCATTAAATAAACTATAATATAGCCTCCCAATGTAATGATGACAATGCCATTTGCTTTCATCCAGTGTTCAAAGCAATAACTGACTCCAGACCTTGTCCACTATTTTTGCCTTTAGCAGATCTTCTCTAATCTTCAGTTTTTGTAATACTAAACCCCAGCCAGTTCTTGTGCTTTTGACAAGAAAGAGAAGCAGACCAGTCATATTTTTCCAACCAAACACAGAAGACAGAGCTATTGTGTGAAGAATCTAACACAGGATTTTCCCTCTTACACTCTTTTCCCTGTAAACAGTCATTTACCCTTCTGAACAAATAGAGGTGGCTGCTATTTACCCTCAGCACAATAGTACAACTGGAGCCTATTTAGTTGCCTATTTAAGGAACTTCTTAAATTTCTTACCTGGAAAATACAGCAATGTGGCAAAGGACAACTACTTTGGTTGGAATAGAAATGGTAAGAACAGTTATTTCTGATTTATCTAGCCACAAAAGACAATGATTTAACGAGTCTTGGAAGAGTAAAGGAAACAACTAAAAAGGAAGCCCAGAGAGGATTTTTACTTTCATCTTCAATTTTTGGTAACTTTTCTTCTCCCCAGTGCAACTCTTGGATCAGTTTAATCCCTTTGCATTTCCGTAGGTTTCAGTGGTCTGACAGGAGGAATGAGATTTGCCTTTTCATCTCTGAGTAAATGTTTATGTCTAAATAGATACACTGGCCCAAATTCTGGGCTGTGTTCCAGCGATTTCCCTCTGTAGAAATGAGATAGATGTCCCCAGGGGATCATTAATTGCTTTGTTGGGGTGGAAGTCCAAATGACACAAGCTTAGCGGAATGGTTGTAGTCTTCCCTCAGGTTCCTCTGGGGATGGAGAGGGGTGGCTTTGATGAGGGTATGATGAGTTCTGATTGATTCCACTGACTGTTTAGTTGTCCCTAACCACTGCAATGGTCACTCCCCTAAAAAGTAAGTCCCCCAACTGTTATGAAGATGTTTGAAAAGATGGATAGCACAGATACCCAGTAAAAAGTATTATTGATTAAATGGCTTGGAAAATGTAGGGGTTTTATCTGTTTCCATATTTGATCCATCTTTTTCAACACCTAAATTCTTTTTCACATCAATTGGTTATCAAGGAATTGGAACAGGCTGCACAAGGAAGTGGTTGAGTCACTATCCCTGGTGATAGATAAAAGACACATAGCCATGGCACTTACAGACATAATTTAGCAGTGGACTTGGTAGTCTAGGTTTACAGTTGGACTCAATGGTCTTAAGGGTCATTTCCAACCTAAATGATTCTATGATTCTATGAAAATATGAGTTCAGGATTTAGGACTTAGAATTCCCCTTTATAGAAGGCAAATGGGCAGCTTCTACTATATGACCTGCTAGCATCAGTTAGTGTTGTTTTTCTTGTATCACACAGCCCTAAGCTTGAAAATCCTTAACTACTCATTTTTTCTTCATTTCAATATAACCATTTACTGCAACAAGCTTTCTTCCAAAACTGGAATTGGCAAGACAGAAACACGTGAAGAAGGACAGAACAGAAAACCTATCTTATACACAACTGAGGAGTCAAGAATATCACCAGTTGGAAACAGGCTGCTACAAACCCATAACCTATGGAGCAGTCTTATTCTACTCCCTACCCTTTCCTCCCTCCCACCATGTGCTGCTCAAAAGACACTATAAATGAGAACTTCAGGCACAACCATTTCTCATAAAGGGCAAATTCCTGGGAATTCACAGCAATAGGAAAGGCTGTCTAAGGTGTCACTGGCCATTTTAGGAAAATGTTACACAGTGAAAGTGACAAATTTCAAGAGCCCTTTAAATATATAGCAGTTCCAGTAAGACTGAAAAGAGACCTTGTTGTGGAGTCCTTAAAAACCACCCTCACTTCAGTGCAGCAACACACAGCTGTGGCACTTTGAGTACTAGAGCATCCCACCAAATACAGAAATTTGAAGCAACAGACCATTATATGCTAAGAGCTCAAAGAACTCCTTTCTAACCTGTTCATGTTTTAGCAGGAAGCCCAGTAGGAATCTGTGACCTCAGAGTTTAACTGGCAGACTTGCAGCCACTACTCACAACAACCTCCGCATTGTTTACATATTAAGAATGTTTCTAAGACAAATAATGTGTTTCATATTTTCACTTTATCATGTTTTATAGTTTCTTCTTCTGTTTGTGTCTAGAGCTGCCTTGAATTCAGGGGAAGTAACTAAATTGTGCAATTTAATCTCCACAAAGAAAGCATTGACCTGGGTTGATTTTGAAGGAACAGGAAGAGGGTGGATATGGTCCATCCAGAGGTCTAAGCAAATTAGATTTGAAACGGAGAAATGTCCAGACTTCTTACAGCATGTATTCACTAAATCATACTAACTTATTGTGCACTGCAATTGCATAGAATTTAGCAAATGCCTTGTGAATAGTGGTCTCGGGTTTTTGATCCCCATATTCACAACCCTGGTCTGCAGAACAGGGGGCAGTGTTCTCATGTCTGCACAGGTTGGATGAGCTGCTTCTGATGATCTCATTTTCAGATACTTTTGATATGGTTGCATCAGAAACACAAACTAAGCTCACAGATAGACATGAAGTCATTCCAAAGGTTTCTCAAAAGTTGCTCTGCATAAAATAAACTTTAAACTGATTAAAGAAATAGCTCTGTCATTCATTGGACTGATGAAGTGCCATATCATTGGTTGCAGGCAAATCAGTTGACTTTATTACCATACCTATACATGAGCATTTCACCAAGCCTGTCACGTATTTCTTCTATTTCCGGTGTGTTTTCTGAAGTTTTAATACAGGACATTTTGTCACTAAGCCATCAATGTACAGATTCCATACAGCTTCTTGCAAAATATTGGGAGAGCAGAATAGGAGAGAAATCACGTCCTCACACAGTATTATCCCAGTTATCCCACAATCTAATGGCAGATGTTCACATAATAAGCAGGCACCAAGCAAAACATATCAATACTTTAATTTCAAAACTTAGTTAATGTTGACACCACACCAGAGAAGGTCTGTGACAACTTGTGTACCTGGAGTTCAAAATCCACTCTTCTTCATGCACTCCAGATTTTTTTGCTATACATAATCCCTTAGAGGCACTTTTCCTGCTGTGTAAAACCTGTCATTTTCTTGATCGACAGAATCATCTCTTTTAGCAGGTCATTTTGAGAATGCAAAGACTGTGCAAAATGTTTTGATTGCATCAATTTATGATACATAATAGCAACTTAAGAACTAATCTAACATTGGGGTTTTAGCTGTTAATGAAACTAAATAATGCGACCCAAAAGTTCACAAAGAGGATATTTATAATATCTGCTGCTACATCATCTACATCACGAGCAATTTTTATCCAGTTGAGTATTTTATGATAAAATCTAAAAAGAGAAATGCTAGTGTCTTAATCTAAGACCAAATAAATACATATATATCTCTACTATAACTACTGACCCCTTTCTCTATCTATAGTGATTCTCCACCCACATTCATGTGGATCACCTGAGAGTATCTCTCCATTTTATGGAAACTAAAAATTCTTTTGGAAATATCTTTATTCAAAGAATAAAAACATTAAACATTTTATCGTAAAAAAAAAAATTCTGCAACATACATTTAAAGGAACACCTTGACTAGCTAAAGAAGCAGAAACATCTTTAAATATTACATTTGTATGCTGTAATGCAGTAATGCTCTTGAGTAGGGAGACATCTGACTTTTCCAGGCAAAACTTTCTTTTCAGTTTAGTCTCTTCTTCCTTAAGTATGGATTTTTTGAGAGTAAAGTCAAGGTTTGTATTCTAAACTTCCTGGCTTTGTTTCACAAATATTCTCTTCCTTGACATTGTCTCTGGATTTTAATACATATTTCACCAATATTACAAGTAAATAATCAAATTATGTGCACATTGGCTATACTCTGTTGTAGTGATAGATTAATCAATAAGGGGAAGGAAGACCATTTATCTTGGCATTTCCAAACAATATTTGACAGCTGATCTCACAGTATTACGATAAACTGCCATGGAAAAGTCAAGGGATACAGAAGAAACTTTTACCAAGAAAGGAAACTGTGATGTAATGGGAGAAAAAAAAATCCCCAAAAGAACATAAATGTTCTGTCACTGTCTGGTTTGTAAAGTATTTCAGTTTTAATTTAACAGTTAATTCCGTTTTGGAAACAAACACACAAAGCCCTAAAAAACATTAAGTCCTTACCTGTAAAACCACTATAACGATTTATATCTTAGAACTATAATCTGACATCCAAACAATTCGGTAGATTTAACTTTGAAATGTCTTGGTACTCTTTGGTTTTGTACAATTCCTGAAACTCTCTATCTCTCCTATTTCTTCACCAGACTTCAAGCTGGTCAGTACCTTAAAAAACACCAAAGCTCGAATTCCCTGTACTTTTTTTGAGGTATGAAAGCATCAGAGGATTCAGATTTTAGTTACTGAGTACTGGACCAATGTTCCTGTGAAACTTGAGATCAAAATTTATGTTTTGCACATAACCTTGCTTCTGGAACTAAGGGTTTACATGAAAATCTTTCAGGAATTTTAAACCAGCTTCTCAGACCTTGGTAAGGAAAAAGAGCTACAGAAATCAAAAAGCATTTAAATGAGCATAAAAAATGATAGTTGCCACTTAGTCAATGTAATGACTTTGGTGCTCTGCTCAATTCTTTTTTTTAAGGGTTTAAGAAGGGATAAATTGCATAATAACCAGTTTCAGCTTTACAGCTGCAAGAGGATAATAGGGAAGGGGAGAAAGAAAGGCGCTGAAGACATTTTCTGTATTTCTGCATGCGGATACACACACATAGAGGAATGTGAAAAAATCACTTAAACAACAAAGTAAAAAAACTTAAGGCAAAAAAAAAAATCCAGACCAAAACTATGATTTGGAAAAGCTGTTCATGCTTTTAGGAGTTTTAGTGTCCCTATTTTTTTCCCCATGGTTTGGATTCCCCAGGCAGATCACATCTCTCATCACATACTGTAATCTGGGACCCTCAGAATGAATTTATGTTGAGTAACACATATTTCCAATGATGTTAAAACTGTAAAATAGTTACACAGTTTCTGTCCTGCTAATAACAAAAGTTGTATGAAGCAATAGTTGGAGACGATGCAAAACATTAAAAAACCTGAGAAACAGTTACTTAAACATAACTGTTTATGATACAGGTGGCCATGGAAATGGTAGATTATTATACCACACTCTTTTTGAGTGCCCAAACTCCTCTTTCTGCAAGGTTTCTTCTTCAGGGCTCCCTATTTCCTTGCTCGCAAGCCCCTTTCCTTGTTTTTGTTTCACTATTGCATAGATTCCATATCATATTTTGGTTCCATAGGGTACTACACTGTCATTTCTGCTCTGCACTGACTTCCAGACAATAGAATTCCAGTCATATCCCACTATACCCTGAGGTTCTCAACAGGAAAATGAACTTTCGTAACAGATTCAGGTAACCAACAGAATGATGTAGAACTATAAACGTATCTAATTTCAAACTTGAAGAAAGCTGAAGGAATTTGTACTGAGAGCTTATAGAGACAAGACTGTAAGGAAGATGCATCACTGGGCAATATTGGGGCCTTTGTTAAATAGAAGTTCTCAGCAAAGNTCGAGGAGATTCGAGGAGAGGAGATTCGAGGAGATTTGAGGAGATGAGAGGAGAGGAGAGGAGAGGAGAGGAGAGGAGAGGAAAATAAAAATCAGGACATTTTCTTTAAATACTTATTGAAAGATCCAGCAAATGGGAAAAGAGTGTCCATGTTGAACCCACAAGTTCAGTGAGTTCCTAAACTTCACTGTAACAACAGTAAATAAAGACGTCTGGGAATGAGAAGTATCAGAACAAATAATGAGGTTTCACTAAACAGAGTTTCAGGAATGAGCACCTTTCACAGAAGTTGAGGGATAAGAGGGAACTCCAGGAGGTTAGTTCAGGATCAAGAGCCATTCAATAGGCTATGATGGCAGCGAGACAGTTTGGTCAGTGTTCCTATGCAGATTAGCATGACTAGTTGATGGTTTGTGCTAAGCCAGCTTCTTTTTCCACTAGCACCTCTCTTTTTCAACAGCATGTTTAAAAGTTAAGAAAGCTTAATATTTTGTGAAGTCATTTAATAAAAATCCCAATTTATTAAACAGTGTCCCTTTTTAAGTGTCAAAACTTGCCTTAAAGAAAAATAAGAATTAGCCCCGGTGAGAGCCATGGGAGCCTTCCACTTGCTTAAGTGAATAAAATAAGAAAAATGTATTTCCAACAATTAGCAAGAGGTCTTATTTTTATTAAAAGTGATTAATGCTCAGAGAGTAACTCAGAGGTTTGAAGAGAAACCGTTCATGATCTTGACTACTGGAAAAGTAAGTTTTTTATAACTGACCCTCAGAACTGTTTGGCAGATGGGAAGTCAACTAGTTTTATATATTTTCTTTCAAATACCATGGAATTTTCTTTAAAAGAACATATATTTTAGTTCTAAAAGTAAAAAACGGCCTCGTTGTTTGAGCGGAAAATATAAATACAAATATATAGAAGTTATTATAATCTTCTTTTACAAGAAAAGATAAAAGGCCACATAACATTTGTATGGTGATATCCAGCATTAAAGTCAAGGTGGGAAGCATCCCAGATAATGCCCACTAGCTTAATATACTCTGGGTGGTCCCTCTCTCTTGCTCACAGTTGAACACCCCTATACCCTCAACAGCACCTTCTCTGAAGGTCTGTGGTGGCCTCTACAGCTCTCCTAGGGAGACCACCAGCTGCTACAAAGGGATGTAGAGCATAAATGCACCCAACTAGATAGTTTTAAAGCCCTGGTAGCAAAATCATGTACCTATGGTTGGTTAAATTTAGATTTAACTTAGAAAATAATGGGGTTCTAAAAAAATTTTTAAAGTTTTAGGTCCTAGTTCCGTTTTTCTCTCATAAGACAAGAACTCTTCCAAAAGCAATTCCTTTGCTAATGCCAGAACCAGACAAGCACTGGCTTCAGAAAACCTCCACTGTTTTTGTAGCTTCCATTTAGTAAGACATACATGTTTTTTAATTAAATTTGCCATGAGAAACAGTAGTTTAAATTGAGGGAAACTGTGCCTCACAAAAACTCAGCAATATTATTGAAACCAAGAGCTTATTTGAGAAGACAGGAGTTTTCATAAAAATCCTAAACACGTTCATTTCTCTATTTCTGAAAGTAAATAAGCCCTTCATTAATTCCTCCTCAGGCTTACCCATTTGGATTTTTGGGGGTGAAGGAGCAGGAAGGGCAAACAATACAATGTGGTGCTTCGTGGGTGTTTTCTACAGTTGCACTTGGTAGCGCTGGAGAGCCTGTCTTTGTTCTGGTTGCAGTAGAGCATGTCCTGCAGCATTCCCCATGTCCCTAGTCCCCTGGGCCTCCCCCAGCCACCCAGAGAATAGTGTACCTCCTTCCTATCCTGGGAACTGAGTACCTTTAGCCAGGAACTTTGAGGCTACTGAAGACAGCATTGCTTTTACCTACTTCAATTACTGACTGGTAAAGAAGACATAAAATAACCTAAGATGAAGATCACAAAGAGCTAAATCTATATATTTAGAGGATTATCCAAAATGAAAATGTTTAAATGAGCCCTTCAAAACACCTCTTTCATACTTCCTGAAGCTCCAACCTTTCTTTCATCAGAGGAAGAAAGGAGTGCAATCCCTAGTAATCTGTAGTCAGAACACAATTATATTGACAATCCTGGGAGATAAATATGACTTAGGACCCCAGGAAAAGGGCTTGAAGCCATGTATTATTCTTAGGAAGAGAAGTATTGTCAAAGACCATCAGTGAAATGTGTAGATACCTTTGTAAGACTTCCAAATTTCAGCAAAATTGTTATACCCTGAATAATGGTAGATGCAAGCTTTGCCAAAATGCAGCTGGGCAAATCTGTTACTTCCCATATGGAAAGCAACTGTTCAAGCAAGTTATATAATTATACATTATAACATTGCTTCTGTCCAAAACCTAGGAGTGCTGCAGGCATAAGCCAAGATTTTTTTCTTTTCTTGCTATAACTAGATTTTTTTTGTGTTATTCAATTAAAGCCATAAGGGAGTAAACAATTCTGTTCTTTTCTCTTTACACCCTCACCATTCCCATATCCGATAATTTACGATTCACTATTCTGGAACATGAGCTGACAGTTTTGGCCTTGCTGCTGTATGTTGGTTTCCTGGACTTGAGACTAACGAAACAATAAGAATTTTCCTGCTGTACTAAGCCCTAATTTCCCCACCCCGGACTTCCAAATGTGGATTCTGAAGTTGATACCATAACTTAAAGAGCAGATCATCCTGAGTGCAATCACACAGCACCTTCAGGATGGACAAGAGATTAGGCCCAGCCAGCATGGGTTTAGGAGGGGCAGGTCCTGTCTGACCAACCTGATCTCTTTTTACGATCAGGTGACCCACCTGGTGGATGAGGGGAAGGCTGTGGATGTGGTCTATCTGGACTTCAGCAAGGCCTTTGACACTGTCTCCCATTATATACTCCCGGAAAAGCTGGTAGCCCATGGCTTAGACAAGTGTACCCTCTCCTGGATTAGGAGCTGGCTGGAGGGTCGGGCCCAAAGAGTGTTGGTGAACAGAGCTGCATCCAGCTGGCGGCCGGTCACTCGTGGTGTTCCCCAGGGATCTGTGTTGGGTCCAGTCCTGTTTAACATCTTTATTGATGATTTAGATGAGGGGATTTAGTCCATCATCAGCAAATTTGCTGATGACACCAAGTTGGGAGGGAGTGTCGACCTGCTGGAAGGCAGGAGGGCTCTGCAGAGGGATCTGGATAGACTTGAGAGATGGGCTGATTGCAATGGGATGAAGTTCAATAAGGCCAAGTGCCGGGTCCTGCACTTTGGCCACAACAACCCCATGCAGCGCTACAGGCTGGGCACAGAGTGGCTGGAGAGCAGCCAGGCAGAAAGGGACCTGGGGGGACTAATTGACAGCAAGCTCAACAGGAGCCAACAGTGTGCACAGGTGGCCAAGAAGGCCAATGGGATCCTGGCCTGGATCAAAAATAGTGTGGCCAGCAGGACCAGGGCAGTGATCATTCCCCTGTACTCTGCGTTGGTGAGGCCACACCTTGAGTATTGTGTTCAGTTCTGGGCCCCTCAGTTCAGGAAAGATATTGAGGTGCTGGAGCGGGTCCAGAGAAGAGCAACAAGGCTGGGGAAGGGACTGGAGCACAAGTCCTATGGGGAGAGGCTGAGGGAGCTGGGGTTGTTTAGCCTGGAGAAGAGGAGGCTCAGAGGTGACCTCAGCACTGTCTAGAAGTACCTGAAGGGAAGTTCTAGCCAGGTGGGCGTTGGTATCTTCTCCCAGGCACTCAGCAATAGGACAAGGGGGCACGGGATCAAGCTCTGCCAGGGGAAATTTAAGCTGGCTATCAGAAAACAATTCTTTGCAGAGAGTGTAATCAGGCATTGGAATGGGCTGCCCAGAGAGGGGGTGGATTCACCATCCCTGGAGATTTTTAAACTGAGATTGGACATGGCACTGAGTGCCGTGATCTGGTAAATGGACTGGAGTTGGACCAAGGGTTGGACTTGATGATCTCAGAGGTCTTTTCCCACCCAATAGATTCTATGATTCTATGATTCTATTCCTCAAAAAATATTTTACAGGATTATTCACCTAGTGTTGGAAAAAAACTAAAGATGCCCAATTAAAAAAAAAAAAGGCAATGCAGTGTGAATGAAGAAAGCACCAAGAAGTGGTTCCACAATGCCACTGTATTCTCTGTGGGAGCACAGCAGCCACATAGCCCATAACAATTTCAGTATCCCAGAGGGAAATTACCTCAGATTTCCTGTGTTCTCGTTTGTCTGACATATGTTTTTGTTACATTTTATATCTTTAAGTATTTTATGTTCCATGAAATCACTCCAAAAAGCAATTTACCACATTATATTACTTTCTGCTATCTTTATGTATCATCAGAATTTTGAGAACTAAAACCACTGTGGTTTGGAGAATCCATGGAAGGCATCTGGCACAATTAGCAGAGCTAAAGAAGAGACTGCATTTGTTGCCAGATGGTCCTCTGTATTTTGCACGAAACAGTTGAATAAAAGACAGGAACAGGCCCGTGACACAGAAAAGAACCGAGGCATGTGGGTGAGAAGTTTGAATCCTCACAGGCAGACAAAGGAACTGAACCAGTCTCCATACATCCTGGCCAGGTGCTTCAGCCATAAAAAAGAAATGGCCCAAGTGTCATCCCCAAAGACGGCAGTCCTGAGTGAAGGTCTCACGTGGTTGGAGAAACTTCCTTTAAGACCCACAGAACCATATGACAGTTCAAATATAGCATTCAATCCCTCTTTATCTCTTCTCCATGCCAGTTCTGGGAGCTCTGTTCTTAGCACAGGAGTTGTTTTGGATGCTGGTGTCTTGCTCAGTGCTTTGGACACCAGTTTAGATACCAGCTATATGACTGGCTCTTATCTTTAATTTGCAGCTGACTTTTGAATCCAAGTCTTGACCACGACTCTGGGCTGCCAGAGAATACTGGGGAGGAGAGGAAATTTGAGGAGGTGGCACGGTTTTTCCCAAATGGTATACACACTGAATCACCCTGTGAAATAACTTTCTCCACAGTGTGTGTGGTTCAGCCATGATTATAAAGAGAGAGAGCCCAGGACATAGACTCTTCGATGAGGAATGAACAGAAAGTGAGGAAATACAACACAGTTCATGCCTTAAGGAGGACCGTTAAAGCAACTAAATAGCTGAACACATTGTCTTACTGAGGCACAAAATACTTCCTCTACAGGGGTCCTGCTGTATGAGCATTTTATGAAGTGCAGAATTTTGCTGACTTTACATTCCAGTAAGTGATCTGGAGTAGCTTACAAATGTTGCCATTTTTATGCAGAGGGAATAACTTCAAACTGCCAACCCTCCACAGGCCACGAAAACACTCCTTTCCCCAACCCCACAGTTCCTGCTTAGTGTTTTGTGAACTTAAGCCACTGACAATATATTTTAACCAGTTCTTCGGCAACTGCTATTCTAACTTTCTGCAACTGTCAAGAATTGTGATCTTCTGTGTTTTTAAAACAATTTAAAGAAAACTTCCTGTGATTTGGCTGTATCAATTTGATACAGAGAGGCACATATTCCTAATCAGTAGTTCTGAAAGAAAATAAAGCAACATGTTGGAATATGCAAACCATCCTCTGGCCAAGGAGGGGTTAATGCAGTGCTCTGGGCTCTGCCCCTCTCTGCTAGTAATAGGAATCAGGCTTGTAGGGAAGGATTTCTTGGTGACTTGCCAGGAAGAGAGCCTATAATCTGCAAAAGATGAGATCTAGGGCTCAGTCAGAAACTGCCTGAGAGTCTTCTGCCTGTCAGAGCCTTGCTAAGAGTAGCTAAGTCTGATGCAATAACTGGGGATTTCTTACTGAGACCACCGTTGTCATGTAGGCAATGCTCTGCCGAAAGGGAGAACCAGCCAAATAAAATGTGTCATACGCTTAGGCCAGGTGACTCTTGGCTATAATATTGTGGTGATCTTATTACAGTTGTTTCTGAGGTTACAGTGGTCAAAGGCACATGAAATGGGGACATTTACTTATCATTTATTTAACCCCAAACAATGGGCTGCCTTCACTGAAATGAACAAGTGTCACTGGAACTGCAAAACAGTGGAAGAAAAGAGTCCAGAGTTATATTATTGTGGAATCTGGTAAGGTATAACTCACAGAAGTTAGCAGAGTCTTCTCAAAAGGGTCCGTGCCAGGTCCAAAAACAGATAAAAGAATCTGACTTAGAGATAGTGAGAAAGACTATAAAAGGTTAATTATTGCAACAGCCTTTCCTTTAGGAGAAACTAATTGAGATCAGTGTTCAGTAGTTCACTAGCTCAGCCAAAAGTCATTCCTATTGAAACTTAGAGATAGAAAAAAAAGGATGAACAATTTATCTGTTCATTTCAGATCTCTCAGTTAACACAGTACTTCTATAAAAATCATAATGGCCAAATACATATAGAGGCAAATACTAAACACTATTTTCTATCAACTCATTTGAGCTGCTTTTTGAGTGAAGTAGTCAGGAACGCTTACTGATAGATGTCTTTAAACAAAAAACGACAACCACAAATAACCAAAACAATTGTTTACGTCTGTTCTACTTGGTAAATTATCAGACCTACAGTGTCAAGAAAAGTATCAGATATAATGGAAAAGTGATTTGTTTTCATATCCAAAAAGTAACAGTGAGGAAAGATCCATAGTGCATCTTCCTATGTTAAGAGTTTACAAACCCATTGCAAAACCAGTGATATCAACCTTGTGCATAGTTAACACTAAGATTGTGATAAAACAATTGATAGGCTAGAAAAGATATATCTGTTTGTAATTTCAGTATTTTTCTTCTTAAGGTTTTATTATCTTTTTTGCAGTCCTTAGCAGTAAAACTTTTAACAAAGAACACTCGAAGAGCCAGAGTGCCCTCTCGTGGTCCTACATCACCCCTGTTACTTCAATTTAGGAAATAAAACCAAAAAAAGGTTGGGTTGTTGCGTTCTTTTTTTGTTTCCTGACTAATCTACACAGACATAGCTATCAAGCCAACATTCCTAAATGTTCTCTTCACAAAGATAGTTTTAAGAGCTAGACAATTAAATATGCAGATCCAGACAGCCAAAAGCACCCATGTAAAATGAAGTCCAGAAAATAAAGCCCAGGCTTTATCCTCACCAGTTCCAGACATCACAAAAAAACTGAAATGCAAACCACAGTCAGGTAAGGTTCTCAGTGGCTAACTTGGTTTGATACCCTAAACACCACACTAGCATCACACAGAAGGGAGGAGAGGGAATTAACCTTCTACATTGAATAAACAGAACGATCGGGGTAAAAAAAGTGAAGAGAGATTTTCCAAATTAATTCTACTGTAGCTGTGACAGAGGACTAATTTCCTCCAAGAGCTCCTGCCCCCAGAGTGACATCTGGTAGTGGCCAGTTATCAGGTGGTGTTGTGCACAGAACTTCAGTCACCATTGCTGATTTTGGGCCTGTATCACCATTGTCTCAGACGTATTACAGCTAATACAGACTGGGATGAGTTAATTCCAGGGGATTTTCACCCTATGCTGCAAGGAGAAGGAAAGGATTTAGTCCTTCACTTTGTCCATCCCTCATCTGTTTCTTGGTTTCTCATGGGCTGACTCCAGTTTTCACGCAGGGATGGCCGTTTCCCCTACAGCAGTAAATGGACAATTCAAAACACTAAAAACAAGATGAAGAACATCCTGCAAGCAATCAAAAGCAGATGGATATTTTAATGCCTTGCTGTAGTAAGCTGCCAGTCACGTCATGACTGCCAGTCGTGACTGGACCAACATCTGCTTTGTAACTGATGCCACTGCAGGCAGAATTCTAAATATTCTGATAAAGGACATAAGCAGAGTTGCAGACATGCTGCTGTCAGGTCACCACTGGCACACTGCTGGTGCAAGAACAATACCGAAATCTGCGGAAATAATTCAAGGATAAACAGATCACTAACATCAAAGACAACTACTTCAATGTCCACTCTCAAGAACAGTGCAGCAGAAATACTGAGAATATTTCAGATCACTTTCCTAGGGATCTCAAGCATTTTGTTATAAAGATATAATGGACATTCAATTTCATTTTTTCTATCATGTCCAAAAGTAACAAAAGTAACACTGACTCATTTCTCAATGAGCCCAAGACACTAATTGCAAAACAAAGCAGATGAGGAATTAACCATACATATTTTCCAAATATCAGCTCTTTCAATTCCAATAGAGTCTTACCTTGAACTATGGTACAATGATTATCACCAAAGTTACCCAAAGAGAGTAAAAATACCCTCTCTGGGCAATCTGTGTGCAAATGGAGCAGCTTATTAAGGCTTACTTAATTGAGAACAAGTAAGCAAAGTTCTTAGCCACATAGAGCTAATTTCTTGAGGCAAACTTCGTGGTCTGAGTTCCCAGAAACGCACTGGAAAATTAGCAAAAGGGAATGTCTTTCACTGCCTCCTTTTAAGCCACAGAAAACAATGTAAGGCCACATCTACAAAAGAGTTGGTTTGATTCCCTCTGGCTGTAAGAATTAACACAGCTTCAGGAAATTTAAAAAAAAAATCAGATAAAAAATCTCTGATTAGCAGATACTCCAAACTGTAATATGTGACAGAGAGGCATCAATTTCATTTTCTGTCCAGAAAGCGTTGGTTTTGATTATCAACATCATAATCATCCAAAATTTCCTGTTCCTCAGCTGAAAATCATCATCTTAATGGTGACTGATTAGCACAGCTCTGCCAATTTACTCATTTGCCAATGTCAGCTGAAGCAAAAACATGTCCTACTAACCCAAAAGAAGAAAAAAACTGTGGTTCCTCTCTGAAAAGTGGTTTTGTAAAATAAATAAATAAATATTTCTTGCTTAGTACAAACTGCTTCCTGTTGCTGAGCTTGGATCCGCTCACACCACCAACATCAGCATCTTGACTGCTTTTTTCCCTTTGCTAGAGCAGATGCTATGATCTGGACATTGGATGGGGTGAGGTGCAGACAGAAGTACGATATGTCAGCGCTTGCTAATTTCAAATATTCAATTTAGATTGTTAGGTCAATGTAGTATTAGATATCATACTTATAACTCTTACTTATGTTGCCTCAAGGAAAGACTTCTCTGATGGTACCACAAAGAGAAGTTTAGCACACTGCATCTGATTAGCCAAGCTCTGGAAAGGAACATTGAGCGTTTAAAGGAATCATCCTTGTCAGTTAAGCTTTACTGTAAAAGTGCTACTTGTTAGGGGAAGAGAACCTCTCTTCAAATCTGAGGAATCATTAGAGAAAATAGCAAGAGGTTGTCCTGGTGGGCTATTCTAACACAAATATATGTAAAACACCATTATCTCTAACATTAAAGTCCTTGAAGCCACCTAAAACTTTCACTGTACAAAATGTGCAGGTCATATATAGAGAAACATAGGAGAATAAAAGGAATGTGTCAACTCTTGGAAAAATCTTATGTCATGTCAGAAAACTATTGGAAGAAAAAGAGTAATTTTTTTATTCCATGCAATTGCTAATGCTTATTCAAAAGATCTTATTTTTCAATAAATTATTGCTGTTTGTGAGCCGACCAAATGGAAGATTTTAATTATTGTAACATGAAAATTACAGTCATCTGAAGTATCCTCCAAGCTAATTTTCTTACCAGTAAAAACAGGGAATATCAATGAGATTAATTCAGTTAGGAGAGCTACTTCGATAAGTAGGAGTTTAAGTCTGCCTTAGCTGGCAATAAAAGATCATTTCCCAGGTAAATAGGGATGTAACTTTGCAGTTTGCTGCTTGTTTTCTGACTACATAACTCCTTTGTTCCCAAAAAAAACTCTTGCTACAAGAACACAACAGCTTTTCCCCCAACATTTTATAACCTATGTTTTAATAGAAACATGAAAAAGCTGAGTGCTACAGGCTAAGTTAGCCAGTCTCAAAATCAGAGTGTGGAAAGCCTGACAAAACTGCACTTGCTTTCAGACTTCACAACTAGGAAAAAGCCATTCCACCAAAAACCATATCAAAGAGTTGAAATAAAAATCATTAGACATGCAATTTCAAATCAAACTGAAAAGTAGATTTCAGCTATTATGTGACCCGAGTCTATCACAAGAAATCATCATGAATATGTCACATACAGTCTTTTTCATATGGCAATGTCACAGGCATGATACAATTGCAGCTGGATCCCAGACAAAAAAAACCTACAGACCTGCTAAGAGACACTCTATGCAACTATGTTAAGAAAGGAAACATGCTAAAGCATGCATCATCACTTCAAAACCACTTCTAGAGATGGCTTTTTTTCTTGGATAAAAAGCAGAGGAAAAAGAGTCAGGACATGGCAGTAAGAAATGGAGGTAAAAAGGCAAGAGGAAGGATCTTGACAAAGAAGTTGAAGTTGTGGCTGTAAGAAGTAATAATACATCACTTTATCAGCACAACAAAGTCACAGTTTGCAGTTTACACTATCTGGAAATGTTGTCAAGGATAAAGAGAAAAAAAAAATAACAGAGAGAGAAAAAACGAAAAATGTCACTTTCCAAGGATTAACTCAGCATCACAGGGCCCTTCAACAAGATGACGTTCTCAGAACTGAACATTAAACATGTCACACCACAAGGTGAGGACTAGAAGACCTACAAACAGTTAAAGTTTGCAAAAGTGAAGGCAGTAGGAGAATGATATGGGACCATGAAAAACTTGTAATATAACAACATCTGAAATTGAGATACCAAAAGAAGTGTTGTACATGAGCGTGACTTAGTGTAACAATGATTGAGTGAAAAAAACTATAGACATAATAATTTTAAGCTCCTTTTTTCCTTTTTTTTTTTTTTGTTAGAGTTGAAATAAAGCAAGAACAAGCTGCAAGAACAAGCTGCATCTCATGTGTGGGACAGATTTTTACCCTCAGTACAATCATCAAAGAGAACACCAAATACCATTTTTACCCCTCAGCACAAACTTCATAGATTTCCCCAGCACATGGGTGGCTTCTATCACAAACCATTACAGAACATCTTGAATTGTTATTACGTCAAATTATTGCCATCATTACAGTGGAGCTTGCATAGTTCAACATAGGCTTGAAAGACTGGTTAATCAAATAGATTAATATTAAACAAAGATGTTATCATGTTTGGTACTGCCATTAACTTTAATATTAGAAATATACAGATATGATATAGGCGTTCCGTTGCACAGCAACAATCAATTATGAAGACCTAGACTTTGTTGATGACATAGCTTTAAGTGCTAGCTCAACAAATGGGCAAAGACAAAAGCAGTCTCATATTACCCCAAAAAAGATTTTCTGTTATGAGAAAAAAAACCAAAATCCAATTAAAACCAAAGTAAACTGTAACTAAATCACTTCATTAAAAAGACAAGGTCACTACAACAGGAATCAGTCAATTTCTATACACTGGAATGTAAAGAAAAATCTACAAGATTTTCAGAAGGAAATTATTAATAAAAGGTGTTGGGAAAAGAGCTCTTCTAGAGATCGTTGATCGCGCCCCCGCTAGCCACCCCGACGGTTCCCCGGGTCCGGCGCAGAACTCAAGGTGATTTCTCACAGATATATATGCCTTGCTTCTAATAACAACGTACGTACTTTATTAAGGGATCCCTCTATTCTCTCTCTCCATAGTATGGAACAAACAGGTTAATATAACTTCCTGCGGTGATCACGCGTACAACAATAACTTGTGATTGGTTCAGGGCGTCTATCCACACGGCCTCGTGGCTATGCCGATTGGATGGAGGGTGGTGTGCATGTGGCTGGCCATGCGAAGCTGGCCCCGCCTGGATGCTGGTTTTCCCCGTCTTCAAGGTGGTTTACCTGCTGTCAGGCTCTCTCAAGGTTACAGTGTCCTTGGCTAGGCTGTCAGCTCTGGGTAGTGGGTTGTGCATCAGGTCTTAGCCTAAGCCTTCCCCTACAAAAAGGGCAGGTGCATTTGCCAATTTAAGCAAGATCTGATCACTAAAAATCTCTAACTTCAAGATCAGTCTATGAATTTGTAACACATATTATTTCCATCATACCATGGATCTGAAAATTAGACATCAATCAGACGTACAGACATAATACACCTTATCTTTAAACTTAGCAACAAAGAAAATGGAAATATTCAGGGCATGTTAAAAGATTGTCAATCAAAATGATGAAAACTACCTTTTCGTAAATCTCCTAGGAAGAGATAGGGTCTCTGTTATTCCAGGTTTTATAGAATCTCAGATTCATAAAATGGTTTGGGCTGGAAGGGACTTTAAAGATCATCTCATTCCAGCTCTCCTGCCATGGGCAGGGACACCTTCCACCATCCCAGGTTGCTCAGAGATCCAATCAGCCTGGCTTTGAACACCCCCAGGAATGAGGATCCTCAACTCCTCTGGGCAGCCTGTTCTAGTGCCTCACCACCCTCACAGCAAAGAACTTCCTCCTAATATCTAATCTAAACCTACTCTCAGTTTGAAGCCATTTCCCCTTGTCTTCTCACAACATGCTCTTGTAAATAGTCCCTCTCCATCTTTCTTGCAGGCTTCCTTCAGGCACTGGAAGGCCACAACTAGGTCACCCTGAAGCCTTCTCTTTTCCAGGCTGAACAATCCCAATTCTCTCAGCTTTTCCTCATAGAAGAAGTGCTCCATTCCTTTAATCAACTTGGTGGCACTTTCTGGACTAGCTCCAGTTAATATTCTTCCTGTGTGGGGGACCTCAGGGCTGGATGCAGCATTCCAGGTGTGGTCTCACTGGAGCAGAGCAGAGGGGCAGAATCCCCTCCCTCAACCTGCTGCCCACGCTGCTTTGGATGCAGCCCAGGATATGGCCAGAACATGGTCCAGAACCATTTTAAAACACAGTAGTAAAGCCCTATTAAACCCAAACAAAGCTCTGATACTACAGAAAGAATTCAGACTTCAAATAAACAATAAAAAGATATAAACCAGGCATATTTAAAAATATTTGCTTGGATTGCATCCTATTTATAGTTCTTGCAACAGAATCACTTGCTGAGAATTCAACATAAGAAGAAAGAACAGAAGTACAACATCTTAGATCATTAGTTATAAGAGAACAGGAGTCCATCTGGCAACCATGTAACAGATATTAAAAACTATTTATAAATGGAATTTTAATTCAAAGTGTTTCTCTTATTCAATCCTTAAAAACTTTTGAGTTTATTTCAATTGGGCCAAGTCAGCTTCATAGCATGTATGAAATATGTAGAACTGCTTCAGGTTATTGCCCAGACATGCTGCCAAAGCCATGCAATCTGTATTTGGGATTAAACTTTCCATCATAGCAGGAAGCTCAGCTAACAGAAAAATCTTCACTTGCAATCCTTTTCTACAGACATTATTCACTAACCAGCTGTGCCAGCAACAGTCACTGGGAGAATCCATGTGTCTGAAGAGTGGCAACAAGTGTCATATTAGATACTTTAGGACATCCAAGAGTTTTGCCTGCCTAGGTCTGACAAATGGAAGAGCTGTTCTTCCTTATCAGCATTTGGAAACCAGATGCTATATCTCAAAACACCTAAAATAATACTAGATACCTACACTTGAGGTATCTGACTCATACTCACTGCTATATTCTTGTCTGTTATATTGAAGTACCAAAAAAGAAATCACAATATGATTAAAATACGTACAGTATGAGATACGAATTAGAGGCATAATTTAATAATTTATATTATGAGTTTAGTCCATGTAAACACATCAAAAAAACAAACTGAGAGAGGGAGATAGTTTTGTTTTCAAATTGTTGCTGCTAATCAGTGTATCTGACTGATGCTAGTTTTTCTGCATTCATGGCACATACCACTGTTTAGGTAAAAATACTGGAGGAATATGTTTTTGAATAATTTTATCCAGATGTTGGACAGAAGCTTCCAAAATAGAAGAGTTTACAAGTACCAGATCTTATGCCCCTTATTTATTATCACAGCTGGAAAGCAGGATGTTGTCACCCAAATATCCAGTGTAGGACTACCTGGTTTGACACAGGGAGAGGTGCAAGTAACTAGTCCTGTTATTGAAGTGGGACACTAAAATTGGATTTAAAGTACAGTCCATGTTGCAGCCAAGATATTATTAGACAAAGAATGAGTATAGGCAGAGAATGACAACAAAAGCAAAGCATGAAGGCAAACAATCACATCCCTTGCTCTGACTCCTCTGTTAATAATTACAGACAGGAACCTGTTACCCATCCTAGGAAGCCCAAGTTATATTTCAGCCAACAAGCAATACAAAAGACTTCACAAAACTACCACGCAATCCCTGATCACCAGCCTTGAAACAAACTGAATAAGATGCTATGAGAAAACAGTGTTAATCTCTCCCCATTTCCAGTATTCTTAGCTAAGTACTTACAATGACTCTCCCTGACAGTTCCCTATAAGTAGGGTAGTCTATATTCAGCCTCTTTCCTATAGCAGTTTACTCTGTTAAACAGAAATTGCTCTTGATGAATGTAAGCAATGACAGGAGTTACAGAACATGACTCCTGCTTTACTGTCCTCTTTTCCTCTGTTGTTGCAATTCAAATAGTTACAAAACTCAGTAAAAAGAATGCCTTGGGAGTCTCTCATTTTGTCACAGTCTGAAACAGGACTACTGATTTTTAAGTAGTTGCTTTCCAGCTGCTTGTTCAGAATCCCTTACACAATTGAATATGTCAGCTTGTCTCTTACTAATCTGCCTGAGGCAGATTGCTATGTTTTCACAACAAACAAATATTAAAATACATGTAGAATTCATCTGACTGTTAAAAACAAGGCAGTGAAGTCTGTTCATAGCTCACTGCAATGTTTTTTACAATCACTGATACATTCTATTTTATGAAATTACTTTAAAGCTCTGTTTATCAGAAAATTTCTTTTGCTGTTGCCTTATATCCAGAAGGCCTAATCAAACCATCCTTAACTCATGCAATGAGGATGTTGAAAGTCATATTTTAGCACTTTCTTCTCCATATCCAATCTAATCTAATGTTTCTGGACCATGAAGGGACACACAGTACCATTCCACTGCATTTTCAAGGGGGAGAATTTTGAAGGAATATTTGACAGAGCAAAGATGTGACTCTAGTGATTATATTTTTGTATAAAATTCTATGTAGTGAAGAAGTGTGTGCCTTTGGAAAGGGGAACATGTAATGCTAAGTAATTTTTTTCTGCCCAGCATTTGAGCTCTTGCATACTAACCATTCTCAAGTTTAACTTTCTTTTTGAAAAATAGTCAAAATCCTGAACTACTACATATATTAATACATACATAATATATAGAATAATTCTCTCTGCTGAGATTTCATAGAGTATTTGGTGCAGCACTGATAGTAGAGAAATTTGGAGGTCGCATTAAATTAATAACGTATGGCTCTTTCTTCCCTAATAATTATTCAGAGCTCAGTGACTCCTCCTGTGAAACAGACCATTTGTCAAAACAAGTTTTGGTCACCCTAAATTTGTCTATTGCCTATTTTTGCCTCAAGACCTCAACTGGAAGCTTTTTAGGGATAGGAAAAAAAGAGGCTGTGGTGGCCCCTAAACACAAGGGATTGTGTTTTACACAATTGGCATTTTTAAGTTGCTCGAGATCTCCTTTCCCTCCTATTGAAACAGTTGGCTGTCCCAAACATGTTTTAAAGAATCACTGGAACAGGAACTGGTTTGCTGATAAACTAAGAGTTCTAGTCACCAAGTCAGAGAACTAGTCTCTAGTTATCATTCAGAGTCAGTGCACCTTTCAGCATCTTACAGAAAATTACACAGCTTCTATAGCAGTACCTCCACAGAGCTGCCCTGCCCCAGTCCAGTCATGATCCTGGGAGACACATTATTCAGAGTCAAACATGGAAATTTCTTCCATTTCTATTTGTATATTCCATTTGCTTCCATTTCAAGCTCACCAGCCACAGGATTACTACTAAATACAAGCAGAATTCCCTAATCTGCAATACTTACGGATATCAAGTAACATCCAACTTGAAGCTTATGTGATTGTGTCTTGAACTACTAGTGACAAGTGAAGAGAGATGCTCAAAGAAGTGCATCAAAAGACAGATTATTGTTAATTATGCATTTCAATAGAAAAACTTCTATTCCCATCCCTTTCACTTCAACCCTTTATCTAAACTTACTGAAATGTAACCAGGTCAAAGAGAGTAAACTAATGTGCTGGTGCCTGTACTGTTCCTCTGAAACAGGCAGCTCTGCAAGAGTAATCTGACTCTTTGGGAGTATAGTAAATGATCCCCACAACGTCAAGCCAGGCCAAGCCAAATTGCTGCTAAACTGTCTTTTTGGCAACAAAAAGCATTGTCAGTCTAGTCTCCTAGCTGAAGACATACTTGAATAAGGAAAAGATTAAAACTTCTGATTTCATTTTCTCCACAGGGGCACAGTATCCTGTTACATAACTGGTGAAAGCACAACCCCAAGGCTTGCAAGCACATGTTTTACTCAAGCCTTGCTGTATCTGAGCAAGGACCTCAGGATCTGTTAGGCGTAGCACATGTAAACACAATAGCCTGATAGCGATTAATTGAGAAAGATGCTGATTCTTTGCAACAATATCAATCTTTAGACTGTTAATGCAAGGCTCTCAAATATCTAAGACAAGTTGGTTTTTTCCTTAAACTTCATTTTTGACCTTTCCACTGGCATATCCTTTTGCCTCACACTCTTCCAAAAAATCTCAACTTTTTCTTGACTTGTGTCCAGAATATTCTGTTTGAACTCTTTCAGCAACACTCACTCCCTACACAATTTTGTGTTATCTGCTTAGTTTTTCTTGTTTTCTTTGACATTCAGCACCCACCAGGCCTAGCCTGCAATCAAATAAGTGCTAGAGCTGAGTCCCCCTGGACACATGCAGTGATTGCTGACATCAGAGGGTCAACTGTAGGATAGACTCTCCTGGAGCTTTTGCTATAGGGTATCAAATGGACTGTTAATTGCGGTTGTCCTGATAAGTTATGTTGTCCATTTTTGTCCTAGGAAATTCTCGTAAGATCCAGGAAAATTTTGTGGGCTGAAATTGCTGGAGCAAAAATATTCACCACTGGAAAAAGTTGCATTACCAAAGATTTTCACTCAAGGGTTCTTCATAATGAAGATTTTAATTTTGACCTGTTTATAGCAAAACAGTTTGAGGCTAGTTTTTATGTAATGCACTATACAGGGTCACAATCCCTTATCCTCCAAACCTGCAAACACCTGTACAGGCATAGGATTCACCACAGAAACCTCTTGCTCACATTTCCTCTCAAGACTATCTTGTCCCAGTCCAGTTTTAAGTATTCAAGAATCACAAAGTATAGTCAGTTCCAATTAGGAACAACCTGTATCTTGAAGTCATTTAAGTCCTCGTTCCTGTCTATATACAAATCCAATAGCTCTCTGTGGTCAGTTTAGGAATTTCCAGAAAATCATCCAACCCAAACAGTCCGAGAGCCTAAAAGTTGGTGAGCTAATGTTTTTCTCCTTTGTTTATCAGAAAATAAGGCTTATTTATATAATTTAAATTCAGGCATGATCAGCCATTCTGTATACATAAAGAATTAGATGTGATATCCCAGTGGAGCCCAAAGAGATCATATACGTTTTGGAAAATAAATAGATGGCCATTTCGCTAATAATACCCCTATAACACTTTTTTCTTTTACCTACACAGTAACTATATCTCTTTGAACTGTTTTCATGTCCATACTATCACAAAAATTGAGAACTAAGGTTATTGCCCTGTAAGCAACATCACTGGGAAAGATAGACTTTTTTTCGGTATTAAAAACAGTATTTATAGTTTAGACAGAAGTCTACATACCCATATTAGAGACTGTAAATGTCAAGGAAGGATAGGAATAGTTTAGGTTAATACAGGACACTTAAATCAGTGCATTAGGGCTATTATTCTTTGTTTCTGCAATAGCAACTAACTGCCTGAAGCTGTAGGAAACTGAATTGCTACATACTGTCCAAACACAGCAGGTCCTTGCGTATTGAATCAGACTGGACGTTGGAGCAGAGACGTAACAACTGGGAATAGCGTGTGGTGGAAGCTGGCAAAGAATGACAAGGGAAATGTTACTGTAAGGCACACTGCTGGGTTGGCTATAAAGATACAGAAGTAATTCTAAATCACATACAAATTTAGTGCAATACTGTTCCTTTCATTGATAAATCTGGACAGTAGCTACCCACACAGACCACGTCATCTTTTGAAATCAAAGAAGTGAGGATGGGATGGGGGAAATATTTGCCAATTGTCCATTCTATCTGGAGATTAAATACTAAAGCAAACAAAGCTTAGGATGTTTTTATTCCTTTCATTTAAAAGATAAAAGAAACACTGTAAAATATTTAGCAATGGACAATTGGGGAGGATACAGAGCAAAACACTTTAATAGGACCTTTAATAGCTTGGTGTTCTAAAGAGTCATCTATATATGCAAAAAAAAGGAGAGCTCTAATGAAAGATGAGAAATGGGAAGAGCAAATTCTGAGTGTTAGAACAACAGGGAATGAAGATATGTCAGTACTACAGTACAAGAAGGGAATAGAGTAGAGGGAGACGAGCTGTTAAAAACTCTGCAAGAGAAGTGAGGTAAGAAATAGAATCAATACCAAGCCTGGAAGAACAGACAAAAGAGAGAAAAAATAAAAAGGTACCTTATTTTTGTTGTAGAAAGAAATATGTTAAAGGTTTAAGGAGGGGGGAATAATCAAGGATAGAAAGCTATAAAATTATGAGTTATTGCCTGGAATTTCATCTGAGGCTTTGTAAGTTGAGTTTCACTGTTAATAATTTAACTTAATAGACCCACCCACTATTCTGATAGAAAAATGGCCCCTTGGTTTATACTGAACTGTTTATTCTATATTTAATACTCCCTGTAGGTGACGGAACACTCGAGACTGCCATCAACACAGCCATCTGACATTTAGTATTAAAGAGTCAATAAATATGTCCTCTTTGTTATGTGTAAAGGCCCAAGATGTTCTTCTGCTTTGATTTTTCCTATTCATTAAAAATATACAGTCTTTCAAAGCATTCCGTCAAACAGAGATAATGGAGATTTCATTGGCCGTTTCCTTGCGCATGCTGATAGATCTTCTAAACAAAAGTATCGGAATGTTGACACAGGAGGAATCTGGCCAGCTGGAGGGCTCCAGTGAATAATAAAATATAAAATTAAAGCATTTGTAACTGTTGCATTTAATATAAAAATCTACAAAAGTTAATGAAAGGATGGCTAATTTAAAACAAAAGCCCCAGCAGTCAGAAAAATGTAACTTAAAGTTAGCAAGGAGAATTTTTAATCCAGCTCTCTGGAGAGTATAGTTGGAATGTGGCATGTATTTTTTCAATACAAAGCAATTAGGGACATCTCCAAACAATAAAAAAACCATAAAATGTTCTAGTGTTCTGATTACTTTTTTTCATTAGATAAGGTTGAGAAGTTACAGGGTCCCATTTCATGCTGACAGCTCTCCACATCTGATAGGAACACTGAGGAGATATAGATGCTTAAGTAATCAAAAGTTATGCATATTTTTAAATGTACCCATTGTGTTTAGTTTAGTACCATGAAAATGAATATCATTATCATCATCATTATGGCTAGGCTTTGTGAACGAAGATTTGGGAAGGGCACTACCCACACTCGCTGCAAGCGTGCTGGTGGCTAAAAAGGCCAATAAGGGATAGGCAAATCCAGTCACAAAAGGCACAGCAGAACATCTCCTTTGG